>OZ023333.1:20326550-20366550 GCA_964007535.1 Brachyptera risi | reverse complement strand
CACATACTTATATATGTATATATTATATACTAGATGCCCCTAAAGGCAAGCAACTCATTAATGAAATTGTTTATAACGTAGATAGTTGTAGATTGTAAAATTATCTTAGATCCTTTTCCTGTAAATAAGAGTTTAATCTCAAAAATTATCAACTTGTATTCTCGTTCTAATGATCAGAAAATAAAATAATGTTAAAGTTAAAGTACAAGTATTCAGTGTTTGAATGTTTATTGAATTAAATTGTGTACTAATACAATTCACTTCAGTAGTCTGTGCCAAACATTTGAATACCAGTAGTTATTAAGAAAATCACTGCACCACTAGTAGTACATATTTTTCGTTCACACTATTGAGACTTTTACGATTATTCTGAGGTAGGTTAGGCCTATATATTTATATTTCACACGATGTTATATTGTGATCCCCAAGCAATTAGGCCTACCAGTGGAGTACATTTATTTCATGATATCCTACCTATTGTACATTTAGTATTCTGATTTTGATAATAACTAGAGTGAGTTTTACTATCCAGACTACAAAAACTAGGCCCACCATTCTAATTCGTCATCAGTCATCACTCAGTCCTATATAAATCAAAATATTCATGTAACAATTCAAATAGCTATAGACTTGGTGGCATCAGCTACCCTGTTTGGTCACTGGTTCAGACTCTGCTTTTGACCCATTTGCGTCTTGTTTTGTAAAACATTATGTCTATGTATGCTGATTACTTGAAAAACTAATTATATCTCAATATTACCTATTAATTGAATGTTCCGTAATATCATATAAATGCATAATGCAAAAGTTTCAACCAATTCGAAGTATAGCCAAACAAAATCAACTTGTAATTGCAATAGTGCCAGATGAGTACTCAGCATAACTGGTTCACAATCCACAATCGCTTGAACTTGAAGATACGTTTATTTTTCAGCCTTGTGCTATGTGCTACATGCTTTGAGCAACAAGCGCTCAGCGTACAAATTCGTTTACTGTTGAGCGCTGTGACAACACCAAACTTGGACTTCAAACTGTGGTTATGTGACCACGAACAATTCTTTAAAATTTCACCAAATGTCTACAAAAACTTTATGAGCTTCTCAATTTTGTTGGACCATTAATTACACAAAACGGTGCTAAAGCCTGATGTAATATCTCCTGCAGAGCGGTTTGTGAATAGCAGTCGACAAGTTAGGCTCAACAGTTCAAACACATACAAAATTTCCCGTTACATTGTGGCAAAAGCACACATTGAAGCGAGAAAAGATGAACTTACTGGTAGTCCATCAATCAACTGTCCAGCAGTTTCATGCATCTTGGCGAAGCCTGTTCACTTATTGGTCGATGTACGCTGCAAGTTGCTCAAAGCATATTGCACATAGCACATAGTATAAGAGTAAATATGCCTTGATCACTGCATTGCAATAGTTGCAAGTTTGTGAATAATAATCGAGTATTACATTGACATCGAGTATTACATTTTTAGCAACCGGTCACCCGATTGTATGAACTTGTTTTAACTCCAGATCCGACTTTAAAACAAGTGTTTCTCATTTTGTGAAGAGATATATTTTGGTAATCGTTATCATAATTTTTTTCCCTTCTTGACTCCACCCATATATTGTAATTTTTCTGTGGATCTGCCATGTAAGTGTATGACAACACTGGGGGTATTCTGAAGCAACAGCTGTCAACTGTACGGGAGTCAAGCAGGCTAGCTAGGTATGCCATACCTAAAACCCTGCATACCAGTACTTGGCAAGATGTAAAGAACAAAGAAGGTTCAAATTAAATGCTGTGTTCTATACCATCCTAAACATGAATTCTGGATTTCCCAATAGTACAAAATATCATGTGATGGTTCATCATTTATACTTGCACTTTTCTAAATATAATTATTTGTTTTTCACTCTCAGCTCGCCTGTAGCTCACATGCAGCTATTGTTGTACTGTAGTAATGGTTAGGTATCGAACGCCCCTAGTGATGTCATGATGTCCAGGTAAAGAGTCAATCAGGTTTCCGTGATGCAAGCCGAGCTTGGAAAAATCACCACGTGACCAATGTTTTTGTCCAATTGATTTCCCTTTTTTTATGCTCTTCCATACTAATTGAATGTGTCCAAAGCATGATGTTCAACAAACTCGGACTTTTTCAAAACCGCATTATTTGTCGCAAGAAAAATTGAATCATGATTAAGAATTGGGAAGGTACCAGACAAGTGATCGTAGCTAGCTGAGCAAAGCAAATTGTTCGCTCCGCTGTGCCATTCATGTGCATTGACCTTGACGAGAGTGCATAAGCTGTTCAATTTGACACAGTCGGTCTCGGACCGGCCGAGCGTCAATGAGAGCAGACTGAACAGTGATCATGCGTTACGATGGTCATGCCTCTAGAGCAAGCTGAGACCACGATAATGTGCAATTATTAGGGCTCTCACCAACGGTTTCTCACAATGAGTTTCGATCCGTGGTGTGACTCTCGTGCACTATACTCAATTCATTGAATTCTAATCAGGAAAAGTGGCAATTTTGTGGGAAAAAAGTGGATAGAATACCCCATTTTCATTATTTGATCCAGTTGTGATTTAAAAATTTGTGTGCCTGGAAACCAGTTGTCCGATGACATCCCTATTTTTGAACCAGCTGTGCACATGCAGCATACATCTGGGTACTTATCCATGTAGTTTTAATTTTCTGTGAAGTTAATTATGTATTGTTTGTGATTATGTTGAGGAATATTCGGTGATTACTGGGGTATGTTGATTTTTGTGTAGGCCTGCTTGACATGTTGAAATGGAAATTTTGATGTCTCACAAAACAATGTTGCCCAACAACCATTCCACCAACAGCTAGGGTATGTGGGGTTTTACAAAACAGTCACTTGCTACTTCAAATAACAACAAACAAAGAAGAACCAAGACAGAGACTGCCAGCGTGGGGTGCCTAGTTCATGCCTATACCATTGTATTTTTCTTAAAAGTCTCATGGTGTGTATGTGCTTGGTATGCATTGAACAAACATAGGGGCCCGTATTCGTTTGTGTCACTTGTGGAGTCATAACATGTTGTCGATTTTGCTCCTTTGTTACAAATACTGAAGAGCAATAGCCACATTCTTTCGTTGTATACTGTCTTGTATAATTTTAGTCATGGATCATGGCAGTGGCTATCTACCATTCAAATATTTCTATTCTATGTTAATTATATCTTCTGTAATTCTATAGGTACTGTATATATACAATATGGTACTGAACAACTATTTTACTAGAGTGCAATTCTGTGGACAAATTAGCCTAAGAAGAATGATCTGTCTATAAAAAAAAGCCTTTATAATGAGTTGACAAGCTACATTTTTGCTGTCCTAGTTGGTACACACATTATTGCAAAACATATTCTCCAAACATTAATTCCTAATGAAAGAATCATTTTTTCCATCACTTCTTAAATCTGTGTTACAACTAAATAGAATATGTAAATAGTATGCTAGTATTTCCTTCCAAGACCTAGAGAAATCCTGAATTTCCTCCTGGATGAATCTGTGACTTTGCTACAGTGAAACCTCTATCCATTGTTTTTCAAGGGACCAGGAAAAATAAACCATTCATGCAGGAAAACCATCCATCCAGGAAAATTTAACATTGGTCATATGGAAATGGGGTGGGATAAAGTGAATGATACAAGTACTCTGATAATGAAACCCTGAAGAATGGTTCATTTATAAAAATAGATGAGTGTCGTATGGAGAGAATAGATTTCTTCATCGTTAGCAATAGTTTGCTTAGATTTCTAATGAAGATGTGTATTGAGATTTGACAATAGAAACATAAGGAAGAGATCATGTTCTTACTTCTTAGTTCATGTTGGTGATGAGTTTATCGATATGTGGAGGCTACGATTGACTGTCCGCCCTATCATTAGTCCTAACGGTCGGTTGTGTTCAATCCTCCGACACTTTTATGAGGCATATGACGATTATCAGTGATGGGTGATCTACAACTATTTACGTGTCGTGTATTTTGCACGACAACAAAAGAGCAAGTGGCGGAACGGGGATTTCTGTGCGAATTCAAAACTTATGCGTTCATAATGCTTGTTAAAACGACTCTTGTTTGAGCTATTCATTCATGCTTTTTACTATATTTCGGGTACCGGATAACATGATAATACCCAGGTAATGCATCTGACTCAGATACCTGAAGGCATGACTATATTGTTACTTGAAATAATGATGAAAGAAGTATGCTCTCTCTTATTATCATCTGTTATTGCAATTTACCTACCGACTGGTAGAAATGCTAGTGATTTCATTTTTGTTATTCTTAGTGTGCACTCCTTATACTTGGGCTAGATACAGGATGCACTTGGCATTGAGGTCATGCCTCTGACCGCATTATACAATGAGGTGTTTACTGTGATGGTGTTGTTAACACTGCACTCCTCCCCCTTCATTTTCTTGGTTGAAATAAGCAACTTTCGAGGTTGGCTGCTCAGGTTTGTTTTCAACTCGAATTGTACTGATTGATTGATTGATTTTTATTGTAGTTAACAAGGGTACACTTGAATACAATTTCAGTAAAAAGTAGCGAAGATATCTAAACTCTGAAGTACAATTTATTATATTCTGTGTGTATCCAACAAAATAATGTTCTTATCGGTAGAGCTGGTTGTACCAATTGATAATCAAGAACTAATTAGATAATTATCATTTAAGATATGAAAATGACATACGTAACCAAGGGTAATAAAAAGTTGATTTACTAATGGTAATTTACAAATTATCTAAATCAAATGGGAATTGTATCAATATTAACATTGAATAATATTATTAATCCATTGTAATATACTACCAATACAGTAATAATATTGGAGTATTTATTCCATCACTACTAATCAATCACCTTGAACAGTTTTTGTTAGTTAACAGTCTGGTAAGCACAAAATTTGTAAAATATTTAGAGAACATTACCAATTTTAATATGCCATCAACTCTATCTATACAGTATGGAATAATGAATATATTTTCGTGTTCAGGCCTTGGTTAGAGAGCATGTCAGTTTGGCATTGACATCTTGAGCTTTCATTCATTGGTTTGACGTGGGCCGCGTCGATGTGAGGATCAAAGAAATGTAGAAATAGAAAAATATATACAGTGAAACCTCTATCCATCATTTTTCATGGGACCAGGAAAAAAAACCATCCATGCAGGAAAACAATCTATCCAGACAAATTTAACATTGGTCATATGGGAGTGAGGTGAGATAGAGTGAATGATACAAGCAGGAAAATGATGGATACGGGAACGATGCATAGAGGTTTCACTGTATACTGAATTTAAATGAAAAAAGAATGCTGTAATAACTTGCTAAAGAGTGTGAGGAAAGATGCAACTTTCTGGGCAGTTTCTTTCAAGGTAAAACCTACCAAACTTCCACCAAACTTGATCGGAGTGCCCCACCCTCACATACCGCACGCAGCTAACATCCCCTAAACGTACTTGAGTGGTTCCAGTTAACTCGATGCCCAACACGGTTCATGTTGAAAGGTTATGTGTTGCGGTCCTCTGCCTGATTGTCAGCAAAAACACCTGAACGTTAATACTAAAGAAGGGGGCCACAATTGGATTCTTTTCTTGCTCCCAAGGTGAGAGAAGTAAGTGTATTCAACTTGTGTTATTCCAAAAAATGAGGGAATATTTGTCATGTCAATTTGGAAATCACCATCTCTAAATTCTAGTTTTAGTGTTTCCATTGCAGTTGACCAGCATAGAGCTCTAAAGAAACATGTTCCCAAACACTATACACTAAATAATAATATTCTCTTCGAACGTTTTCTTAAATATCAAGTTTTTACTCGAAAATGAATATAATACATTTTTAATAAATATTATCTAGGTTCCAGTTGTATTGAGTGCAGGATTAAGTGTATCAAGTGTGTGTCAGTGCTCAGTTTACGATACTACCGGTATCTCTCCATTAAACACGTTGGTAATCAGTCAGTTGTAGTTAGTTAATCACCTGTGCCAATAACTTCATTGTACTTTGCAGAGATATGGCATTTAAAAATGAGTAAAAAAATCATTCATTGCCGCAATTGTGGTTCAATATTGAAAACGAATAACCCATTCAAGGTGACATGCCAATTGAAAACTTTCACCCTTCCCTTCATCGTATTTGTGTGATACGGCATTTTCCACAATTACACCAAACAAAATAAAGTCCAGAAATTGACGAAATTTTTTTTTGTGCACCACCGAATAGCCGTTTCAAAAATAACTTCCAATTTTGACGTTCTTGTTTAAGAATGTTGAGCACAGGGATCACACTGAGAGGTCTGTAATGCAGCTATTTTCAATAATTTTGACCAGTTTCTAGTTTTCAGCAAAAACAATTTGCAAAAAGTTGAGAACCAGTACAGCTCCAAACTATAGTATGTATATTCAACTCTATGTATGCCCAACTTTATACCATTGTTACCATTTTTTTCCAGTTAGGCCGTATTTATAATACACTTCCTCATTTTGCCCAATTCAGAATACTGTAGTTGGACGATTTTTGTTGGAACACATACCATTTTAGACTTTATTTTTTAGAAAATATGAATTATCATTTTTAATTTTCTATCAACTCAGTAGCCTAATTAAGATGTTTTGCTGTTCAGTCTCCAGCTGAAAAAAATCCAGATTCTTCATCATAGTTTTTGATTTTGCCATCATACAGACCTATTAACAATTCTTCACCATTTGTTAAAAACAAACTAATGACAACTTATTTTCTGAACTGCATATCAACTTTGATTTCCAAATTCTTTATTTTCTTTGAGGCATAGGCATAGATTATGCGAAACAATCTTAGTGACTGATTACTTTTTTGCTAACAGTATTCTCCAGTTTGGACCGTACAGTACATAGAAGTCACTTCCTAGTTTTACGTATTTAGGAAACTCACTGAATTTCATTAAACAGTTGTTGATGATATTTTCTAGTTTAGGCTGTATGTAACAGTCACTCCCTAGTTTTACTCACAGTTTTAGAAAGCGTACCCGATTTCATTCAACATATGTTCATAAAATTTCTCACTTCAGGCTATAGAAATCACTCCCTAGTTTTACCTACATGTTTAGAAAACACCCTATTTTATTCAACATATTTTCATAATATTTTCCAGTTTGTGCTGTACATAGTAATCACTCCCTACATGTTTGAAAATGTACCAGCCAGACTTCATCCAACATATGTTCATAATATTTTCCAGTCCAGGCCGTACATAGAAATCACTCCCTAGTTTCACCTACATGTTTAGAAAACACCCTATTTTATTCAACATATTTTCATAATATTTTCCAGTTTGGGCTGTACATAGTAATCACTCCCTACATGTTTGAAAATGTACCAGCCAGACTTCATCCAACATATGTTCATAATATTTTCCAGTCCAGGCCGTACATAGAAATCACTCCCTAGTTTCACCTACATGTTTAGAAAACACCCTATTTTATTCAACATATTTTCATAATATTTTCCAGTTTGGGCTGTACATAGTAATCACTCCCTACATGTTTGAAAATGTACCAGCCAGACTTCATCCAACATATGTTCATAATATTTTCCAGTCCAGGCCGTACATAGAAATCACTCCCTAGTTTCACCTACATGTTTAGAAAACACCCTATTTTATTCAACATATTTTCATAATATTTTCCAGTTTGGGCTGTACATAGTAATCACTCCCTACATGTTTGAAAATGTATCAGCCAGACTTCATCCAACATATGTTCATAATATTTTCCAGTCCAGGCTGTACATAGAAATCACTCCCTAGTTTCACCTACATCCTCAAAAAACACCCTATCTTATTGAACATATGTTTAAAATGTTTTCCAGTTCAGGCCCTACATAGAAATCACTTCCTAGTTTTACCTACATGTTTAGAAAACACCCTATTTTATTCAACATATTTTCATAATATTTTCCAGTTTGTGCTGTACATAGTAATCACTCCCTACATGTTTGAAAATGTACCAGCCAGACTTCATCCAACATATGTTTAAAATGTTTTCCAGTTCAGGCCCTACATAGAAATCACTTCCTAGTTTTACCTACATGTTTAGAAAACACCCTATTTTATTCAACATATTTTCATAATATTTTCCAGTTTGTGCTGTACATAGTAATCACTCCCTACATGTTTGAAAATGTACCAGCCAGACTTCATCCAACATATGTTTAAAATGTTTTCCAGTTCAGGCCCTACATAGAAATCACTTCCTAGTTTTACCTACATGTTTAGAAAACACCCTATTTTATTCAACATATTTTCATAATATTTTCCAGTTTGGGCTGTACATAGTAATCACTCCCTACATGTTTGAAAATGTACCAGCCAGACTTCATCCAACATATGTTCATAATATTTTCCAGTCCAGGCCGTACATAGAAATCACTCCCTAGTTTCACCTACATGTTTAGAAAACACCCTATTTTATTCAACATATTTTCATAATATTTTCCAGTTTGGGCTGTACATAGTAATCACTCCCTACATGTTTGAAAATGTACCAGCCAGACTTCATCCAACATATGTTCATAATATTTTCCAGTTCAGGCCGTACATAGAAATCACTCCCTAGTTTCACCTACATCCTCAAAAAACACCCTATCTTATTGAACATATGTTTAAAATGTTTTCCAGTTCAGGCCCTACATAGAAATCACTTCCTAGTTTTACCTACATGTTTGAAAAACACCCTATTTTATTCAATAAATGTTCATAATACTCTCCAGTTTAGGCCGTACATAGAAATCACTCCCTACATGTTTAGAAAACGTACCCAACTTCATCCAACATATGTTCATAATATTTTCCAGTTCAAGCTGTACATAGAAGTCACTCCCTAGTTTTACCTACACATTCAGAAAACATACCCAATTGTATTCAACAATTTTTTCTTGTTTAAACTCCATTGATGAAATATTTTGGATTCTTTATCTTAGTTTGAAATTTAAGCTTCATCATACAAAGCATTTGACAAATCTCACTTTATGTTAGGAAAAGGTACGTTAGAGGGTAATTATATTTTGAATGCATATTAGCTTTACCTTACACGAATGAATAATTGACTGATCATCCTAAAGCCATATATGCAAAATGACCTTGATGGTTATACTGCTTTGTTACATACCATTTTTTCCAGTTTGGCCGTACTTACACTCTCTTTTGCCATATTTGAAAAACAAAATGTACCTTATTTTAATTTTGGAATGCATATTTGTCATTTTGGCCCTACTCGGAAAATACAATTTACTAATTAACCCTATTGCCTAATTGGGACAAAACTTCATTATTCGTGAGAACAAAGTATTGGTAAATCATGTTTTTAAACACACATTAACTTTGACGTACAAATTGTTCCAGTTTTGACCGTAATTTCCAAGGCGCTTATTTGGCCCTTCCTAGGTTTTGCTCTATTGAAAAACGTTGGCATACCTAGTGATATAAATTTTTATGAAAATAGTTTTCGTGGAAAATTTTCATTTTTTTCCTAATTTTTTTTTTGTGGTGTGTAAGTTGTTACTGAAGAAACTGGAGTTCCACTCTTAGCAATACTAAAACAATTTGTTGAACCACCACATTGAAGGTAGGCCTACCATTATAACTGCACTTGCTCACAAAATTGTCAAGGCCAGGAAAAATACATTGACTGCAGCTGATAGAACTCATATTATTAGTTTTCTTTATTGATGAAGCAAAGGCTAAATAGTACACCTTTGTACTGTTCTTTTTTAAAAGTCCTTAGAAACTATCCTATTTTAAAAGTAGGCCTAAATGAGTGGAGATATTGAAAATTTTCATTGGCGTTATTCACATTAAAAATTTCCAAAGAACTGAATGAAATTCAATGAAATTTTTGGGAAGAAATTGAAAAAAAAAATGAATTCAATGAATTCATTCAATTCCATTAGATTCACAGAAATTTTTCAATGGATTGGAAATTTTAAAATCTTCAGTCCCATCACTAGGCATATTGCATATGGCATACCCAATTTTATGATTTTTGAATTTTCCTTCTTCTTCTTGGGTCCTATATCTTCCATTTATTCCATTTCCATCTTCCACTTGAGAAAACATTTTTAATAGCATTTCCAGCTGAAATGTCTTTCAAAGCAATTGGCACTTGTTAAGAACCATTCCTGCTGGTCCCCTATAGGACCGTTTCAAGTTATTTTTATCAATTCAATAGTTGTATGATGCCATATGTACTTCATTATGGCACCGCATCTTACCAATTATCAGTAGTATAAACTTTACTATAGTATTTTATTCACAGTGAAACCTCTATCTATCGTTCTTTGATGGACCAGGAAAAATAAACCATCTATGCAGGAAAGCGATTCATCGTTGAGGAAAATTTAAGTTTTGTCAGTGGGAATGATGATAGAATGATGGAATGAATTATGAATGATAGAAGCGGTAAACAATTAATCCGGGAACGGTACACAGAGGTTTCACCTGTATTAGTATCTAGCCTGTAGTTTATTATTTTATCACGTCGTTTTTTTCCGTCAGTCTCACTTGCAAATCATTTATATTACCTCGAGCGTGAAAATGGGCAAGATGAAATCATATTTGTCTGTAGAAATTGTATACAAGATTGATGTGTAGAAGTATATTGTACTAATTGTGAAATGGAGCGTCAGTGTATTTATCTTCCAGTTGACACAAGTTAAAAACTCGTGTGGTTAAATCAATTTAATAAAATGGAAATACATCCAAATTGTTAGGTTAATCTGACTGCTATCACACCCCACACACATCAATCACTTACTTCAAGTCTATCTACATATGTATTTGTTTTGCCCCACACACCAAAAAAGTAGCATAATCTTATTTTCCCAAATGGCACTTGACAAGAATTCTAAATTCACATCTCATAAATCATAATATAGGAAATGGTTTAGTTTAAGTTCATTTAAAATCATCATTGCACATCAAACCCTCTTTATTTTTGTACTCGGTCACTTTGAAATTTGTCATAATTAACCAAACCTTGGTTCCTAACCCCAGATATAGGAAGTGCAATGAAAAATATTTCGATAAATTCATAATTCAAACTCTTTTTATCCCCCAACCATTGATTCATTACTGTGAAATCATTGTTTAATTCGAAGTGTGTTTTCCGACACATACATAACAAATGCGGTGTTTGAGATTCAAGTTCTTTTTCCATCATCGCAAAGACATTTATATCTCGTCTGTTCCAAACAGAGAAACATTGTTGTCGCTGGCATGCTGTGAGCAGTTGTTAGATGGCCCCATAGTACCAGTGTTGGGGAAGTTCACTTATAAAAGGAACTTTTAAGAAGTTCAATTCATGTCAAATAAATCGATCTTTCAAAAAGTTCAAAGTTCGTTTTCATGGCTTTGCTGTAAAAAAAGTTCAAATTCAAAAACATAAGTTCGTACAAACATTCACCTTGAAAATTACATGAAAAAAGGGGTTCAAAAATGATATATGGCTCGCTTGGTGACGAGTGATCACACATGATGAAATCCCAAACAGGGAATATTATACATTCGCGATAGACCGTGAAATAGTTTATCTCATTCAGAATTTGGACGGAGAAGTACGGATAGTGCGATCGTGACGAATAGGATTATGAGTGATCTAAAATTATGAGCTTTCAAACGAACGTTTTATTCCGTTAGAAGATCACCGAAAAATCGAACGTGAAGACAGTTCAAGATCGTCGACTGTAAACGTAATGAGTTCATTGTAAAGTTCAGAAAATACAAACGCGTTTATTTTAAAAGTTCATTACCCAACACTGCATAGTACTTGACCACCGTTATAACAAAAATAAAAGTTCCAAAAATTATGCTGTACCAAAATATTTTCTCAGTAAGATTAAAAACTGAATTAAATTCATTATGAACTTCAATCCAAGTTTTACCCTCTTTTCAATATCTCATCTACAGTCCGTTTATATTTTATTGGTGATTTCCCAATGCCCAAAGTACATGATCAAATTGTTGGTACATGTCTGTATTTTATATTGTGTGGTCATTGATGTAGTATCACGCGTGTTCGAGTCACTTTGGCCACGTTCAGCACTAGCGCATCAGTAGACTTGTCACGTGCAACACGTGAGAAGCTACGCACAGCATGGTTTTGACAATTCATTTTTTATTTGAAATGTACAGTATTTATTCCATGTTTTCCCCCGAGTTTCCAATTAAGAGGCCGCAGGTGCTCTACACGGGCTCGTTGTTCGCTCGCTTCAGACTCTGGTTTAACATGCATCGTGTGCTAGGCGCCACCCATAGACGAGCCCGCCGAACTCAGATTCACATAAATGCCGTTAATTCCCTACCTCACACTTCTGATATATTTCACATTCTATGTTTTTTTTCGGTATTAGAAAATGTGTATCTAGGTTTTCGTAAATTAGAAATTTTTCCATTTACCATTTGAAGAATTTGAAAAATCACAAATTTTTGGTTCAAAATTCTGTATTCACTGTAACCTTCGTTTTTCAATTACTAACAGAATACAAAAACACTCGTATTGATATCACAAAAATTACGGTCGTGAGAGTTTGCGGCGTGAAATACGAGCGCCTGCGGCCTCTTAACGAGAGATTACTGTAATTTGTTTCACATTTTATCGTGAAAGAGCCAACTGTGTGTGATTAGATATAACTTGAGCTAGTGAAATCTCTAGAAAGTAATTTACTTAAGTGATGTAGTCACCTCAATTTATATACCAGTAGTATATTATCAGAAGATAAAGTCACTTGTTACATATTGTATGTACTACTTAATTTTAAAGTAAGATTTTGTTCTCAATTATATTTCATTCTCGACCTGTTTCATTCAAAATTAATTATATACTCTGCTTTGAATATCGGTAAAATAATCCGTGATTTTAGATCGCGGGGCACGCTTATGAACATGGCACTCTATCTTTTGTGTTGAACCTTAGTTTAGTTTCTTCAGATATGAAATAAATAGTTATAAAAATGCAGAGAGCTGGGAAAAAAAGTAGCTCAGTTTTCAATGAATCTTTTGAATGGCTAGGAACAACACGTCAAAGGGGAACAGCTATTAGAAATACGATAAATTTATCAATATTCTCTATAGCTTGTAAATCTCTTTGAAACTGGTACCATATATGAGTAATGATTAGATATGACTTGATTGTGAAATCATATAGCCAATGTTATATGCATAGTAATTATCAAGTTTTGTAGCTAGTTTTATAGACAATAATACTGAAAATAGGTATAACTTGATTGTGAAATCCTATAGCCTAGATGTTATCGAATTATAATTCTCAAGTTTTGTAGCTAGTTTTATAGGTAACTAGCCAATTCCACCAAAAATAGATGTAACTTGATAGTGAAATCCTATAGCCTAAATGTTATAGAATAGTAATTCTCAAGTTATGTAGCTAGTTTCATAGGTAATTTGCCAATTACACCAAAAATAGAAGTAACTTGATTGTGAAATCCTATAGCCAAAATGTTATAAAATAGTAATTCTCAAGCTATGTAGCTAGTTTTATAGGTAATTAGCCAATTACACCAGAAATAGATGTAACTTGATTGTGAAATTCTATAGCCTAGATCAGGGCTTTCCAACTAGAAATGTCGTAGGGCCATTTTTTCATGAGAAAAGTTGAGGTGGGCCAGACGTTCGATTGTCCAATGATTTTATTCATTTGTCACTTGTTTTCTATATGGTATGGTACGTCAGTTTGCAAATAACATAGGGTCTATTTTTCATGCACACATATTCAAGCTTTTTACCACTCACTATTTTTTCTCAATCAAAATTCAATGATTTAAATTCCTTCTCTCGTCTTTATGTCTTCATTCACGTCTATGTAACTGATGTGGTGCGAGCGGGGAAAGTTATGAGGGTGTCAAATGGGTGCGCCTGTTGTCACAAACCAAACGGTAGTACAGAATACTAATATTTTGTCGTAAATTATCAACTATAATGCCAGTTCAGATGCCGTCCCTACCGTTTGGCTTGTGACAACAGTTCAATCCTTTTCAAATATATTCTCAATTTGACTACACAGAATGCTATCATAAATTGCAGTGATTTCATGAGATCATACTGCGGGCCATTTGAAGAGGTCCCGCGGGCCAGAGTTGGCCCACGGGCCGCCAGTTGAGAAGCCCTGGCCTAGATGTTATAGAATAGTAATTCTCAAGTTATGTAGCTAGTTTTATAGGTAATTAGCCAATTACACCAAAAATAGATGGAACTTGATTGTGAAATCCTATAGCCTGAATGTTATAGAATAGTAATTTTCAAATTATGTAGCTAGGTTTATAATGAGTTGTATTCACCAGATATTAGATATATATATAACTTGATTGTGAAATCATATAGCCAATGGTATGTGCATAGTAATTTTCAAGTTATGTAGCTAGTTTTATAGGCCATAAAACTGAAAATAGATATAACTTGATTGTGAAATCCTATAGTCTAAATGTTATAGAATAGTAATTCTCAAGTTATGTAGCTAGGTTTATAATCCGTTTCATTCATAATTACCGGTAATCATTCATGCATTCATAACTTGACTGTCAAATCCTTTTCCCAGAGTTATAGAATAGTAATATCAAGTTATTTAGCTAATTTGATTGGCCCAGTCACTGATAATAGATATAACTTGATAATGCCCTGTAGCCTGCTACCAAGGTAAATATTTTCAAGTTGTGCATGTGGTTAGTTTAGGCATTGAGTTTACACTGTAAACTCAATGGTTTAGGTTGTGTCGTTGGTAATCGATAAGACATGATTGTAGTTAGATCTAGTGAATGTGTAGGCGTACACAATAATTTTGTGAATCACCATCAAGTACTTAAGCTCATTAGGTTTTTCATGACCCATCAATAAATTTTTTCCATGCGAAGAACTATTATACTGTGTCAAGAGCTCTGTTTTCTGCACCGCATAATTTCCGTTTCAGGGTATGAATATCAGGGTGCATGCAATATTGTAATAATTTGGCCATCAGTATTGTGATTGAATATCGATCAGATATCTGGTTATTTCCTGTATCCAAAAGTTATTACGTGAAACTCCAATTATGGCAGATGAGACCACTCTGCTATATTCCAAGAATTTTGTATTTTCATAAAAACTCGTTCAGTACCTACCTGGAAAATGTATACGTAGTTGAATTCCAGCGTAACTTGATTGAACTGCTTTATGGTTAGTCTCCATTTAATCTATGTGCGTTTTGCACATGAACCATTTAATCAGGGCAGCCCCATTAGACTGAGACAGAAGAGTGAACCTTTTTTATCTCTAAAATCATGTGTGATGAAGGTACTGCATCCAAATTTTGGTCTACATAGATTTTTGTAGATTTTTCAAGCAATTCATCACACGATTTTGGTACTATGTTCTGTCTGCCAAATCATTTATGAACCTTGTGGATCATACATTGACATTAATATCATCATATTCATTGTTCTTTACTGGTAGGGTGGGTGCACCAGTTTTGGCCACTTTTAGCACGCAAGCTTAGCGGAAATTGCATTTCTAACCTACAAAAGTTGAAAGAAATACATTCAAAAGAGATTTGGTACAGCAGAATCTTTAATTATTAGAAGAAAAAAAATACAATGAATATCTATTGCACAGGGTATAAGAGATGTTAATATCTAAAACTAGAATTTCAATTTGCACATGTACCAGTTCTTGCCACCAATTGTTCCAGTTTTGGCCACATAGTTTCTTGATTGATTACACATTTCTATAATAATTATTAAAACATGTTTGCCTAGAGAAATTGTAATAGTAGAGTCTAATTTAAGTTACGAAGTAAAATTGTAATGTTTTTCCATTTCTGGAACTCTGTAATTTCCACGCATTGAGGAAATTGCTACCAGTACTGGAGCAGCAATCTTCTCGATAACGGACTTTGCACTGTAGAAAATTTTATCTTCAAAATCCGGACATTTCCAGAGGCGAACTCCAGACATGGACATAGTCTCAACTTCTACTTCGGATATTGTTAAGCTGGATTCACAATGCGAACTAATGATTAGTGACTAATACTAAATACTAAAATTAAGAAACTGAGCATTCACAATAAGAATTCATTTTCATGAGTCGTAGCTTTCTTAAGATGACAGATTTAAATTGAAATCTATATGTTAGAAGGCTGTAAACGATTGGTTCATCGAGCGGGATAGCTTCCTTTTGCATTGACTTTCTGTCGTTTCGAATTCACGACTTCTGATTGGTCGGACTAATGATTGAAACTAATGATTAATACTAAAGTTGAAAGTTGGTTAACTTTCAAGGTCAGTCACTAATATTAAACACAATGTGAACGTCAACACTGATTCCGTATCTGCCAACTTTAGTTAATCATTAATCACTAATCATTAGTTCGCATTGTGAATCCAGCTTTAGAGACGTAACAATCATCTTTATCAGAAAAACTGTATCAGAATTTTCAGAGACATCGTATACGGTAACATTTTTAGGAACGATAACTAGGTCTCCTTTAGCAGTGAGGTTAAATGCCGACTCATCTGTATTGAAAATACGTGTTGGGTCTTTTAGTACAGAAGTTTCAGCATCCAAAAGAGCAGGCACTTCTTCTAACCACTTTCGAATCTTTTCCTCAGTTACACTTGCTTGAGCGTTGTTGACATACTCCGTATGTTGTAGCTTATACTTGGATTCCTCTTCAGAAACGCCTTGAACCATTTACGGCCAGGTCGACCATCAACAAACTTTGTTTGAATGCCATTCTTTTTCACTAATAACTGTACCGAATCTTGCAGTGACGATTTATTAATGGGAAAGCCGTATTTTGCCGACTCTGTAAGCCACAAAATAAGTTTATTTTCAACGTCATTGCCCAAACTCGCTTCTGGACCTGTTCTGCCAGAACTCTGAGGCGATACCCCAGACACTTTGTGCCTGAGTGTAGATCGGGGAACTTTGTAAAGCTTGCTGGCTTTCAGAACAGGCATTCCATTCTTAATTGCTGCAAGAGCATTTTTCACCTTTGTTGGCGAGTACCTGAACATCTTTTTCTTAATTGGCGACATTATAAAATCGGTCGACCTAGGTTAGCACAGATCTAAAAATAAACATATTTTTCAGTTAGAATACAGGTATTTCAAATTACTAGACTGGCTAAATGCTTGGAAATTGATTTAGAGATGATATTTAAATTAGGCCTAGACTTATAACCTACAAACCCTGACTGCATTGAAAGAAGATGGCCAGAACCAGCCCAGCACATGTTCTAGTTATAGCCATGTCATAGCCAAAACTGGGAATCATGGGAATTGATGTACCACTTTTGGCCACCTATGCTACAGCCTAAATACATAATTGAATATCAAGTTTATATTAGAAATCTTATATAAAAAAGTATACTGAACAAAACAAAAACCAAATATTTCATGTTCCTACCTCTAAATCATCTCAAAGTCTAATTGAACATGACCATGTTCTTAAGGAATTTACTTACCAAAAGAAGGGAATCACACAATGCAGCATTCTTCCATTTTACATTCTTACACACTCTGTAGATGTCAGCCAATCAGATCACATCTACTAAAGAAATTATGGTAGAACATCCTATGGCATCTGTAATTGGTTCTTAAGTGGGTGTGTGCTTAATATTTAAGTTCAAAACTCAAAGTGGCCAAAACAGGTGCACCCACCCTACTGTTTTTTATTGATTCTAAAAATTGTATTTCAATTAATACACTAGCTACTATCTATTTGGTTCATTTATCCGCATGATTTCTCATTAAATCAGAGCAAAAATTACTTGTCTCTTTCTGCTCTGATATTCAAAATTACAGGATGTGAACCTGATATTTTTGATCGAACCAAGATCTGATATTCGTCTGTAATGATTGACATATGTTCATTATTATTTAAAAAAAAACATCACCATCTTCTATATCTCTTATCTTGTGGTGGCCATCCATATTGAATGACTAATTTGTAAATACACACATCGTATAATGGTCTTGGCGATTTTAGGCCTATAGATTTACTATTTATTAGATAACTTGGAACTAGGGAAACCAATTTAACCACAAACATCACCATTTTCTGTGTCTCCTATCTTGTAGTGGTCATCCATATTGAATAACTCATTCGTAAATGCACACATTGTGAAACCGTCTTAGCGATTTTAGGCCTATAGATTAACTATTCATTAGATAACTTGGAACTTGATGAGAAACCAATTTCTGGTTATTCGTAACACTCGAGTCATGTAGACCATTTGAGTAAAATTGTACTACTGTATGTAGTCACTTGATTAATGCCTTATTAGTAGTAAGAAACTAGTTGAGGAAACTGATTTAAACGAGATACCTACATAAAAACCTTCGAAAGTCTGAGCACCCTAGGTCATCAGTCTAAGTTTTTGTTACGTTAGCTGTACACCGGTATTTTAATATGTCCTAATATGTGGTATAAGGGTTAGAATGTATTTTACAGTTACTCCAAGTTGTGATGGTTCAAAATTCATGTGGTGTCTGAATTAATTTTAAATATAAAATTGTTTGATGCATATTTTAAAAGTCTTTGTAGGAGGTCTGTTGCCACACCCCTTCTCCATATTATACCTTAGTCCTGTATCCTTCTGGTATTACCCGATACGTTTTGTTCATTAACTGTGTAATTACTCATGAATATTTGAACAGATGATGCTTGTTATAAAGGCTTTTTCTAGACATTGACAATAGAGTTGTATCTATAGATCAAGAAAAAAAAAATTAGTCCAATGTCTGTACATGGTGGTTAATATCATAATTTTGTATCATTTACATTGAGATCCTGAAGCAAGTACCAGTAATGGAAATGGTGCTGTTACTTATGTTGTGTACTGTGTATCCACGCAATGTTTCTTATAACAAATTATTATGCGCCTTGCATAGATATACCCAATCAATGAAATATGTGTATAATTGTATGGGATACTTTCTGGCTCAGATAATAACTCATTGACTTGATGCTATCAACTAATTCAAAGTGTATCAATATTTCTTCCACTACATGTATGAACCCATTTTTCATTTCTTTAAATGCCTTTCAAATATTGAAGTGTATGTTTTTATTCCATCAAATGTTGGATTTTTGCCACATAATATACATTAATCTTTTTATCATGGCAATAACAGTTTAACCACTGAACCAGTTCTAATCCTTCAACGAATTTATTTGATTGTTATCATTAATGTTCTTTTGTTTAAATGGGACATCTTCATCCCTGACCTGTGTTCAATAGCGTACTTCATCAGTGAGGTTTGCTTGCTCTGTTCCTTGAATCCCGGTGAACTCGACTAAACTGTACAAATGTAAGTCAAAGTTTTACAATCAGGACACGAGAATATAATTCAATCACAGCGATGCATGTACAATATTAGAAACCCAATCTTCATACCTCTCTGTCTTGAAATTCCAACATTGAGATTTGTTTCTTTTTGAGAATAACAATAATGTGGAACTGTCAACTTTCAGTTATTATCAACTCCACTTGAGAATTCAGTGTTTCCATTAAATTCAAGACTAACAAATATAAAAAAATAATAGAGTGGTATTAAAACATGAATGTGTATTTTGGATTATCAGTCTGAATACTATTTTTACGACTGCAACACTCATTAATTTGCCTCCTACATCTCGAATTGTTTTGTATAGTTTATTTCTGGATCTATGTTATATGTGTATAATATTTGTTATCTCTGTTTCTTACATTTGAAATGGGCTTATAATATGTATGGCTCCAGAAGCCAAATAAAAAGACCTTTTTCCACCTGCCTCCAACTATCAAGGTTGTGAGTGTAGGACACAACAGGTTGGAAATGGTATTTTAGCGATACTTTGAGCTGTAATGCTATATATATATATATATATATATATATATATATATATATATATATATATATATATATATATATATATATATATATATATATATATATATATTTATCTATATATATGAATATATATTTATCTATATATATGAATATATATATATATATATATATATATATATATATATATATATATATATATATATATATATATATATATATATATATATATTCAGATATATGTATATATATTCATTTATATATATATATATACATATATATATATATATATATATATATATATATATATATATATATATATATATATATATATATATATATATATATATATATATATATATATATATGAAGAGATGGATATATTTATATATATATATATATATATATATATATATATATATATATATATATATATATTCATTCATATATATATATATAGATATATATATATATATATAGATATATATATATATATATTCATTCATATATATATATATAGATATATATATATACATATATATATTCATATATACATATATATATATATATATATATATATATATATATATATATATATATATATATATATATATATAGATATATATATATAGATATATATATATATAGATATATATATATATAGATATATATATATATATATAGATATATATATATATAGATATATATTCATAGATATATATATATAGATACATACATATATATATATATAGATATAGATATATATATATTCATAGATATATTCATATATATATATATATATATATATATATATATATATATATATATATATATATATATATTTACACATATATATATATATATATATATATATATATATATATATATATATATATATATATGTACATATATTTACACATATATATATATATATATATATGTACATATATTTACACATATATATATATATATATATATATATATATATATATATATATATATATATATATATATATATATATATATGTACATATATTTACACATATATATATATATATATATATATATATATATATATATATATATATATATATATATATATATATATATATATATGTATATATATATATATAATGCTGTATATGCACAATACCTACTCACGTAAATGTATTTGCTCACAAGCATAGCTTTACCATCAGTAAATTTAAGCTTGAATTATTTCACGTTGCTAATGAGAAACATACAGAAAAAATGTTATTTTCACACTTGTTATAAGAAAATATATTGAATTTTTATATTCAAACATATAAATCCATTTACAGCATATGATAAGGAATTATATTGTTCTATATATAATATTGTTGTCACTTAGCATCGATAATTGAATACTAACATTTTACTACATATTGACAGAGGTGTACTACATATTTTCATTCTATAAAATACAAGATGTCATAGTATTTTTCTAATGCCTGGTAACTCACCTAAAACAGTGCTTTTAATTTCAGAACCATTAAAACCGTATACATATAATATATATATATATATATATATATATATATATATATATATATATATATATATATATATATATATATATATATATATATATATATATATATATATAAATATATTGAAGTTGGGTGTAACAGAAAAATGTGTAATAGACTAATAATGATAATATTAGAATAAATGCTATGCCATGATAATAGTTGCATTTATGGTTTAATCAAATAGTGTGCCCGAAGGGTGTGTTATGCAAATAGTTTATACTGCTGTTGTTGTTCGAGTAAGAGATTTCACCAATATATAATGTTGAACTGCAGTTGTCTGCAAATCAATCATCTTGTAAATTGAAACCAAACTAATTTTGGGACATCAGGAAATGAAATAAATAGCAACTATGAACTATATTGGCTAACATACCCTTGAATTTACTGTTCCTTTGAATCCTGCATTTAATATTTCCTGTTAAATGAATACTGATACTGAATCTGTATTGCTAATCAATAACAAGAAAAACTGAAAGACTCTGAGCTAGGGATGTAAAATTTCGGAAATATTCGGAAATATTTACGAAGTTTGCATAAGACCTGGATATTACATTTCTTCATAGCTTTTGATGATTTTCAGTACATTTTTAGGCCCACTAATGATTAAGTTTCTCACCAAATGATTTTTATTTTATTTTTATCAAGGGGCTATTGTGGCCTCGGAACCAAATGAATGAAAATAATATTTTTCAAAAGTTCAATTTATTCTGTCATCTCGGCTTAGTTGTTGTAACAGTATTGTTTTCACTGTCCATTGATATAATAGAACAGTCCTCGAGATCCATACTAGCGCAAAGATGCGCCTCATCTGACTGCGACGATGTTGACGAAGCGTGTAGCCTACGAGGCCTACACTCAAACAGTGTGCTAGTGCGAATTGGCGTGGACCTTTTCTTACTTGGTGGGACATTTTATACAACCTTCCAAATGCAACCACATTCTCGTTACATTCATTTTATAATTTTTATATTCATTATATCATTTTTATCCAAAATTGGCAGTCAAAAGAAACATTTTTGAGCCCCTGTAGGTAAATTTTTTTTTCATGAAATACTTTTGAACATCACTGTTTTTCTGCTATGACGGAAAACAAAATTGTCAAACCAAGTGATAACTTATTCAAAATAAAAATTGCACATGGCAAAGAAGTGTGCACATAATATAGTAGCATTAATGATAGTAGTAAATCTCAGAAGTGAGGTTAGGTAAGCAGGGAGACTCGGAGCCTCTCAACATTTTGGAGGGAAATTCAAAATGTTATTCTAAGGGAATGTCATTAGGAAATTATTAAATAGCTTATGTGGTATTAAATACCTTCTATTCAATTCTATAATCAACCAGTTCATTTTTTTTCCTCATTTTGGACACTAAAACTTATTATATCCTTGAATTTCCGGAAATATATTTCCAGAAATATTTCCGCTCACATCCCTACTCTGAGCATATACTGCAAGGAATGGTAGCCTACTAAGGTAAGTTATACAATCTTCAGCCAGAAATACTTTTTTATTCAATTTCTATAGTCTACGCTTTCACATATGAAAATGTTAGGATAAACCTAGGGTGGATGTAGGAGATATCAGTTTGATGATAGTAGTGTTTGACTGTTTGAACAATTATAGGGCCTAGATATCACAATTCTAATAGGTTGGATTGGAGCAATAAGGAATTGTGTTTGAAAACCCAATTTATTTTTTCATGAGCTAATGGAGCTCATTCTATTAGCATGTAGAGCCTATAATGGGAAAATATGTTGAAGATTTTGTTTAGTGTGCTTCTTCCCACTGCATTCTCATAAAAAGGGGTTTCCATTTCACAATTTATTTCACTTAATCAATATTAATGCAGTGGTATCATTCACTTTTTGATGCAGGATTAGAGTTTTTGTGGTGGATATTGATCAAGTTTGGAAATAAATAAGTATAAGTAATGGAAAAAATTGACAATAACAATTATGTTTGAGGAGGAAGGGGGGGAGGTCCTAATTGTCACAAATTACCTATTTTGGGGGATAAAAACGAGCTGATGTAAAGAGGAACTCAGTATATAATATAATTCTACATTTCAGGGGTAAAGATGAAGAAACATTATTGGCTGCTTTTCTATGATGAAGAGTGTATAAAGATATTTGAGCATTAAACTTGATACTGCATGTAAATTAACACAATTAGACCTATTAGAAGAAATTATCAATGGTAAGCTGGCATAAATGAACTTCTGCAATTGTTCATATTTTCCCCGCCACAGTCAAGGATGAACATCCATTAAAAACGTAATTCAGAAGAGTGGATTCATTTTAATTTAGGCCTATTACATTGTTGTTGTTTTTTCATTATACTGGGGAATGGTGTTTCAAATACGCTTTGATAGATGTATAAAAAAAAAAAAATTAATAACATCGAAACTTGATACAAGTTTAAAATAACGAATAACACAAATTTGGGGTTTTATGAAAAATCTTCCAGTTTTAGGTTGTAAGAGAAAGGTCGATTTTAAAGTCTAACACCCGTTTGGTCAGCAGAGTCAAAAAGTAATTTTGAAATTAATTCTACATTGGGGAAATTTAAGTGAAGCTTTATTGAACATGTGTATTCTTGAATTAAAATCACATCAGAAACACTGTCATATTTTTTTGGCCAAAGTTACAGCGCTTTAATGAAATATTAAGTTGCTATTTTGACTTCATTTTAGTGAAAAATCAACTATTTTTCCTCTTAAAATGAGTGTGATTCATAAATGAGAACGGGTACCTATATTTATTTTTGCATAATTCTATTCGTAACATCTTCATCTACAATAAAACAAGTTTTTTGATTGAATGTCATTCCTTTTAGTATATTTTAATGATCTGTTGGATAATAAAAACGCATACAATTTGAAGGTTGTGTGTTAAATGATAGGGAAACATTCAGTATTTGAATCAATATATCTCAAAATTTATCCCGGTTAGCCTATCATCTGTTTGGATATTATTATCGAGCACATCAAAACGAATCGACTGACAAAAAATCATATTTTTTTCATGACCTTGAGGTAATGGAGGTTAGACCTTAAATGCGCAATTATATTCAGGCAGTTTTAGAGATATCGTAGAGCACTTTTTTCTCTATACATCTAACATCTCTGTTTCTATTAATGCCACAAATAGACCTCTTTCATTGCTCTAAATATAATATTATACGCATCATATTCCCCATTACCTCAAAATATGAGGCAGTAAGGAGCAAAATAATAATTTTTCAAATATTAATCATTAATAATATAAATTCACGTGTTGGTAAAAATAAAGAGTTATTATCTAATCACAGGCCTACGGCCAATGTTCATATTTCAAATTTAATGGTGTACCTTAAGTGTTACCGATACCTAAATTCCAAGATGAATACAAAAAATTTGCTAAATATCATATTATGTACATTTGTTCCTAATTACCCCAACTGGCTACCATCTAAAGTTATGCCCTGTAAATTTCACAAATTTACAGCTACAGCTGATTTTTTTTCCAATGTAAGCTATTACCACAAACTATTTTTTTTACTGAATCCAACCTAAAACATTTTATTGTTTCAGCGTTTAAATATAGTTTGCTGTAACGTTTCCGCATCTTTCGAAAATTTACTCCAAAAGACCAAAACATTGCCAATAAATAATGTTTCAACTGGAGGAAAATGTGATCAAATCAATAGGACTGATGGCACTGAATAATTACTCACCGATTGAAATGTAGATTCCACTTGTATCCATTCGAAATTATAGCATTTCTATCGATTATGCTGCTGTCAAGCTTGATCCGATTGAAACAATTTACTGTCCAGTTAGATTGTATTTGTTCTATACCTTCCTAATTATCTATTTGGCTACTCGGTGGAAATTCACAATGTAATCGAACTAATCTGTGCATTAATCAAACGTAATTAGCAGTTTTTGAGGGACTCAAATTATTGTAGACTAAGCATTAAATGTGTTATCGTGTTGATTTGATATTTTTTATATTCAAATTGGTTGATTTATTATCTGAAACTGACGCGGATTGTATAATGTAAAAAGTAGACGATGATTTTGATTGAAAACGTGTCTGATTTATGGACACGTTATATATATATATATATATATATATATATATATATATATATATATATATATATATATATATATGGGATTTTATAGTTATGTCGAAAAAGATACACCTCGACCGGGATTCGAAACCTAAGCCCCCTATAGGGCTAGTCCCCTCGAAGTATCGTGAGTCTAAGTATAGTTATGTCGAAGGGGTAATACCTCGGCAGCTTAGTGGTAGAGCACCTGCCCGGCAAGCAGAAGGTCCCGGGCTCGAATCCCGGTCGAGGCGTATCTTTTTCGACATAACTATAAAATCCCAAATATCTCGATATTGGATCGTATCCAAGAAGTTTAATTATCACAAATATATATATATATAAATATATATATATATATAATTATATATAACATCTTTATGGATGCGATCCATTACCCATTTGTATGAACGTTTTTGTCAAATCATAAAAGTGGTCACATTTTTATGATTTGACAAAAACGTTTATGCATATCGGTAATGGTCAATGGATTGCATCCTTCAAGAAATGTTGAATACAAATCTCACGCCTAGGTAATGGTTAAACTAGAAACACAAGAACGTTCAATCGTTACATTTTGGAATCAGTTGATCTGTAGAGACAGACCACGATAGTCGTTTCTCAAATTTGTCTTGCTATATTTATATAAATGTGTTCATTATCCGATTTTAATCTTGGTGACCGCTTAGCGCAGTGGGTAGAGCATTGAGATCAAACGAAGGGTTCTATGGTTCAAATCTCAGAGTGGCACATTTTTATGATTTGTCAAGAGCGTTAATTTATATATATATATATAAATATATATATATATATATATATATATATATATATATATATATATATATATATATATATATATATATATATATATATATATATATATATATATATAGGCCTATATATATTTTTTCTTTAAACTCGCCCGGAACATTCTTATTGGGACTTTGCGAGAGAAGATCAATAATAAAATTGACAAATTCACTGGTTGTATTACCTTTCAGACTTCTTCCAACTCTACACTTGAATCTTTTTTTTTCAATCCACAGCGAAACTCTAAAGGATAGGCACAACAGTGAAAGAGACGCAAGTCGATCGTTGGGAACTCATTTCGCCTCTATACTGCACTGTTCTTGATATCTCAAATCAAATTCAAAGTTGCCTTATGTATATGTCATTAACACATTGTATAAATAAATTACTGAAATTTTGTCTTCATAACATATATTTTGAAGTTGAGAGCGGGTGAATTTTATACACTAACCCAATGAACCAGTTACTTGATTCACCGTGAAATAAGTCTTTTCATGCATTGACTCATCAGAAGAAAATAATATTATTTGCATTTGATACGCTGGATTCTAGAAGATAAGTATACCACCAGCTTTCTTTGATTTTACGTTTAAAGACGGCACTTTTTTTAAATTGACAAACTGTACCATACTGTTCCTAATTATTAATAATTGATATAATGTTGAATAACCATAAATAATATATACGTATCTCGCACACATTTGACTTGATCATCGTACAGTCCTACTATTTTAACGGGACTGCATATCATATATGTGAATTGCATTATTGTACTCTTAATGTAATATTTCAACACGTTGAATTGAATGAAGTCGTCAAGCGAAATGAAACCAAATGAATAAATATTTCAAAAACGAGAGAAGGAAATGAACGAAAAAACAGCTCGTTAGATGAGCGTAGCGAAGCTTTCCATTTCACACTCTGAAAAAAATGGGCTTCGTTTTTATGTTGTTTTTTTTTGTAATTATGTACGCGGCATACAGGTCAGAGAAATGAATCAATCAACTTGAAACTTTTTCTGAACGTTGGTGTCATACCAGAATAGGTTGGGATTGTTATTCAGAGGAATCGGTCGGAAGGTTTTTCCGGAAAATAATCGGAAAGTTTGGAAAATCCTCATAAGAATAACCCGGAGGAAAAATACTTGAAAAACAAGAATTTTTCAAAAGCTCTCAAATTTTCACAGAATATGAAAAATACTATTATACACCTTTTCAGAGATTTTTACAACAATCGAATGAGAAATAATGAAGAAAACGCAATAAACGTGTACATTTTATTGAATATTTGGACCAATTGGTTTTGCAAAGTGTTTATGCGACAGGTTGCAGGTTACTATAAATATCAACAAGTTGCAGGTGAGGTTTTTGAACGTTTGAAGTAAGTCAAGGTTTGTAGATGTAAATTGAGCTGACAAGTTATTTTTCATTCTAGATTGCCATACTTCTAAGCTCATCTCACAACGCGCATCCCGCGTTTTCCTATAAATAGTCTATGTAAATAAACATATATGCCTGATATCAGGGCCGTGCATTCCAGGTATGCGGGGTATGCGGCGCATACCCAATCATAATTACACATTACACATCTAATTGAATTGTGTTCTCTGAGATTATCTAGTGAATTGTTTTCGAAATTGCGGGTCAATATTTTCGGTTAAGAGTATAGTTTTGCTAACTGCAAGCGCAAGAATAAGAGTAACTCGTGTTGGGTATGCCGTGAAAACATCGCATCGCCAGGGTAGCGAAGGAGTGGATTACACGCGCAGATTTACCGTTCTAGCCCAGACTCATCAAGCGGGGGAGACATCGCGAAAAGGTAGGCTTGGTATGCGATGAAATGATCGCATGCCGTGGATTTTTCTCTAGGACACATCACGTACAGCAGTCTTAGGCCAGGCCTATAGTCACGTGTGAACTTGAGCAAGTGTTTAGGTATTGTATTTGTAGGTTATAAATGAGAGTAATCATAAATGTAAACATATGAAGTTTGGTGATTTATGAACAAGTGAGCTAACTTCATATTGAACACAGAACAGATTGTAATAAATTAATCATCATTAAATTCAGTGTTTTTCAATTCTCCTATTAGTATGGATGTAACCGTCGACCACATAGAGGTGACCCCAGTCACTGTGGCTAATCTCTAGCTAGCCACTACTACATTGATGAAAATAATAATCAACGTTATGACGTGTAAATCAAAACAAAACAGTGTATCAAAAACAGTAACACATGCGAGACCGAACACGCGCAAAAGGCTAGCTCGCTAGGCCTACCACTATACGCTACCGGTGAGATTGGAAATAGAAGCACAAAATCACATTCACAGTGAGTGAGTGAGTGAGTCCCTTGGTCACTCTTAATTTTATCATGTGTTGTGACGGCAATTAAATAAAGATGTTTCGTAGCGAAATTAACATTATGTCAAAGCGCAAAGCAACCATGCAATAATGAATGTCGATTATTTCAGGAAAAGTGGAGAAATATGTACTTTTTTTCACCTACTTCCAGGGCAAATCGATCTGTTGTCAGTGATATTGCATTTAAAAAAATTAAAACACTCTGAGCAAAAGTCTACCATGGAAAAAATAATTTTTTTCCCTTTGTTTTTCCATCTGAATCCATTCATACGTTCCATCAAAGGTCAACAAAATACACCAAAAATTATGGTTTGAAAAAAATTCCCTGCGGGGCTAAAATGGGGGGCCTTGCCCCCCAAACCCCCCGCGGGTCACCGGCTTCGCACATACTACCCTGTCTGTGCTAATAGTTCTTCTTAAGAGTAGCATACCCAGCAAAATAATCACCGCACGCCGCTGCCTGATATTAATATTGGTAACAGTCCTGAATGTTCAATAGTTAACAGTTAATGAAGGCGGTGGATTGGAACACGACTGTAAATGTTTGACCGGAAGGCAGATGTCAATGTCACAAAAACTAGCCTGCGAACAATGCTCGATCGAACTCACAAATAGGTGATTGCTGATTATAGGTTAGTGAGAGAACCGGAGAACTGAACATGTTGATGTCAGAACACTATAATTATTAGTAGTCTATATCTTCATTGCATAGTGGAACTGGAATTGCGTAAGTCATGAATCTGAGTGAAAGCAAAATTATAGACATTGATAGTGGAAGATTTTTATAATACCCCTGTAGGTGATGATTCCTCCATTAGTCTTGTAATATCTAGTGCTATTATTTCAGGACACGGAAGGCAACCTACTAACTTGGTTGACTGTGTTGACTATGCACACAAGTCGAGAATACTCAGCCAGGACCCCTATTCCTGAGATGAATGAGATGTGAGAAAAATAAAAGTGAGTGAGATAATCGTTTTCTCACTCACTTTTATTTTTCTCACATCTCATTTATCTCAGGAATAGGGGTCCAGATGGTCATCCAGATCTACTCGCTATATCTACTGTTATATATTCACCAGTGCAAATATAGTTTTCTCAAGTAGCCAGTGCTACATTTAATAATGCTTTAATATCAGCGTCAAACTAGGCTCGCATCCTATCACAAACTACCACAGTGTGTCGATGCGATTATATACTAGCCTACTTATATCGAATGCTTAGCGCTAAATGACCTCGCTGTCGATGCGCCTTAAAACCCTAATATTCATTCTTTCGAATGCTTCATATGACAATACATTCAATGCGGAGGAAGGGGTTGAAAATTAGGAATTGCCATCACATGTTGAAGGTATCTATCACTATCAGAAGCATCACCCAAAGACAACGTGACATCTAGCATAAAATATACTGCCAAACGCATTGTATACAGCACGCCGGATACAAAATTAACATGATGTTTCAACGCGCACGACTCCCATATAAACTAGTTGTTGGTGAAGACGAGCATGAATCAATCCATTACTTAGTGTCAATTTATACAGAATAGCAGTGTCTCCAGCAAGAATATGATCTCGCTATCTACCAAATACCAAGTAATAATGTGTAGGGCCTAAAGGTACGTTTTCAATTACTGACAATAATTGCTAATATACTCACGTAATTATGTGTATGTATGTCTTTGTAAGTTGATATTCGTATCTACATTTATGTACATGTTGAACATATTAACTTTTTTTTAATGCTGCTTAACGACCCCACCAACAGGTATGTTATGCGGGGGTACGAATGCGCGGGTGATAATGAAACGATGAACTGATAACAGGTGAAAGAACGTTCAAAAACGTGCCTTAAGCGGGACTCGAACCCACGCCTGACCTGACTTCAGTGTCTATCTACAGCAGTGCGATATTTGACTAAGCCACGGGGGCGGCAACATGTGAACAATTTCTGTCTAATTTGTTTTATTTGATTTGATTAATTCATAAAAAAAGATCTATTAATGTACATGAAAGAAAAATAACAGTATAAGCCTACACGCTCTTCATGTGCCCTGGTTAAAGTATAGCTGGCTGCTTGCGGGACTTGACTTCCGTCGAGCTACCACTCGACTAGACAGAAACATAAATAATCATGTCTGGTCGGCTTGGTCTACTATTCCATACCATGCGATAGCTATGGAATTTAATAAGTGGCTCAGGCGGCAGGTATAATGAAAATAATAAAAATAATGTTTCACACCTCTATAATGATAGTAATATATAGTTTCGGAGAAGATCTCATTATGTCAGCACGTTAAATAATATGCATCATTAACGAGTGCTATATATTACAGTGTGGTAATTATCACTGAAAATCATACCTGTGTTGTTGGTCAATGAACAACGTATTGTAACTGGGGATAAATGTTTTCTACTTCATCTCGTCAAAGAAAATAATAGGCCTACAGGTATAAGCATTTAATTCCGTTAAGATATCAACACCATTTTCAGTCAAGCATAAAAAAGGGTTTCCCACGCCCATCAGGCATCAGCTCACCATTTTCATTACGAAATTAATCGCGTTGTCTTTAATAATGCTGTTGGCGTTTGTTTTTGATCCATTTTGACTTGGGTCTTACCGGCAAGTATTTAACATAATAGCTGTGTGAGAAGTTCGTGCTCTATGACAAGTCTTCGACTTGCAGACAGAATAGGGCTGGGTAGTACAATGTCTTACGACGTTCACTCGACGTCTATAACCCTTCCACCCTTTTTTCCCTCGATTCCCATTACACACATACATCAGACACACTGATGTGCCATGTTTCCCTCCCTTGCCTTCACTTGCTGAGAAGAGAGAAGACTGCTTGCATGGAATGGTTGTTTGTTTGCATGTTCAACTTCGTTTGTACCGGTATTCCCTGATCAAACGTGAAGGTAGAAGATGGATATTATGTGAATAGTAAACAATGAACATAACTTTCTCATCTGTCAAACAAAAATTCCATCCTAATTGAATATTGCACGGTTGATCTTTGGAAGGTACAGAATTAGTTGAGCCATTTTTTTGTTCTACTCAATAGATTGCGTTATTAACCTATACTCCAGTCAAACTAAGTTTTAGCCTCAAACAAATTGTAACAGAAATTTTTTTCGTTGAATTTTGATTGCCTTGAAATTTTGAATTGAATGCAAAAAAGTTTGCTCAAATCAAAGTCGCCATTTGGTTTTTAATCGAATTTTCATGAAAATCTTATTTATTTTTTATTGGCCGTTATAAGTAAACCACATTCCCACATTTCATTGTAAAATCACGACAAAAATGGTTCACATGACACCAGAATAAATCAGAATAATCGGACAAAAATTGCTATGATTTTGTGATTAAATTTAAATTAATGCCAAATTTCATTAATCAGATCTAGTGAACAGGGTTCAGGAGTTGAAAATGTAAACTCAACAAAATCTCATTCAGATGATTATACGTAACTGCAAAAAATAAAGTTTGCTCAAATTGAGGCGGCCATTTTGTTTTAAAATACATTTTTGGGAATTAATCAATTTGATTTAAAAGGTCGGCCATTATCGATGAATTGTCAATTTATTTCAACATAATGAACAATGAATTCGTTATATAATAAAAAATGAATAATTGAGATAATTTTACCACAAATTGAATGAATTTAGAATTAAATTTGAATAAATATAATTTTGTGAAATAGGCTGTGGGGAGCAAGCGGTGAGTGGTGAATATCTCAATTGAACGGTAAAGTTATGTTGTAATTATATGAAATTACTGGTGAAGAGTTTGCCGAAATCAATGGTTAATTAAAAAATTTGCATATAGGCCTATATTCAATATGTGGAAAAAACATTTTTTACGTGTTTTATTCCTCGATTTTCACAGGGGAGACACATCTGTGCTCCATCTGTGCAATAGAACTTTGATCATTCAATATCAATAATCCAATGTATTTATAAACTCATTTGGTATCTCGCAATCTGATCTAGAAATGTTTCAAATTTGAAATCTCAAGCTCGCAATTGGAAATGGTCGAGCATCAAGCCCAAGCTTGAGCAATTAAGCAATTGTTTTTTTGTTTTTTAATAACATCGAAACTTGATGCAAAATCATTGTTCCCCAATTAGGGCTAAGGATGAAAGGTAGGATCGTTTGGACGGGGTACCACAAGGGCGATCTTACCACCCCATTTTAAATGTTTATAACCAATGAACTTCAACACGAGGACCATGTACCGTTGCTAACCATGATTTTCCGCCGCGGATAACAGTCTTTCAGTTTCCGAAAGTCCGGAACACATAAGTAAAAACCGTTTTAAGTAAAAGCAATTGTACATCCGTTTGTAGGACGTTTGTGGGAGAAGCGTTAATCAATCAACCATGCATTGAGTAGGCCGAATGAGACTCAGATTGCCTTAGCAACTAATGAGAATGCAGGATTGCCGTGAAAGAATCACGGAAAGGGCGTCTCTTTGGCAATGTAGGCTTATAAGCGTCGCAGAATATGTGTTACATGAAAAAAAAACACAATTGATATCCTGATATCTGATATCCACATGGCAATTATGTGCAATACACATAGTATTAACGAAAAATCCTTCTTATGTGAGAAAAAACGTGAGATATGTCTGTCATTTGAGCGACAAAACTGAGTTGGAGCAAAGCAAAGTACTGAGCTATGATTTAATAATCTGTGTTGGGTTCACAGACGCGATGAAATGATAATATGCATCTATTGGCTTCGAATGTATTAAAAATAAGATAATGAGATGAAAGTCTCTTAGGCAATGGGAAGGATAGTGAGAAGCAAGCGGTCGTGTCCTAGACTACAAAGGGAAACTACGGGAAAGCCCATTTAAAGATGGACGGTGGCGGAGATCGTACCAGGTCCAACATGTCATTTTCCTACCGGATCACATGAGAGAGTGCGTTAGCAACCGAGCTGCATGTGCCGGTAACATACACCCCCCCTCCCCCCCCACACACTCACACACTGTGTCAAAGCAAAGCATCCACTGCTCCAGTGCTTCTCCTTCAAATGTCGATTTAGATTATTAGGGATGTACAAGCTTAATTGCTCGAACTTGGGCTTGATGCTCGACCACTTCCAAGTGCGAGCTTGAGATTTCAAATTTGAAAACAATTCTAGATCAAATTACGAGATACCAAATGAGTTTATGAATACATTGGATTATTGATATTGGATAATCAAAGTTATACCTTTTCTGTTGTTACACAGATGTGTCTCACCTGTGAAAATCGAGTAATAAAACACTTAAAAAATGTTTTTTCCACATATTGACTATATATGCAATTTTTTTTATTATCATTGATTTCGGAAAACTCTTCGCCAGTCGTTTCATATAATTACAAGATAACTTTACCGTTCAATTGAGATATTTACCACTCCCCGCTTGCTCCCCACAGCCTATTTCACAAAATTATATTCATCCGAATATAATTCAAAATTCATTCAATTTGTAGTAAAATTATCCTGATCATGTATTTTTTTTATTTAACGAATTTATTGTTCATGATGTTGAAAAAAATTTGACAATTCTTCGATAATGGCTGACTATTTAAATCAAATTGATTAATTCCCAAAAATGTATTTTAAAACAAAATGGCCGCCTCAATTTGAGCAAACTTTACTTATAGCAGTTACGTATAATTATTTGAATGAGATTTCGTTGAGTTTACATTTTCAACTCCTGAACCCTGTTCACTAGATCTGATTAATGAAATTTGGCATTGGCAATTTGGCAATTTTCGCACAATTATTCTAATTTATTCTCGTGTCATGTGAAACATTTTTCTCGTGATTTTGAAATGAAATGTAGGAATGTGGTTCACTGATAACGACCAATAAAAAATAAATAAGATTTTCATAAAAATTCGATTAAAAACAAAATGGCGACTTCGATTTGAGCAAACTTTTTTGAATTCACTTGTAAATTTTGAGGCAGTCAAAATTCAACGATAAAATTTCCTGTTACAATTTGTATGAGGTTACGGCCCTTTTTGGCTTAGATTTACTGGAGTACTATAGGAGCTCAAAAAACATTGTCAAATAATGTATATGGAATCTTCAAGATTTGCATAGTAAATCCAAACAATACCATACAAAAAATTATATACTATAGTATGTAAACTTGTATAAAAGTATAGTAGTAACCGAAACAATCACTCTGCAATCTGTGAATATATACATATATATATATATATATATATATATATATATATATATATATATATATATATATATATATATATATATATATTTATATATATATATATATATATATATATATATATATATATATATATATATATATATATATATATATGTATATATATATATATATATATATATATATAATATATATATATATATATATATATATATATATATATATATATATATATATATATATATATATATGTATATATATATATATATATATATATATATATATATATATATATATATATATATATATATATATATACATGTATATATATATATATATATATATATATATATATATACAGTATATATATATATATATATATATACACCCATTCTTTTATGCCACCGCTTTGTGCACCTCCTGAATACGAGCACTATCACTCACGGATTAATTTTCAGAGAGCCTACAATTGAAATTTATAAAATTCACATATTTTTTCATGCACATGCACCCTCTATCATTGTTAGAGATTTATTATTCGTGTTCCCATGAATACTATCTACATAAATCGTTCAATAACGATCTATTCAGATGATGTGTACTTCTGTTAACCTGTTTCAATAAGTTCGTTTTCATATTGGGTTTAACGACGCACTGTAATGATGACTAAGATCTATTGGCGTTGGATGAATGATTAATGAGATGATGGGATGATGAGGGTTTTATGTATCATGGGAAGGATAGTGGGAAGGAAGCGGTCGTGGCCTATATTGTGGGAACCATCCTGGCATTAGCCTAGACTACAGAGAGAAACCACGAAAAAACCCTGTAAAGATGGACGGTAGCGGGAATCGAACCGGGTCCGATATGCCCACTGCTTCCGGGGTCACATGAGGCACATGCGTTAACCACTCAGCTACCTGGTCAGCTACTCAGCTCGAGGTCATGTTTACGTATTATTCAATTATCCGGGATTTCCAAACTTTTTTTATCAAGGTGTAGTATTTTTGAGTTTTTCTCATGCCAGGGTAGATATTTACGTCACAAACAGAATTGGTATACTCATTTCCACTGCTAATATCAGCGTTGAGTCTTCTCTTATCATGACTGTATCAGAAACAAATAAGTTATAACCATCACATTTTGTCACACATTAATTACCAACCATCGTTTTACCTTTGTAATCATCTTCCTGAACTTCCACGTTTTCCTTCCATTCTTGGTTTTTTGGTTTCTTTCTTTGTCTCATTGACATTGTTATTATATTGTATTTATTTCCACCGCAGATTTGCACATTATATGATTATACAAATATAGGAAATATCAAAGCTTTTTAAGACTAAAGCTAAAGATAAGTCAACATTTGACAATAATTGAAATGAATAGTTGAATCAGGCCTATATAAGAAGATTCTAAAATTAATTGTCGAGTGTGACTTGGAAAGGAGACATTCATCGAGGTTATAGAAAGGGATTGTGAAGTAGGAATGATTTGATGAACTAATAGTTTTTACTTGCCATCACGTTGTATTTCGCAGTGTCCATTTCATTTCGTAGTGTTCAGAGTCAGCGTTCAGGGACCAGCCATCAACTCTTACGACCTTAGTTTTTAAAATATAAATTTTATTGTTTCTTTTCATTTTATCACTCAAGTAAAAAAAAATGGGTTCACGCATAGACGGTTCACGCCCTTACAGAATGTTGATCATATGGGCACACGTAGGGCCTACTGAACAATTAGGCGCGTGAATGCGTGATTGTCCACACGAACTATAGATTTTGTTTCGTTTGCCAATGTTCTATCGCTCATAACATTAGAAAGAAACCCGCGTGAGTGAATGAACACTCACACTCTGTGAACTCACAAGATTGCAGTTTTTAAAATATCAATTCGATTTATGTTTCATTTTGATCAGTCAGCGTTCAGTAAATAAGTTGTAAATAAGTTGAGTTTGAGCAAATACAGAATTTTGATCAAATATACTCATGGGCCTATAACTGAAGTCAAATTGTGATTGACTGAGCGAAGGATTGAGTTTGTCTTGGACGCCTGCCGACGTAATGAGATACAAGTAGTCTTCGTATATTATTATTATTATTATTATTTTTTTTTTTTTTATTATTTTTTTTATTGTCATTATTGATCCTCACATGATATTTGACACGTCAATACACACTACACATACACACATATTACCATCAAATCAATATAAAATGTCAAACATTTTGGAATCATTTTGAATTTCAATTCTTCTCTCCATCATGTAACTATTGTAACCCACCTGTTTTTATTATTGAATTTTTATTTGTCTCAGAAGTGATTTTTTTATATTGGGTTTTAACGACGCACTGTAATGATAACTAAGATCTATTGGCGTCGGATGAATGATGAATGAGATGATGGGATGATGAGATGAAGGTTTCTTAGGTAATAAGAATTGGATAGTATAGGAAGGAAGCGGTCGTGGCCTATATTGCAGGAACCATCCCAGCATAAGTCTAGACTACAGAGGGGAACCAACAAAAAACTGTGAAGGTGGAAAATGGCTGGGATCGAACCAGGTCCGATATTCCCCTCAACTACCGGATCACACGAAGCGAGCGCGTTAACCACTGCGCTGCATGTGCCGGTAAAAACTGATGGACGGAGTGCATAAACTGGTTGATAATTAAAAAAAGAAAAAAATGATGATGTATTAATTTATTGAGAACAAATGTCGACCAAAACCCTGTACTATCATGAATTTAAAATTCATTTTGGGGAATAATAGTATTGGATACATTCGAGTGAGCGTTTTTCTTCAATTCAAAATCAATTCAAACTTCGATTCAGTTCAGTAACGCAATTTGTTTCGGCTTTAATAAAAGACAAACTATTTAAAATATTTTAATTGTTCTCGTTGCCTGTTGACTCACTGCCTGGCATGTATAGGGGCCTATAGAAGCACATCAGGCAAAACAATAAAACTAACTTTTAACCATTCAAAATTCATACCAAACAGTTGTTTGAAAATTGGAACGTCGCGTTCCATTAGAATTGTTTGGCATTCTCAATTACAGTTTCGTTCGTTTCTATCAAAAAATTCTAGGAGCAATTCCTATAGCATTCAGGCGTCGAACCAAAAGCACAATGGTTTGACTCAATATAATTCAAATTGGATCAAAGATTGATTTTTCATCTCTTATTTGATCGATTGGTGGGCAGTAACTGTATGAGAAGAGATGCATTTGTGAAGAATTTGTATGAAGAAAGGTTAAATTAGTGCAGAATATGGAGAGGTTAGTGAGTATAGCTTGTGGGAGGTAATAGTTTTCAGTTATGGAGTTGATCCCAACCAACATTTCGTGATATTATATATTCGTGAAGCATATAACAATATTAAACATATTCATAAACAAACTTAGGCATATTGAACATCTAAATATGAACAATGAACATATTCCGTACAAAATAGAACTGTTCAATTCCTTGGCTCACTAATTCCGAGTGTCTTTATTTTTAAATATTGGGTTTTATCGATACACTGTAATGATCTATTGACGTCGGATGAATTATTAATGAAATGATGGGATGATGAGATGAAGGTTTTATGGGTAATGGGAAGGATAGTGGGAAGGAAGCGGTCGTGACCTATATTGTGGGAATCATCCCGGCATGAGCCTAGACTACAGAAGGAAACAACGAAAAACCCCTCTAAAGATGGATGGTAGCGGCGATCGAACCGGATCCAATATGCCCACTGCCTCCCGGGTCACATGAAGCGAGGGCGTTAACCACTACGCTGCATGTGCCGGTAATTCCGGTTGTAATATAAATTAAATTTTTATACAAATATATATATATATAAATATATATATATATATATATATATATATATATATATAAATATATTTATATATATATATATATATATATATATATATATATATATATATATATATATATGTGAATATATATATATATATATATATACATATATATATATATATATATATATATATATATATATATATATATATATATATATATATATATATATGTATATACCATACATATATATATGAATATACATGAGTATAAATATATATATATATATATATATATATATATATATTTATATATATATATATATGAATATATATATACATATATATATATATATATATATATATATATATATATATATATATATATGAATATATATATATTTAAATATATATATATGTACATATATATATATATATATATATATATATATATATATATATATATATATATATATATAAATATATATATATATATATATATATATCACAGCCTTCTTCATACAGATCATTCTTCTCTATTAGAAATGAATGATTTGTTGAAGAAGGCTGTGATATATATATATATATATATATAAATATATATATATATATATATATTTATATATATATATATATATATATATATATAAATATATATATATACAAATATATATATATATATATATATATATATATATATATATATATATATATGTATATATATATATATATATATATATATATAGCCTATATATATATATATATATATATATATATATATATATATATATATATATATATATATATATATATATTTATATATATATATATATATATATATATATATATATATATATATATATATATATATATATATATATATATATATATATATAGGAGGAATATATATTATATAACTGATGAGACGAGTGGTTGAGTGGCTATCTCGCTATATGTACCGTCATTCAGAAGATCGGGGCTCGATTCCTGCCATGGTTGACCATCCTTTCTGGTAGAGTTTTTCGTGGTTTCCTCTTTATACAGGGACGGTTCACAAACAACATGCCTCGACCGACTTCTTCGCACTACCCCAAAACACCGAAAAAAATTTATCTCACCATCCACTCATCACATATATCATCCATCGACACCAATAGGTCTTAGAATCAGCAGTACAGTGCGTTCTGGAACACGATATAAATAAAATGAATAAATATATACACACATCTATGTTAATGTATATATATTTATATATATATATATATATATATATATATATATATATATATATATATATATAT
>OZ023333.1:20156657-20324157 GCA_964007535.1 Brachyptera risi | reverse complement strand
TACCGTCGGCAGGCGGAACAGAGTTTATATATCATGTGTTCATTTCCGTTAACTGGTGTCTGGTGCACTCTAGCAGTGAAAATTACAACTAGACTATCCTCCCGAACGAATCCGGATCCGAACGAATCCTACGTCACTACATAAACAACCAATGACAACGCTGACCGTACAATCTATTCACGCGTATTCATATGGCTAACCGTACGATTATCCACAGCCTATGTGTTTTTGGATAGTGGGAAGGAGTCGGTCGTGGCCTGTTGTTAAAGAACCATCCCAGTATTGGTCTGAAAGACAGAGGGAAACCACAAAAAAACTCCAGTCAGGATGGTCGACCATGGCGGGAAGCCGGGAATTGAGCCAGGTGATCTCCTGAATGACGTTTCAGTGTATTAACCTCTCGGCCACAAGTCTCAGTCCTAGGCCTATAAACACAATTGATGTAGGCCTACAGGTATGGATTCATACAGTCGGTCGTATGATCACACTACCGTACGTATAATAGATTGCACAGTCAATGTCTTTATATTCCCAGTAAGGTTGGTATAAGCATTGACTTTATAATAACTAGGTTAGAAAGACTGGACATTCTTATGGGAGACTCTATAATTCTGACAGTTTGAGCTTCACCCCAGAAACAAGGTGTTTTGTCCAGGTGGTGCTAGTGTCGCCGGTTGACTAGTAACGCCGGCACTAGCACCACTTGGACAAAACACCATGCTTTTGGGGTGAAGCTCTAGCCGGCCGATCACGGTTGCTCTTATAGAACTTTAACGTTGGAGGTACTCTCTTATAACTACAAACTCAATGGTATAAGCCTACATAGCATGACATCAAAATCTAACTGTCCAAAGAACTAAATAAAATATCTTGCCTTAACGTGTGAATAACAAACAATAAACCTGAGAGCCATCGCAAAATCCAAATCCAATACAATACAATACAATACAAAAAGTAGCTCACGGCATTGAATTCACGACATCTTCTGTAGGCCTACTCAGTAGCCTCGGTCAAAACCGTTTTATATATTTTCAGCACAAAATTGCGTGATGGTGGTTGCGAACACTGGTTCTTCGCAACTCTGCGCCATCAGTTGCTTGTTGGTAAGCAGTGTTTGGCAACATATGACGGATTGCACGATGGTGGCATTAACCATAGGCCTACAATTTAGTTTTGAGTCAACATATGATCTACTGTAGGCCTACAAATATAAGCCTACACACCGATATAACTTACCCATTCTCGATTTGCTGCTTTCCGATTCATAATACTTTGAAGATGATAATGTAAGGTCAGAAGTACTTCCTTTTATCAGCGATTCTTGAAATTTTCCACGAGATGCATTACTTGAATCACTTTCTCTCTCCACTTTCCTCGAAAACCCTCCTCCACGGCCTCGAACATTTGTGACTCTCCTATCCACTGAACTTCCTTGCGGCATTTGTAAATCATCTCTTGAACGAAGGGGTCTCGGCTTTACCCGACTACTATCAGTTCTATCACGTGACGAATATATTTTCGTTGCAAGTGATGTTCCATGTATATTTGAATAATGTGAGGCTCCGTTTTCTCGGTCACCTTCTCCTCCTTTATCGAAGATTCCTATTTTGCGGTTTCCTTCTCCTAGGGTTTGATTGAGCTCGGCTGAGCTTTTAGAAGCTTTGAGCTTGCTAAGAGAGCTATTAGTTAGCATAACCTATTGCATAGCATTACGAAATGAAATAGTTTCTTCATCAGCAAAACGTGTTCTAGCTTAATTCACAGAGGCAATACAAGTGAAGAATTTACTCATGGGCCTAGGCCTAAGGACACCAAGTCGATGTGCATGGGAGAAACACAACATTGGGCAATACCACTTTCGACTCCGAATGCAATATTTTAATGTGGGCCTAGACGTTATTCACTTCGGTAAGTAATATTTTCAAGAATGACTGTTATAACAGTGTCTGTCACACACGGCAATTTCATTTTAATTAAATATCGAGTAAATTTCAACCAACGACTAAAACAATCACCATAGGCTTTTATTCTACAGGCGAATATGGTTCACCGCAAAGATAGTGTTGTTCTGCGCTCGCTTGGTACGGCTAGCTCATTTTTTACTTCATGTTGGTATGACTACAATTTGCCCAGGACGTCTAGGTCTAGGTGGCAGTGGTACAAATGTAAATACCAAAATAAAACATGGAGTTGTCTAGATTTCACTTGCATTGTGAAAGTGTCAAATGAATTTAATATGCATTAAGCAACATGAAGTTTTGACTTGTGATTTGACTGCAAAATGAAGATTGACGTACTTCTCTGTTTCTCTGAGTAGGGAAATTAGAATAGCCCGGACACTAGATACCTGACAATTTAAATCAAACAAGTTTTGGATCTGTCAGTTGGCCCAAGGCCTACTCAATGTAGGCCTACCTTCTACTATTCAAGAGTTGCATTAATTAGCCTGAATATTACATCCAAAATTGTGAAAATGCTACTAGCTCCAATTGGACAACCGATTGTAGGTGGAGATTTTAACGCAATTGCGAATAGACTACCGTACAATAGTCGGCAGCGAAAACCGAGTATCGACAATGACAGTGACTCAAGTTGTGCCACTAATGAACTTCTTCATGGAGCTGGAGCCGATGAATACAGATTTATCGCCACCTCACACCCTTATGAGGTACGCATACACTGTGATCAAATATCAAAATATATCGAGGTGAAGTGCAGTATAGGCCTAGGGCTGCACGCTTAAAACACTAGGTAGGCCTACCATCCCATTCCCACCTGAAATTGGCATTTTCTTCTAGTTCTTGGGCCTAGTTCACTCTGTTGAATGAAGCTATCGCTCATAAGTAGGCCCAAACTGTTGTACCGGTATAATAGTTTTTACTCACTTAAACGTCCAGATTTCTTCATATTAGTATCGTTGGGTCAGCATTTGATCCACCATGACGTAATACCATTTGTACGCTGACCCTCCACAGCCCCTCATTTACTCAAACAATAAATCGGCATGTCTAAGTGAATTATAACTATATACTAATACTCATGTGCAGCGTCTATGTTCAATAGAATAAAAAGAGCGTGCAAGGTTTACAAAAAATCAATTATTTCTGATGTGACGCTCTAGTCCCACAGAAGGCTACTGGTATTGTACTTCTACATTCCTAAACTAAAGTTATCAGTAATCTTGGACTAGCTTCAAAATATGTCTACCTCTCTTTTGATAATGATATAATGAAATGTAATATAATGTGTATATGCCTAATATAAAGATATAATATATTGTATCAAATAACTTATTGATATGAATGTAGCATTGAGCTACATAGGGCCACAGTTCTGCAAACATAAATTTAGGACACAGTATAAATATAATATTAATCAATTATAATTAATTATGAATAGTATAATTAGCAATAATAAGCATGGTAAAAGGCGGTTGATGTACGCCATTTCATTCATTTTTAATTCTGTTCCTCAACATCTATTGAAACTTCAAAACTTAAGTTCTGTCAAAAAAGAAATTAAGTGCTGGCTTTTAGACTCCTTGAGTGGTACTCTGTAATTATTTGCAAATTGATTTTTTTATTACTTGATGTGTAATTCGTATCCACCATTATCCTATTTTTTCCCATTATTCTATCTTTCTAATTTAATTAAGCGCAATGCTATTTTTTATATACAAATGTAGTGTTTTCTTTCTCGTTTTATTATTCTCTGTATAATCCACAGATAAGCCTTGTGCTAGGCTTTGTGGACAAGTGAATCTAATGTTTTATGTAAATGAATGATGATAATAATAAACAACCTATATATAAATATCTATAATTATAAAAGAGTGCCAAAGTAACAAGTTATTTGTGTGTTGTAGGTGATGCATGGCTTGGACGAACTTCGAAAAGAATCAGTTTTTTGCGATGTGACAATAGCAGTCGATGGAATTAAATTCCCTGCACACAAGTGTGTTTTATCTTCGTTCAGCCCTTACTTCAAGGCCATGTTTACAAGTCGCCTGGCCGAATCCAGACAAGCTGTTGTGGCTGTCAATGGGATTGAGTCCGGCATGATGTCACTCATACTCGATTACGCTTACACGAGTTCCGTATTGATAACGCGGAAGAATGTTCAGTCGTTATTGGCGGCTGCTAACTTGCTTCAAGTTATGCCTGTGCGAGAGGCAGCTTGTTCATTTCTTTATCATCATATGGACTCAAGTAACTGCATCGGCATACACTGCTTTGCTGAGACACATGCATGCACCGACTTGGAAAATAAGGCGAAAAAATATGCATTACAGTAAGCAATTCATCATTATTCATTTTACTGTTGAACATTCAATAGGTATTTACGGTGGTGTATTTAATAGTCAAAACATTCAATAGGCATTTGACTATTCTTGACAACATTTACACAGTGTAGGCCTACGTTTTTAAATGTATCAACTGTTAACAAATGGCTGAAAAATAAATAAATAGAATAAATATTATCTAGATTTACAATTTAGTATTATGTACACTTGCTGGCATCCAAAGTAGTCAATCTTTCCATATTGAAATGCAATGTGAAGGTAATTTAGGCCACTGACAATAGGCCTATACATCCTATGAAAATATTAGCAGTAAAATATGCCCGGACTTCATTTTAATCTTGGGAAAAGAAAATCATGTGACCGCAAGTGCCAAGTGTAGCTTACATTACATATGTACGTACTTCTATTTCTCAGAAATTTCTCAGAAGTTGGCCTTGGAGAAGAAGTACTAGCTTTACAGCCTTCAAAACTAGTCGAGTTCATCTGTAGCGACAATCTAGAAGTAGAAAAGGAAGAAACTGTCTTTCAAGTGGTACTCCGGTGGTACAATCACAACCCGGACGAACGGAGAAACGATTTCCACAAAGTCCTTGAACACGTGCGCTTGCCATTGATAAGTCCGTATTTCCTACACGACTGCGTTGAAAGTTTGCCTGTGATACGGCAGTCGACCGAATGTCGCGAGATCGTTGAAGAAGCTAAGCTTTACCACATGCTGCCTGACCGACGAAATGAACTGCAATCGTCGAGAACGAAACATCGCAACAGTGCGGGAACAGTTCAGGTAAACGTCACTTTACATTCATCTCTATTAGAACTTTACAAATATCGGTTGAATATATGTTCTGGGCCTATGTGAACAAATGCCTACCGGTAGGCCTACTTGGTTTGACATTTCTATATGGAGATACCGATACATTTAAAACATGCATTTAAGCTTAGTAGGCTATATGTAAGCTTATTTTTTATGCCTAACTTTACCTACGAAGACGAAGGTTGTCTACCAACTAGACATTGGTAGAACTTCTGTACTTTTTGTCACATAATATTACTGCAAACCCTACAAGGTTTACCGCTTTTGAAAGATGTGTTGATTTCATCATAAACCTCATCCTGAAAAATCATAATGCACTCATAATAACACAACTAAGCAATATAACAATGATCATTTTGTTTGTTATGTTGAACATTTTCTGCTTTCCTGGATACCAGTACCTATGTGGTAAACTGCAGTTTCAAAGCTTGGAAATGGTCACCATAAAACTAACAACAAACAAAGTTGAACTTCCTGCTACAGGCTTGTGGTTTCTGACAGTTTGCTTGCCTGAAACTCCACAGGTGGTCGTTGCAGTGGGCGGTGAAGACGACAAGGTGGTTCTTCGCTCGGTCGAGTGCTACGAGCCGGTCACGCGCAAGTGGAGAACCTTGTCGTGTCTTCCGTTTGCAGTCAGGTTAGTGTTTTGTAGTGTTGGCCGTACTATACGTCTAGTTATGTTTGATGCAGGTGATCTTGGAATTGCATTAGTAGTGCAGTACACAAGATCTTGAGTCCAACTTACAGATGTAAAATGATTGAGGGAACAAATTTCCTAACAAGGGGAGTTACACAAACAACAAAGATCATGCGACGTTAACCGTGCAAGGTGAGAAATTGATGAATAAATCATAAAACAAAGATAATACATACTAGATGTCTAGACACTAGATACCGGTAACCACAATTACATTGAGTCAGGAGTTGTTCAACACCGGTGTCGGTATCTGGAACATCATTCCTATGACTCAGCTTCGGCTAGTGTCAAAGTCTTTCTTCTTCACAATCCGCTTTCTCTTCTAACGCTTCCTGGAGTTATGAATCATTATGAAGATAATTATTGTCCCGAGTGCTAATAGATCAAATTTTGTAAGGCAGCTGCTATACCCACGAATTTCGTGAATCTAGTATATGAAAAAACTATATCCACGAAATTTCGTGAATCTAAGGCTGCGAAAAACTATATCCACGAAAGTATTTTCGTGAATCCAAGACAGCGTAAAACTATATCCACGAAAATCACAACTGAATTATGACTTGGCAACATCGCAATTTCGTGTGACACGAAAATTATGACAGTGAAGTGACCTTCCAACTGAAATTTCGTGGATATAGTTTTTTCATACACTAAATTCACGAAATTTTCGTTTGACAGGATATTTTCGTGTGACACAAAAATTACGATAGTGAAGTGACCTTGCAACTGAAATTTCGTGGATATAGTTTTTTCATACACTAAATTCACGAAATTTTCGTTTGACACGATATTTTCGTGTGACACGAAAATTACGATACTGAAGTGACCTTACAACTGAAATTTCGTGGATTTCGTGGATATAGTTTTTCGATGTCTTGGATTCACGAAAGTTGAACTTCACGAAAATTCGTGTGTATAGTTTTTTCATGTCTTGGATTCACGAAATTCCACACGAAAATAATTTTAAGTAGTTACGAAATTCGCGACGTTGCCAAATACATTTTTGTGGATATTGTTTTTCGATGTCTTGGATTTATGAAAGTTGAACTTCACGAAAATTCGTGTGCATAGTTTTTTCATGTCTTAGAATCACGAAATTCGTGACACGAAAATGAGTGGCTATAGCCACTCCGATTTTGTAATCACACATGTGGAAAGATCAAATATATATCACAGACTTTATAGACTAGAACCATATATTTTACAGATTTTTTAACCGGTAGAGTAGTTTCATTGGTCGTTTGCCCGTCTTTAAATAAAGTTGTGTAGTGTAGTCTATTTGCATACCAGTAGTGTCAGATGATCCATCAAGAATAAAAGGTGTGAGCTTTCTTACTCTTGCTCGAGAGGTCGGGTAAAAAGTGTACCCACAGTGTAAGTTACCACCACCTAATAAATCATCATAGTGATCATTCTATGTGGTTCTCGTCCAAGGCCAACCAGGTTGTCAGTCGTTTGTTGACCTTGAAGTGTGGGTGTTGGGACAATGATAAATCCTTACTGTATGCCACAAAGTTATTACAGAAGACTAAAAAATTTGATCGAGACCTAAAAAAAATTGATGATTTTGATCGATATTTGATATCATCATTTCAATTCAATATTTGGTGTCAGCATTTCGATTTGATAGCGAATGGAATTCTTAATATTTTGATATTTACAATAGATTTTTGATATAGCACAATTCAATATCGTTTACATTCGCCTGATAAAACGACAACCCTCGTTTCTATCTAGGCCCTACCAATTTTCATTTTCGTTCTACTTTCAAAATTCTTACCTTGAAATTTATTAGAATAACGTTTACGAAAACTCGACAATGATAGTCTAATTGTGTAGTTATTGCGTGCAGCAAGCACGGTCTTGTAGCGTCAGGAGACAGCCACCTGTACCTAGCAGGCGGTGAGTTTCCAGATGGCAGTGCCTCACGGTCCGTGTTCCGCTACGATCCGGTACACGACGACTGGCAAGAGATGGCATCCATGCTGTCTCCGCGCTCGGAGCTCGGGTTGGCAATGCTGGATGGGTGTGTGTATGCAGTGGGCGGTTGGGAAGGTGAGAACTTACGATTTTAGACCCATTATATCCTTGTTGGAAGTGAAAATTTTCCACCAACAAAATGAACAAAATAATTGTCTGGATCACCTTCATGGTTTTATTATTGCTTCTTAACATTACTTATATTATTCTATAATTCTTGTTGATCACTTCCACATTACTCTCTTTTACAGCCAAGCTCACTATAAGTTCTACTCCATTCTTTCTTTCCATACCAACCAAATACAAAAAATTGAAACCTCGTCTCCCACACCAATTCAATTTGTTTTGCTTAGTCCTAGCAATCTCAGCCTTTTTTCTACCAATTCATACATCGTCTCAATTTCAGTCTTCCCACTTGATGTTACAATATTAAGTGTTCCTACACTCATCTTCTGCTCATTACACCTTTTTTCTGTCTTCTTCTTCTTTGTGTTCTTTCTTTTATTTTCCTTTGTGTTCTTCACTTTCTTCCTCGCTTCAGTATCCCACTACAGTGTAGGCCTACTGTATCAATGGATTTTTCAGTTATCAATATAGTGTATAGTTGAACTAATATGAATAAATGTGAAATGAATATTTCATTGAACTATTGTACCAAGTGCCGGAAATACCATCGTGTGAATAACAATAACTGAGAGGTGAAACTGGCCATCACCATGAATAGCAATTGACTACTAGAAATAGGCGTGGCTTTACCAGTCAGCCAGTTGGATCTATATCATTTGTAGTCATTTCAAGATACCCCGATTGGATATTTGAATTTGACTACAGTTCGAACAGCCCTGTTGATTGGACGGTATGATTTGTGACGTCATGGGGCGGAGACTGTGAGTCCTCAATTGATGCTAGTTGGTTTCAATAACTCTTAGAATAACTGGACTTGGTTAAATTGGGCCTAGATGTTGTACATTATATAATTTTGCTTCTTAGACCTGTATTATGCTTCCCTAGAAGTAATCTTCTGCTCACAGAGTTTCCATTTGAGAAAGCTGTAGTGAGATGACCTGATTTTTTTGTTTTTCTTCGCTGAGCCAGGTTCCTTCCGACTGGATTCGGTTGAGCGGTACGACCCGTGTACGAACGCGTGGCAATTGATTGCGCCGATGAAGATGGCTGTCACAAGTCCCGCTGTGGTGGCGCATGACGGAATGCTCTACGTTACAGGTATGCCTACGTCTCTGTCGGTGGCGCATATTATGAACCAGATTGGTAATGAAAAATAATATAGGGCCTAAAGAATTTTTTTTCAAGTCAAGTTTTTCAGTCAATTCGGAGGATGAAAAAGTGAGATCGTTTGGAAGGGACTCCACAAGAACGATCTCATGACCCTAAAATAAATGAGTGATTATAATATACATGGTAATTCATTGAACAAACTGAAAATATTATATTGGTACTATCAAGTTGGAAGATACTGATCAATAGACTACATTAAAAAGTCTCTGCGCATGCGCCACGCGATGCGTTGCATTGTAGGTATTTTCACTGGAAACCATTGCATACAGCAATAAAACGTTGCTCTCATACCCTGTTCACACCAAAAAGTTAATCTCGATCAAGCTAATTGCGATTAAATGTACGCATGGAATTGTAGGTAATAAACGAATGGCGTTAACGCGCTAACATGGTTTGCTGAGCGAGATTAAGACGTTAATCACTGTTAAAGTTAACGGAGTTGCGTTCACACTGCACGGTAATCGAGATTGAGTCGTTGATCTTGATCAACATTTTTAGTGTGAACAGGGTATTACGGCTAATTTCTTACTTCTAATTGCTACTGCATGGCTTTGCAAACGAGGACTTGAAATATCACCTGCTGAATCTTTTTTCTCCAAGTTAGGCTCACTGCCACGGGGAATTTCAGTTGTGAATTGGTCTTCAGCCACTGGAATCCATACGAATGTTGTGTTAATTGCTAATTGAGCGTGTTTCCTGTTTAGGTGGCGCAGTTCTGGAGGATGGCGACGGTATCGAGTTGGTACAACGCTTCGATCCGAAGACCAACAATTGGACAGAGTTGGCACCAATGCTAATTCCTCGCAGTGGCTCGGCAGCGTGCGTCCTCGGAGGGTACATCTATGTCGTCGGTCAGTAGCTAATAAGTTTTTGCTATCAACTGTTTGGAAAAAAGAGTTTGAAATAAGTGTTCAAAATGAAACTGTTAGAATAAGCTGTGCCCATCACTAGTCGTGAATTTTAAAATCTCGAGAAAAGAAAAAAGGAAAACAAGCAGCTTACCTTGAATAGTTGAAGTTTTTTGGGGCATGGGCTTTATACATATTTCATATTTGCTCATAGAAAATGCATAACCTTCAACTAAACCAACAGGAGGCTATTTGGCAAGGTGACATTAGTGATGTAGAGTGTAGTACCAGTCACGACCTTCTTGAGAATCAGTCGTTGGAAATATTGTGGGACTAAACGTCTCTTCAGAGCGTGTAGACTGAAACGAACTAAATCATTCACGTTGTCAATCAAGCATCGAGTTCAGCAGGCGTACGCGTATTTGAACAAAATCCTGTATTGGCATAAAATAAATCCAATTTTTCATTTTTTATTCAGTAAGCCACTCCCCTTGGCTCATTCAACTAAGCCACATGACGAGAAAATGAAGTCGGGCGAGGGTTCAAGTCCCGTATAATGCTTGGGTTTTTGTAAATGTCCTTCACCTTGGTCATCACTTTGTCGTTTCATTAATACGGAGTCATTCATAACCCCATGTAACCCAGCTGTTGGTGGGATCATTGAGCACCATTTTAAAAAATTCTCCATCAACAAAATAAAATGAAAGTAAAATATTTCGAGGAATGGGGGCACGAGAGTTAACGTGCCCAGCAGACGCCTGCGGATTCTCATGTTGTGTTACGCCGTGTGATTGCAGGCGGGTGGCACGCGTCCACCGAGAACACGAACAAGGTGGAACGATACGACGTTCAGAACAACACGTGGGAGTTCCAGGAGTCGATGTGCGAGCGCCGGTATCGTCCGGGTGTAGCCGTCATCGATCGCCACATCTACGTCCTTGGCGGGGAAGAAGGTACGTACTCGATAGGTCTGTCGTGATTTGTTGTGAGGAAAAACCCAGGACTGACAAATCATAGTAGCAATAAAGAAAAAACAAAAAAGCAAACGAAGCAAACAAGAAACATAAGCACCTAAATACTTTTTCCACAACACAACAACAGTTCCTCGGGGATTTTTTTTATTCTTTTGCTACCATAAACCATCGTTCAATAAATGATTAATTCTTATCATTTCTAAGCTGTTCTCTCCGTTTTGCGTGTCACTATTACTCTTGTGTTCTACTGTTTAATCTCGACGCATCGTTCTCCCATTTCAATTTTTCAGTTTGTCCCACCTTACTACCGTATAACCAACGTTACATTTTCATGCATGGAGGGTTTTTCCTCGTCCCTTTAGAAACACTAAATGGAGGTTTTACTTTACATGCCTTACAAGCTACAACTGGTCACTTTTAATTAAAAGTCACTTTTTGGGGGATGTTATTATTCTGAAATACTTCTTCTCTCAAATCATATGAATTGTATTGGGTAATCTCTCACGCTCGGGCGGGCGCTGTTACGAAACTGTTTCCTGCGGCATCATGACTACGAGGCCACATCCCTTCCTGGACCTTTCCCCTGGAAGGCGTCAATATTGTGAGTTGTCTCACTTGATGACAATGCTCACTTGCTTCTCACTTCCCATTTCAATCACTTTTTCACCGTTTCGCACTTTTTTCACACTTTTCACCTTGTTAAAGGACCGTGGTGACACTGTCCGAGGGTGTGAGAGTGGCTCTGACAATCTTGTTGTCCGTGTGCAGGATGGGACCGCTACCATGACACAGTCGAGTGTTACGCGGCCGACGGCAACTCGTGGGAAGTGATCGGCGATCTGCCGACCTCGCGCTCCTGGCTCAGCTGCGTCACGCTGCAGATCAAGAAGGCGACGATGCACGACTGACCGAAGCCTGCGTTGGGGTCGCGGCCTCAACCCGACGGCAGGTGCCTGCTGAGACTCTTGTGGACGCTCGTTTAACGTCCGACGACGGATTTTCGCGGTCGCAAAACGTCGCTTTCCCAAACGACGAGTCGGGCCGTGATCGCGTTTGTATAAAACAATAGAAATATACTGATGCTGTTTCTTGTTCTACTCAGGTGAAGAAGTAGAGAATTAAACAGGCCTATGTTCATCTCATTTTGTAAACATTTCAAATTATTGGGCTTATACCAAAACAGTTTTAATGAGTAACATGAATTCGTGACATAATTGACAACTAATTTCTCAAGGTCAAATTGGCTGATTAGGGCTGCCATTTTGTAATGAAAAGAATCTTCTTCTCGGGTATTGAAAATTAGCAGCATACGATATTTGTCATGACCTTCAGTTTTTGTTTTATTACGTTGTCCCGGCTGGTCGCATAGCTTTCTCTCACGCGCAATTGAAATTACTTCAATTTTAACTGGGAAGTGTGATGATTTGTGTGGAAAATGAGTTTTTTGGTTAATAAGAATTTTTATAAAACAAAATCTTTTTTTTTACACGTCTGAAACTCACTCTTAATTAGTGAACATTTTGTGTTTCTTATATTGAAAATATATTTCTGGATATTTGGGGGTGAAAATGCAGGGTGAGATTTTGGTGGGTCATGATGAAGTCCTTCAATTTTCACCTCAAGTTTGTTCGATGTCACTTTTCTCAAGTTGACTTCAAAAAATGCCCACTTTTTTATATCAACATGGCTCTTTGTGTGATAATCAATCAGGCCACATATGATTATATAGTTTCAAGATGCGAGAGTTGAAAATCTCGAGTGAAAGTGATCGTAGCCAACAGATTATCATGTAGCGACTTTTTTCCTTTGGAGGGCAAACCGGTTTGTGTTTAACGTTGAAGAGGAATATTGTTTAGGGCGATTTCTCGTGATGTATAAGAAACCAAAAATATGTATGAATAATAATTAGTTTTTCGTATGTTATGTGGAGTTGATTAATAGTTCCAAGTTTTGTTGTTTCCCAAATGGCAACAATGTTTATATTATATTTGTTATTTTATTGTGGATTTGAAGGGCAGCTTGTCGTTGACTTGTCATTACGCACGTACCGATCTGGAAAAGCTATTAGTATTAATGGAACTGATACTTAAAGTAAACTTGTTTATTCAGTAATAACAAACATATGAATGCGTTAGGTGACTTGATGTGTATAGGAAAAAAGGCTGAGGCTGAATATATGAATTGGGTAAAAGGGCAAGAGAACAGCAGCTTACCGAGATTTATGAGTAGAGAAAGGCCTACTCATAGTGGAGAGCCCATTGATGGAATACATAGAAATGAAAAGTACACGAGATTTCGACGTCGAAATCTCGTGTACCTTCCATCTCTATGTATTCCATCAACAGGAGGCTCTCCACTATGAGTAGGCCTATCTCTACTCATAAATCTTTGTAAGCTGCTGTTCTCTCTTTCCTTTTTAGTTTTTACCCAATTCATATATGAATGTGTTGGTTGTTGTAGAATGATAATAATTGTTGTATTTTTAGTATTTTATAATAGGCCTATATACTGTTTATCATGACATAAAATACATTATTACTTACCTTAATTCTATAGACGTGGTGTATGCAAGAACATAGCCTGAGGCTCCATTTATAAATTGGCTTGAACGGGAAAGAGAGAACAGCAGCTTATCTCAAGAGATAAAACAAGCAACTCATCATGGAAGGCCTGTTGATAAATTACATACAGGCGCTAAATGACCTTGCTGTCGATGCGCCTTAAAACCCTAATATTCATTCATAAAATACATACATGTACAAAATCACCCCCGATTTTAAACCTAACGTTTCGACTGCTGGCTTGGTTATTCACTGTACAGATAAGAGTCTTGCTATTTCTTCTACTGTTACTCTTGTTTCTACAGTGACCAAAGCGCTAGCCAAAACTTCAATCGCATATATTTTTTCTTGGAATATTTACGTGTTCTTCCAACAGGCCTTCAACAATTATATTACTCGACTCATCTCTCAAGGTAAGCTGCTGTTCTCTCTTCTCTTCTGTAGTTTCTACACAAATTATATTACTTCTATTAACAATAATTTTACCCTGCTCTCTACGATATTATAGTAAGACGTTGAAATGAAGACTGTGCACTGTATAGTCAACGTAACCTTCTACAGTTTTCTTCATGAACCAGGAATATTTTCCTCTTAAATCATGTTTGTATTTTCAATTCATTCAACAATATAATAATTAACTGAAAGTGATCAACATGTTTACATTATGAAATATGAAGAGTTGTCGGGATGATTCTGTCTTCACTAGATGACAGCAGAATATAAGGAGAACATCAACGATGACTTTTTATGATGTACAATGTAGTTATTTACGACACGAATTAAACAAAGTCACTATCGTACAACTGACTCTAGAATTCAGTGGCGCACCGGTACGCGTTTCACATTATGCCTGCAAATACAATACTAGTGATTTAATACTCGCAGCTTTATTTTAATCAGGATTCAAGGAATCTGACCATTTGATTAACAAATTAATGATATATTTTGAACCAGCCCATACAAAATTTGTGACGATATTTTAATCAAATTATATCAAACTTAGCCACTATGGATTGAAAAGGTTAGGGACTGTGTGATAATTTTTGAAATGAATCAAAATTAAAACATTTGTCCAAGTATTGGTTTATACTGAAACAGTTGTGATCAAAGAAAAAAGGACCTTTGACCAATTGTAATTTTCTCTGCAAAAAGCTTAGGCCTATCACGCAAGATGTGTCCGAATGCTACAATTATCGTGATAATTCTTGTTTGACTTGATCCATCATTCATGCCGTCAGGAGTAAAGGGCAAAATTTTGCATTACAAGATCAGAACATTCATCGAAAGTACATACTAGTTCTCGATTAAAATAGTACCTGCCTATTGAAATCGAAGTATTGTGATCTTGTAATATAGGCCCGATAATGTAGTTCTCGATTGAAACATGAAATATAATTAAAACGATGAATAGCATACAGTCATATCCTTGGGCTTACCTAACCTATCTAGACTTGATAGCTTATTAGTTATTTCACATCAAGCAATACGGTACCTAGCACTAGATAAACCATGCAAGAATGTTGTTGTTTTTATTTAAATTTTTAATTAATCAATAAATTCAATCAATGAATAAATTATATGATTGTCCAAAGATCTACTTGTGTGCATTGGAAGTCACAGAATTTGTTGGTACCGTATTTTTGTTCCACATTTACAACCTAGAAAATTTGTACAGTCAGTTCGAAATGTAGTTAATGTCGGTGATTTGAAACACAGGTACAGTAATTATAATAATCTTCCAGATTGAATTATCTTTATCTTGGCTGAGTAAATCATGTGTACTTAATCTAGACTTAATCAACAGCATTATTCGAGAATATGAACAATCAAGCAAATTCTTAGCCAGTAGGAAATGAAACACGTTAATTATAATATTACACAATATTCCAATTTCTCAGTCTTGACTTGATATGAAAGTGACTGGTCTATTTTTAATATGTTGTTTTAAATGTCAATAATGTGTATGCCATGTATTGAATGCGTGTGATATTTTGATGTTTGATGGGCCTTTGTTGTGGTCGTGCTAGCGACGTACTTGTGATTGTATAGTCTGAGAGTTTTGATACGAAGTGGATTATTCTATCATTGATTTTGACATAAATTCGGTGATTCTAGCAATCCATCAGGGATCCCGGATGTGACTGCGTAATCTGCGAAAAATTACTGGAATCTCACGTGGTGTTGAAACGTCAACCATGTAATACAAAACCAATATGTAACTTGATGTGTTGGTCTTGTATAATGTATACTGTACTGCACTCTTCCAAATAGAACTTGATTTTGTACACGTGGTTTTTCTTGTCTTTATCACCAACCAGCCTGCCAGCATATCCATTCAAAGTTAGGGTGACCATTCGACAAGAATTGTCATTGTCCTATTCTATTTTCAATGAAGAGTAGCTAAAATACATGAACAATTAAACAATAATCAACTAAAATTGTAGAATATATCCTACTACTATTTTTAGTTATAAAAATTGGATTATATCTGGAACTTGAAAAAATGAAAGTAGGCCCTAACAGAACCTGGTCCTAATTACACACTGTTCCAATCCACCTTAATTTCATACACAGCCTATCTCAACCTCCGCTCATATTACCTATAAAGGGGCCTTGTAAAAACTAAGAAAATGTCAAAAATACATTTTCAAAAGAACAAAATTCTGAAAATTCATCATTTGAACACAAAGAAACCACAATAATACATCTGCAATTAGAGAATCTGTCCTTCAAATAAGAATCCAGAATGGCCTCTAATTTGCTCGTGTGACAGCTTGATTTTGTCAGCCTGCCGTGTCAGTCTGGCAGAGATCGAGCACACATTGTTGAACCTTAGCAATGAGAGTACAATTTGGAGATGCAAGTAGGGTCTTCGGGCCTATATTAGTGATTCAGCTTGGTTTCAAGGTTGAATTAAGGATAATGTCAAGGATGCAATCTAAAAAAACAAAATGTATTTGTTTACAAGTCACAGGGTAGGCTCAAGTAATATTTATTATTATACATTTCTGACCATTACAGGTGTAATTCCATTCATTTGATTGTATAGGCCCTAACCACGTTAATAGTAACTAGTTTTGCCCTTTGATTTGATTCTTTCAATCAATATTGAATTGAATCCTTTCAATCATTTCAATTACGAAAATGAATTAGGAGTAGGGCCTACAATGAATTAAATATCCAAGAAACAAACACCCCACTGTCTTTCATCATATGTCAGATTCACCACCATATCTTACATGTACCTATATACTCAAACCCTTTCTCTCCTGTTTTACCATTGCTTTACACAGTTAGCTACAATTAATAGAAAATAATTACAGAATTAGGCTGAAAACATGATTTAGACCTGGAAAATTTCGAAAGTATTCAATATCATAATTTTGATTTGATACCAAACAAAACTCCCAATTATCGGTTGATTTATGTTGACAATTTAAGTATTGGTTTACAAATTCTTGATCAAACAGGAACCCTAATAATGAGAATTATACAGTACTTGTATCCACGTAAGAAGGTCGGCTATCTACCAACTGAATAATTGTGAAATCTTTGGTAATAGACCATTTCCGAAATGAATGAGCCATCTAGCGGCGATCGTTTGAACTAGAACGGGATGTTATTACCCGAGTTTGAAAGTCCTATGCTGCCAATGCTATTTAGCACGTTTGATTTATATTATTGTGCGTTACAGTGAACGTATCAAGTTATAATATCATAGTAGTCTCATCATTTATATGTTTACTATATACTGAGAGATTAACACACTGTCAGAATGAGTAAGATGAGAGATAATGCAAGTTATATATCTTAATGTTTTGCCTTCTACTCTGTGTATAAGAGGGCCGACTTTTTGAACAGTACTAAAACTCCCAGAATGCAATACCAGCGATCTCGGCTGCTAGTAGGCGGGACGCGCCTGCGCATTGAATAATGAAAATGGTCTATTGTAGGCAAATTCATTGCAACTTCAAATATTTAACGCTTTTGAAAGATGTAATTGTGTCTCTAACCGTGAATATCATCCTGAAAAATCACTGAACCTCAAAATATAACAGCTATACAAATATTACAGTGATATTTCTGCTTGTTATGTTGGTTAACAACTTCCTCTTGCGTGGTTACAAGTATACCCAAGATCATTTTTAGTTTTCGTTCAAACTATTAAACATCTGCTTTCTTCTATTTCAAGAGACGACCATTGGCGTTGGTATTCCACTCTTGATGAGACTGAATTCAGTGACAAACGATTCAACATGTTGCGCCTCCAACATTTTAATCGCTTTGTCGTAAACGGTGCTCACGAGCTTGGCATCGCCGCTCTCCAATTCAAACCTGGCGTACTCGAGCCACAAATCTGTAAACGCGAAAATAATCTCTTGAGAAATATCGAGAAACTTTTACTGTAGGCTATCGAAACGGTAGTTCCCCGCTTGTTTGTAGGCCTATGTTTCATTTGATTTTTTTAATGGGTTCCAAGTTTCAACAATGCACTGTAGGCCTAATGATGACCAAGATTTATTGATGTCGGATGAATGATAAATCGCTGATATGAAGATTTCTTAGGTGGAGAGAGGCTAGGGTGAAGGAAATGGTCGTGGCCTATATTGTGGGAAACAAGCAGGCATTTGCCCAGACTACAGAGAAATACCAAGAAAAACCCCCTCTAAAAAAATGAACGGTGGCGGGGATTGAACCAACACCTGATCTACCCTCACTTCCTTGTCACTCAGCACAAGCGCATTAGCACTGAGCTACCTGTGCCGGTGCATGCCCATTGTTTTCAAGATGTTTTCTTCTTAAATTTCAAAATAATCTTTTACTTGGTTTTGATCATCATTTTTATAGAAATATTATCAAGACGTAAAGTTTAATATTTTTGTCCGGATAATAATACAATCGACAAAAATACAAGTTTTCTACATACCATAATTCTCCTTTCCGAATTGGTGACACGCAGAGTCGTAGCATTTGCGGGCGTATTTCACGTTGACTTCTGATTGGCTGCACTCGAGTTCAACCATCTTCTTGTGAAGCTCAACGCAGAGAGGCGGCAGCAAACAAAGTCTTTTGTATTTATTTCTGGCGGCTTCAATACCTGCACAAAACAACTTGACCATATGCTTCATCAAAAGTACATACAAGTAATCCACATCTTATAGGCATGTTTGGTAAAAACAATGTAATTCAAGATTCTACAATGTCTAGGCTGCTAGGCATAACAGTAACCAATTGAAAATTATTAGTTAAAGGGATACTGAAATTATGATTGGAAACAAAGAAAAATAAATTAGAAGTCCCATCGAAGTATGGGAGTAATGAAAAATTGTGTATTCATCACTAATACGATACTACAGTGGAACCTCTTTAGTACGTTTTTCAGGGGACCAGACAAAAAACTTGCTGAGAAACTATTCAACATGTAGGAACATATGGATGGGATGAAAAAATAAAAACTTACTAATTGTGAAAAATATACTAAAGAGAAACTTACGGAAGAGGTTCTATTGTTAATGTTCCAAGAAAAAATGAACATAGGTAGGCTACTTCAAAAACAAGGTCATGTATTTTAACGAGGGTTTGCTGTATTGATGTCTCAAAATCAATTTTAAACAATACATAATGTCTGAATACCGGTATGTCGATAACAGTTCAACCCACCTTGGACTAAAAGTAACCACTCCAAATAAACAGGTTTCAGAACCAGCGAGATTTCCGTTCCGAGCACAACCGCCCTCTCGAACACTTTCTCTGTCTTGCTCTCGTCTCTCGGTTGGTAGTACTGAATCAGCTCCGTCCACAGAGCCAGCGTGGCATCACTCAGTTTGCCCAGCGTGGCGATTGCTCGTTCAAACACGGCGAGGCCAGTAGTTTCGCAGTCGGCGTCCAGGTGGCAGCTCAGGTAGCGATGCCACAAGTCCACGCTGTTTGGGTAACGCTCGACGGCACACTCGAGTACGCCTATCACTTTGCTCTTGGAATCGCTCAAGTGCAACAGATCTACCTGATAATTGAAATATAGAAACAAATTAGAAACACTCTTCAAACAATAACAGCTTCTAACAACAAACAATTTGGACTGTCATTTATTTACATTGAGTTAACTACGCTCTGTAGAGACTGGGTCTAATGACTTAAGATCTACTGGCATTGGAGAATGACAAATGAGATGATGAGAAGATTACATGGAAGGTTACGTATTTCATAAGGTGGTTTTGGATAAAGGGAATGAAAATTGAAAGACTTGAAGAGGGCAAGCGACCTCGGGGCTCTCGCGCCCCTAGGCTTCAGCCTGGTCAGCCTGTGCGTAAATCCGAGGCCTGAATAGGCCTAATGATCTACATGAGACTTTGACTTCGTCAGTTGTATCATGTACTGGAAAGAATTGGGAGATGGCAAACCGTCACGAATAGAAAGGAAGTGACGAAGAAAGATTTAGAAAGATATTATATTATCTCATACCCGTATTTCATTCATAATAATATTACGTATATCTCATTACATTCACCACTATTCATATTAGTATCTTATTTCATTCATTGTTGGTTATAGGGAAGAGAAGATGAACTAAATATCTGAATATTGACATTTTTTGTTGTTTGTTACAAAAATAAAGACAATTGTATTGTATTGTCAAGACCGAGCAAAATGATTGAAGATCTGGCATGGGATTCTATGGAGGAGAGAGAAGGAAGGGTAGGCTTTTTAATTTTAATTTTAATTTTAATTTTAATTTTTTTTTTTAATTTTTAGCAAAGAACAACTTTACTAGTTGCGAGGAACTGAGCAATAGAATGGGTTAGGGATTGCAGAAACATACGAGGGGAAGGAGAAGAACGATTGGAAGTGGAGAGGGTATACACAAAGATGGGTCAGAATGGATTCATCCTGAGAACCATAAGGGACTGGCATGAGCTTGAGGAAAAGGGAAGAAGTACGAAAAAAATTGAAGAATTCGAGAAAGTGTTGTACTACTACAAATACATAAGATATATAAGGAAGATAGCTACTAACTAGAGCATCCTGCCACCGTGCATTTAGCATATCTGTAATTTGAGTTATAACTCATAAACATACATACACATATATGTGGGCCTATTCATCCATCTCAAAAATATAACTTGATTAAATCCGTAAAGAAGTTGAAAATGGAGTACCGGTTCAGGCAATTTTCCTACTTCCTACCAAGTTACGACCTGTTGATTTATGTGTTCAGAAAACCATATTTAATTCATATACACTGAAACCGCTATAGATATTGTTTTTCAAGGGACCACAGAAAAACATCCATGCAGGAAAATCAAACACTGGTTATGAGGGAGTAGGGTGAGACTCGTTGAACGATTGACGTAGGAAAATGATAAATCAAAGTACGCTGCATTGAGGTTTTGCTGTCCTCTATAGAGGTTTGTACAAGAGTAATATTTTATAAGAAACAGCGTGTATGTAGGACTACATATTAAAATTAGGGTTGCCATTTGATTTCAATGTTTTTGATCATTTTTGAGGGATTTTGATTCAATATGCAAATTTTTTGAATATCCACTGAGCACTGCCCAATTTGGTATTGGATTATGGATTAGGATAAGATATCGTTATGGCCATAGTCAATCAGTCAGACAAAAAAAACAGCAGAGTTTCTAGTGGACCACCTTCATTTTATGATTCAATATTTTTGTTATAGATTGATAGGCCCAGTAAAAAAATTCAATATATATAGGCCCTACTGTATTATATTCTCATCAATGTTCAATAGTTTCCAATTTTCAATCCAACGGCAACCCTGACAAAAATGAAAGAAAGATAAACGTATGACACTGATTAGACTCAAGATTCAAGAATAGGTCTACGATAAGATTCATGAACATTGAACTCACCCACTGCAGGTAGTACTGTTCACGTAATGAACCAGAACTGTGCGCCTCAACGAAACCAGAACTCAGCAACTCTTGTTTCAGCTTCGATAAACTAACAAGATCCTGATTCAACTCGATCAAAAAGTCTAGATACAACGACCACATCTTCTCCGTTTCAAGATTCTTCAATGCCGACACGTAAACATCGACACAAGCATTGATCTTCTCTTTCTGCGTTTGACTACCTTCCATTCTCGTAAAAGCAAATGGAATTGTCGAAGTTTCTTCGGAAAGCTCGGACACTGCGAAACCAAGCAGTGCTCGCCTCGCCAGAAGATCCCAAACAAGTTCGTCGTTCCGATGATTTCCCAATAAATTAGTGATTATCTTGTTTTGGAGATTAGAGGTGAAATCAAACTCCATTGCAATGTTCAATAAATCAACACTGAATTGAACTTCGGCAATTTTTCCGATGGCCGAATCATAAATAATTTCCGCGAGTCGCCCTTCTAGAATGGGATCGAGCACTTCTTCCGTTTGCACGTCCAGTAACGCATAACCCAGTCTCTCTTCTTCCTTCTCTGCCTTCAACTGGCGCTCTTGATTGGCAAACTTCAACTCCAAACGAAACGCTTCCTTGTAAATCGTTTTCGACTCGGGATGGAACCGGAGACCACGTAGGAGGTATTTACGAGCATTTTCAACCGAATTGTTTTCATCAAATTCCCAATTAGCTGCCAATTTCCATAGGTTAGGCTTATCACTGTGGACGGCCAGCATTCGTACGAATACAGCACCGACTGTGGCGGTGAAATTCTGAAGAGCAGAACAAGTTATTTACAAGACAAAGGTTGAAGACACCATGCATATTCTTTGTAGAATGCCACAAAGACCTATCATACGCCCAAGTTATGTACGATGATAAACAGCATTTAAAAAAAGTACCGTACCTACAGTGAAAATGAGATGAAAATCCAAAGTTTAAAACCCCTGATATTTCACAATTAACTGAAGGGTTGGCATTGTAATTGACCACTAGTATTAGGTATCGATCACTGGTGATCGATTACAATACGAGTTTATAAAAAGAGAGTACCGTATACAAAAACGTTGGTCAATAACATGATTTTTATGTACGGCCTAACACTAACAAAGCTTATGAAAATAGATCTTCTCAATAATATTATTCACAATAATAATAACCATATTCATGGTTAGGCCTACATCATCCAACAGAAATGAAGTCAATAAAATACACGTGCACTATCACAATCAGGCAGCTCGTAGGGATGTGGGGGTAAGCGCACAGTTGGTACCAACTACCCAAGTGAGGAACATTTTCAAATTTCAAGGACTTGAAAGTTATATTATTGATTAAGAATGAAGTGGGTGCATGAAATAGTAATTCTGTGGAAATCACTAGAGATAATTCTCGATGATAAATGCCTAATCAAAGCAGAGCGTACAACAGGCATGAGAATCATGTCCGTACAAGGATAAGACACTTTCGAGGCACAGATTGTACTCGATGGTAAATTACATGCTACGTAAATTATTATTAACAAGCCAAAATGGTTTACTTCTTTGTTACATGGTGTGCTCGTATCAAATCTTCTTGCAGGTTTCTTTTTCAGGCAAACCATGAAACCTAACATATCTGCAAAAGAAAATGTAGGAAAACGAGTCTTTGGAGAGACAAGTGTCCCTTCTTGGCTTGGCCTTGCGTACTCTGTGCGCAAGTCCACATTGGGTACTAACTAGGGATAACATCGATTAATCGAGAATCGATTCTGATATAAAACGATTCTAAAATAAAAAAAAAACGATTTTTCAATCTTCTTTTTTCTTTTTTTGGGGTCAATGCTGTACTTGCTCACGTCGCTATACGTGCTCATTTCGTTGTCCATATTATTCTGTATAGTTGAGATTTTACTATCTGGACACAAGCTATCCCTTCGGTTACGTCCGACAGCCAAACGTTGACAGAAATAACCAAATGGTACAGTACAGTTCAAAGAAGTCTCTAGCAGCTATTTTTCACGTGAACGCCTTGGGAAGATTGAAAAAAAAAGTTCAAAATTACACTGTACACAACTTTTTTGAAAATAATTTTCAATTTTTTTTTCATTATCGATTTTCCGATTTGTAATTGGATATGGAAAAACATAAATAAAGATTTTATTATTATCGATTTTTAATCGATTCCGAAGCTTAGAGAATCGATTCCCGATTTTGAGAATCGATGTCATCACTAGTACTAACACTCGGTACTTACCATCTCTGTGCAGAACTTGATATGCGAGATCCATAGTTTAATATCAGCCTGGAACCGCTGTATGACCTGCTTGAACAACTTATCGACTCGTTTCGTGATCGCATGTTCAATCTCAGTCTTTTTGTAAAATATACGTGTCTTCTGAAATCAATATGCATGAAGCCGTATAATAGTGACGTCAAGCCATGAAAAATGAGTTCAAAGTTACAATAATTTTGTATAGATATCAGTAGGCCTACATTAATGCAGTTCCATATAATATTATATACGGTATATGGTACTACAACTATAGATAATTTGTATGTACTGTGTCACATTCATTTAGCAAATATACCAGTCGCTGGTTGATATTGTTATCGATTTGAGAACCGTTTGGATTCAATGATATCGAAGTGTGATAATCAAATTATTGACTGAATCAATAGAGAAATTTTGAATAGATAATCGACAGTGACAGTGAAATAATCACAAATATAGTGCCTACAACTCTATACAATTTAAAACAGCACGGTGAACATTCGAGGATGTAACCGTCATTGCAATCTATTGCACTAGGTTGCGGCACATGTAGGCCTAATAATGTGCACGTTTCCTCTGGTTCTCTTATTTTGTCAATTCAATATATTCTTTGTTGAAATTACAGAATTTAACTCATCAATTGATTTTTGAAATTACTTTGTTTCAGAATCTATAGGACTTTAAACTCTTCATAATCGAATGGCAAATGTGGAATTGCCATTGGGCATGCACTCACCATAATGTGCCAAGTAGACCCTGTAAGTCGACTTACAAAATTGCCAGATGTAGAAATAAAGAAAGAGTTCTTCTGGGAAAATTGAGGTTATGCTACGTGCCCAGTTTGTTATGGCACATTATTATGCATTATACGTAATTGGAAAAAAATATTGTGCACCGAAATATTATGATAGTCTCTGGAACACTTGAAATACTAATTGACCCTCTGATATTTATTACTTGTCATAACAAAGTGTGGTGCACACGTTTCTCTGCTCACGTATAGCTTGACAAATTACAAAAGATCAGTCATATTCTCATATTACACGCATTTTGAGTGTAGTATATGGCCAGTGACAGAATATTTGGGTCTCACGATCAATTCTTGGCCGATATTGACATATACGCCAGTAATGGCTTTTAGACACTAAAATTCAGATGTAGGAAACACAGCATGCATTGTAGAATGTGCGAGATTTTATAAGAAATGTAGGGCTAACTGGAAAAAATGGTAAAGGTAAAGTGCACAAACTTTGATTTTGTATCTATTAACTCACTGCCCACCTGATTCATCAATTGAATTAGTATCATTTTACAAACCAATTGGTTCAACCTGTCCATAATCTGTTGATAGCTTTCTTAATATTTGTAGCTCTTCAATTGATGTGAAAAAATAATAACTGCATCGTTCCCAGATCCATCGTTTCCTTCTTGTATTGATCAGGCATTTTTTCTCACCCCACTCCCATAAGCAATGGTAAATTTTCCTGGATGGATTGTTTTCCTGCATGAATAGTTTTATTTTCCTGGTCATTTGAAAAATGAAGGATAGAGGTTTCACTGTACCGGTATATTAATTTTTATTCTCAAAACGGCTCATTCGATTCAAGTAAAACGTCGAAATAATCTGTATGGTTCGAGTGCTTCAATTTTTAAGAAATTTGAATTTATTTGGAGAAAATATTTTTTCCATATCATATTTTTTCATATATATTTTTCTCTCAGAGTTATTCTTATAGGGGTTTTCAAAACTTGAAAAATTATTTTTCTCAAAAGAGGTTTGACCTATTCCATCTCAAAACTACCACACACAGTAGGGCCTACAGTATCGAGTTGGATGATGAGCTATGTTTGAGCCAAGTTTCATCATTACATTTTCTTTCGTTTGACCTGCACAGCGCGAACAAAGCAAAAAACCAAGACAAAAAATCGATTTCTCCAAGTACAGTAGAATTGTGAATTCACTTTGCTCGTCCAAAAATTCCGCTCACATTTGGCACAAAAGGCTACGCTTTATATAGATAGGCCTTTATCTAGATATTCGAAAACAATCATTTTCAAGCTTCAGCCACATAGAGCATGCCAGAACTTGAGTTTTAAAATCAAAAGGCAGTTTGCCATACCTTTTTATTTTATATGCCTACTATTTGAAGAATAGTCTTGAGAAATATGTCAGATAAACTGCCCAACTTAGAAAGACCGTATCTGCATTTTTTTAACGTTTTTGAGTTAGATACATCATCTTGACTCATTTTTTCTCAGCTCTCCATTGCACGTTGTTAGAACATCGTATCTACTCTCTAAATGGGTACAACAATCAGCCTATCAGCCTAGTCACTATATATACGCAGAACCAGTGAGGGTATATTAAGTAGGCCTACATAAAACACAGTATCTACCAATACTTTGGATAAATCTCGATATGTGCAGCATGAAGTGGTAGATGCGGTGTTTCATCCAAGTATACACTGGTTACAAACCATAACACTGTTTATTAAATATCTCGGAACCGATATTTTGAAGATACTGTGTCCTTTCTAAGTGGGGCAGTAAAGGCTCTATACTCACTTCTCGACGTATTTTTATAAGTTTATGAAGGTCCATCTCGTACTGAATGTAGCGAAGGTAGTCGTCTTTGCACTTGGTCTGACGCTGAATCTTGTACTCAAACTCCTTTCTCTTGTTGGCTATAGCTCTACATCAGACACAAAGAAACAGCTCTTGATTAGGCCTGTATAATACGTATGTATTGAATGAATGAATATTAGGGTTTTAAGGCGCATCGACAGCGAGGTCATTTAGCGCCTGTCAAGTTAAGTTGCTGAACCAAAAGGTAAGTAGTGTTAGATGAAGGTGCAAGTGAAATTTAGATGAGAACACCATGTGAAACTAAGACTAAACTATTACTAAAGACGTTATACACTAATTTGTTAAAACCGAACATGTGTGTGCTGTAAAGGGTCACACCCATGGGACTAGGATGAGAACGTTTTACTACTTGTTCTCAGTTCAAACTCGCGCTCAAATAGGAGTGGAGGAACAACAAACCATAATCGATATATGTTGAAATATGGTTTGATTTGAAATATTCCTGATGTCTATCCCATGAGATCGACATCAAGAATAAGTATCAAATATCAAAATACCGAAAAAAGATGATTAAATAACCAACGTCATCTTAATCAAACATAAGTAGCCTAATCGCGGAAGTTTGAAAAAAGATACTGTTGACACGACAACTTTGTCGTCACACGCATACAACGGCGCAGATACACAAGCCTGTCAAATGAGATCCAATAGGTTCGATAATCTTAAAAAGATGAATATGGTATCTATCGATTTTGAATTATTTCCTAGAATCTTTGATATTGTGTCTTCCATACGAATCTGTCTCCGCAGAGCGGTATATTTCCGACACTCGAGCAATATGTGTCTAACAGTTAAAATCTCTGATTATAGCTTGGTTTTATATGTTTGATAAATTATATTTTTGGCAAAAATGAATGATATACAGTACCGTAATGAACAATCAGTCAATTACAATTCAATTTTCTTCTCATTGTGAATGTTTTGTTTGCGGCATGCTAAAAATTGAACCTCAAAAGGAATAAACACATATAAAAGGCATTTTTGTAAGCTGTCTACAGTGGGCCTATGATAATGTCTTCGAAATGTATGTAATTTTGGGACACAAGTGACATTTTATTTTTGTTCACATCTGAATCTGATACTGGTTCAACAGAAATATTTTCAAAATGCTTCAAAATAGGCTATACAAAATCATGGTCATTCAACTTTCTCAAAATTCTACTTATTGCATTAGTCTTAATCCATGGTGATCAGGGTCTTGAAAATGGAAAAGGACTTGGTTGTTTTTAAGAATTGAATGAAATGTAATATTTGGGCATTATCGCCACTTTCTGGAGGGCATCTCCTGTGGTCTTTTCACCGAGTGTTATTCATACATTTTTTTTCAGATGCTGGTAGACCTACGTTATACCATCTACTTAATGGTTATACCACATTTCAGTTTTATGCGTTGTTTAAATTTACGATTTTTACATATTTTACGTACCGGTAGGTTTTAAAATGTGTGTATCATATACCGGTAGACCTACGTTATACCATCTACTTAATGGTTATACCACATTTCAGTTTTATGCGCTGTTTAAATTTACGATTTTTACATATTTTACGTAGGTACCGGTAGGTTTTAAAATGTGTGTATCATATACCGGTAATTAGGTTTTAGACAAGTACATAGGCCTACCCATCCCTGCATGCTTGAACCAACATATTTGTACGCAGTAGGCTGCGCTAAAGCGTATTTCACGCCCTGACTTTCTTGACGCTTTGCGAAATCTTTTTACCACCACATATTGTAGGCCTACCATGTACACATTGAAGCACTAAAAACTCAATACTACTCTAGTGCGAATGTTTGATTCAAGTCGATAGCTCGTTGAATGAAAAATGTTAATCCATCGATTTCATCGGTCCAAGTCAGAGAAACAATTCTAGGCCTGTTTCTGCCGCTTCAAGCATTGTAAATCAAGTTTTGTTCAACTTTTATCCTCTATGCTATGCTGCACTCTTCACTGATTAGTTGAATTTTCAAGATGTTTGACAAAGCGGCATGGCGGCATGAATATTGCTTTGGAAAAGCAATTTTGCGTTCATGGAAACACAGCATTAGGCCTGGTCATTCTTAACAAAATATGTAGTAATAAGCTACTAGAACTGGAATATATGAATCTCTTACGTCAGTCATATGCCGTCTAGCAGGAAAGCACGCATGATGGACCCGACTGACCTAACTAAACCTTGCCATTCAGGTTGCAACCGACTCTAGTTGGCCTTTAGTTCAGTTTAACCATTGAGATTGTAACATTACAATCTCAATGGTTTAACCTCCACTTGGCCTAGCTAGTGTCTCTTTGTTCCAAAATTGGAGGCTTATTAGTTATACTAGTAGTTAACTAGGCTTATCAATACCAAGTATTACGATGTAAAGTAAAACATGAACAAAAACTGAAATTATAAATATTTTTCCATCTAAAAAGGGAATTGGGGAAAAAATAACCTCAAAAACTCACCTTATTTCATGTTTCTCAAATAATTTTATTCTTTCCATTTGTTCCAACTCTGGAATAGTTTCCTCGCAACGGTATTGTACATATTCTGCCATCGTCTCGTTTATTTATCACAAGTTGAAGATAAATATAAATTATTAATAATACAAATATGTTTTGAAACAAAACTAGCACTACGGTCCACGAGGCCACGATCTGAAAATACGGTAATTAGCGCTCAAGTGGTGGCTGACCGAATTAAAGCCAATAAAAGCGGTACCATTTGAATTTCTCACAAATATATTCATGATATATTATTATTATTTTGATATGTTGACATGGCATACAAAGTGACGCAACTCGCAATGTTACTTAATTATAATTAAAAATATTTGGCAATATAGAAATTTTGTCATGTATTATATTCATCTAGTACTCTACAAAATAAATCTTTCAAACCTTATGGTTGTTATTATTTGTCATTGTGGGCCTATAGTTCACAATCAGAAGGGTGAGGTTCGATCTTGTGACCACTTTTTACATAATAATCTTACACGTTATAACAGAAGTAGACAATCATGAAATAAAATTGGAGATAAGTCGTAATTAGATGTGCGTAGCGAAGATTCCATTTCACATACCGAAAAAAGTGGGCTTCGTTTCTATGTTGTTTTTTTGTAATTTTCTGCACGGCATACAGGTCAGGAAAAAATACCTATCGACTTGAAACTTTTTCTACATATTTCTGTCATACCAGAATAGGCTAGGATTGTTTTTCAGCAAAATCGGTCCGAAGGTTTTACCGGAAAAAATTCGGAAAGTTTGAGAAATCCTCATAAGATTAACGCAGATGGAAAATACTTGAAATGTGGAAAATTTTCAAAAACTTCAAAAATTTTCACTGAATATGGAAAACATAGTTACGGATATATTCAGTGACTTTCACAACATTCGGATGGGAATAACAAAGAAAACGCAATAAAAGTATCCATTTTATTGAGGTTGGGATCAAGATGCATTGAGGGTTGCGTTGGCTTGCTGCCGGGAGACAGGCAAACGCAACCCTCAATGCATCTTGGTTTGGATCAATTGGTTATGCAAAGCGTATTTGCGACAGGTTGCAGCACTATAAATATCAGCATGTTGCGGGTATGGTGTTTGAACTTTTGAAGTAATCCAAGGTCCGTAGATGTGGATTGATCTTACAAAATATTTTTCATTCTAGATTCTCATACTTCTAAGCTCATCTCACAACACAAATCCCGCGTGTTCCTAGCTAGATGAGCATAGCGAAGATTCCATTTCACATACCGAAAAAAATGGGCTTGGTTTTTTTTTTCTGTTTGTAATTTTGTGCATGGCATATAGGTCAGGAAAAAATATCTATCAACTTGAAACTTCTACATATTTCTGTCATAACAGAATAAGTTGGGATCGTTTTTCAGAAAAATCGGTCAAAAGATTTTTCCGGAAAAAATTCGGTAAGTGTGAGAAATCCTCATGAGAATAACTCGGGTGGAAAATACTTGAAATGTGGAAAATTTTCAACAACTTCAAATTTTTCACTCAATATGGAAAACATAATTACAGATATTTTCAGTGACTTTCACAATATTCGCATGGAAATAACAAAGAAAACGCAATAGAAGTATCCATTTTATTGAAGGTTGGATCAAGATGCATTGAGGGTTGCGTTAGTTTGTCGCCAGGAGACAGGCAAACGCAATCCTCAATGCATCTTGGTTGGGATCGATTGGTTTTGCTAAGTGTATATGCGACAGGTTGCAGCACTATGAATATCATACACCCTTAATGGTATATTTCCTAAAGGGTTTGTGTTCATACCTTGTCATTTGTGCTCACACTGTGTCATACGTAATGTACAATTAATGGAAATAAAACGACTACTAAAACTTGACTATCAACAAGTTGCAGGTATGGTTTTTGAACTTCTGAATTAATCCAAGATCCATAGATGTGGATTGATCTTACGAAATTTTTTCATTCTAGATTCCCATACTTCTAAGCTCATCTCACAACGCAAATCCCACGCTTTCCTAGTATAAAATAGGTATTCTCAATGCAATAAACCTGTTTTAATTATTTCATCGAATTTAAAATATCACAATTGTTTTTTTAATTATAAATTGTATTGTGCAATATAATAAAATATATAATACAATATATTTTATTGCAATTCATTCTATTATAAAATTTTTGGATAATCACATGTAGGCCTATCATTATATTGTTCTTGTATTCTGGCACAAATATTTTATATTTTGCAATATAATAAAATATAATAAATATTTTGCACTGATATGCAAATCTTGGCACTGACAATTTTTCCTCTTTTGAACTCAAATTCCAAACTCCCCATTTTCTCTCAAACTCAAACTCGACTCGAACACCCCTACGTATAATGAAATGGCAAGGTTCAGGCTAGAAACCTATAACTTCACTTGATCTCGTACTCATTAAAAAAAGCTTAAATAGAAAATGTGTTTTCGTTATCAGCCGTATTAAATATATATATTGCCATGTTTTGGGTATGTATGAATTTTACTGTTGGGCATCATTGGTACACTACATATTCAGCTGACAGTAGACCTACCTAGAGAAATACAACCATCAATACGAATCATCAATGATTATTTTATTGAAGAACCTTACATGTTTAAATATACAATAATTAATAACAATACAAACATTCCAAGTGACCTCCACAGTAACTGCTGTAGAGCGATTAGAGATTACTTCAATTTCATTTCATTTTATATTGAGTTCAACGATTACTTCAATTGTCCGGCCGAAACAAGCCTCTGGATAAATATTCAGAAGGCCGGAAAATCCTCTTAGCATCGTTCCCGGAAAGAAGGAAACATTAACCATGATGCTGCATCATCGAAAACACACAATTAGACACTTTTCTCGGCACCTTGACGCGCCAGGAAGTCTGCCGCTTCGTTGCCTATCGTACCTTTATGTGCCTTCACGTGTACCTGAAACACAATACATGCTGTAAGAGGCAGATTTTTGTTTTTACTGAATATGAAAAGCAAGAAAGATACACATTATTCTGAAGTTAGATTGAAAGAGCCACTGTACAGAAAGAAATCAAAATGTAACTTTGTAGATCAATTAAATGATATAAATCTATTAAAATGATCAACAGGTAGAATCAGTTGGAGCTGCATAACAAAGGCAGTGTTTGATTGGAGTTAATGGTTTCAAAATCAAGGTGCATACACCATGAAGCTTTCGAATACAATTCATACAAATATCTTACAGTCACATCTTACATTTTACATGTTGCTCATCACTACGTACACTGCGTTTTTCTGGTAACTTACCCAATCTACTTCTACCGCTAGATTCTCCATGACGTCAACTAGAGTTATTATATCCGTCTTGTTGATCACAGGTTTACCGGCCGCAGTCATCCAATTTTTCTTCATCCACGAGAATCTCCAGACGGTCACGCAGTTGATCAGGAACATTGAATCTGTCTTGATACGCAATTTATTGATGCCTGCAACATTCATTTATACATAATAGGCCTATATGAGATCAGTTTCATATGAAAGGGATGTGATTATTATTATTATTATTATTATTATTATTATTTTATTCCAAAGGACATATACATTGATGACATAATGTAACATATGGAACGTCAATCAGTCAATAAAATACAATTAACAGCTAAAAATCAAATTCAGTTCTACAATTTCACATATACAATCATTCATACAGTTTCATATGTTACACACAGTCATACGTACATTTTCACATAGTCAGTTTCTTATAGAAGTATCTTACGTGATGAAAATTAGGGATGCCTCCAATTGTCAATTATCATACACTTGATTACCAATCGATCTGGTGTCGACAGTAATCAATGAGAATCGATTGAATAACGATAATTATTTATCATTCATCATTTCATCAATATTTTGAAAATCCGTTCAAAAGTTTGCACTGTTCTTCCATGACGAATGGCTGAGGGTTGGTATCAGTGTAGCAAAGCCAATTGTGTAGAGTTCAATTTGTTAAAACGTGATGGTTCCGATATATATCGTGAATGATATTTATTTAATGATATTTTTGCTGTTATTTTTATCTAAGTTATAAAATAATCGATTAAACTTATAGATTGATGAATGACCATTGACCGCGTTATGAAAAAAGAGGTTTAAAAAAAAAACACCTTTATCGTGGTCAAAGTCAGTGAATCGCCCAAAGAGATGCGAGACACAAACAAAATTACCATAACTCATAAAGTAGCTTAGCTGATAAAACCTTCAGAGATATAGGCCTTATTAAGGACATCACTGCAATGTCAGGATGTAGTGACTTGCAATTATTCAGAGTTTGGATTGCAAACAATACCTAGTTTCAAGATCACAAGTTGACCAAAATTCATTGGCGTTTTCAATCGCCATCGATAGGCCTAGGCCTACTATCAAGTTTTAAAAAATCTATGGTTGTGAACAGGATAGTAAATTGGCAGAAAAGTATAGATAGCTACAGTATGAGGGGATTTCTACGATTTCTCCTGGGTTTCTACGGTACTCCGATTATATATCAGATGGAAGTCCTAAGATAGGGTATATTGAATTGATGAATTGATTGAAATATCAATATTGAACGGTAACCCTGCTTGTCCCTACTACCATCTCACGCTATTACAAGGACTACCAAACCTGCAGCGTGGGCTTGTTCAATACTACGTATCGCCGCTTCGATCTCAGCTACGTTGTTGGTCTTCCTTCCTCTAACAGGCTCGGACAAATTACTGAAACAAATTGTTTTTAATGGTGCTTAATGATTCTCCAAGAGCTATGTTATATGGGAGTACGAATGAGTAGATGATAACAAAACTGTCAAGTGTACTTTGTGGTACTTACTATGGACAATTAGCATAGAACCAAACTCCAAGTCCTGCCTTGGCTTTCAACGTTCCGTTTGCTGAGCAAGCCCCATCCACATAAACGGTCACCCAATCATCTTCTTTCTCGAAATCGCCTCTCGGAACTTTAGACGGAGTAGGCTTCGAGTCAGTGAGATTGCTTTCTGTCGGAACATCGATAAGACGTAGACGTTTGCTCGGAGGCATCAGTTTGGTTGTTCCATCTATCGTATCGGGCGACACTGCATCGTCATGGGAACGCACCTTGAAGTGTTTCTTCGAGCTTGTTGCAAACTTCAACGTCAAGTCCTGTATACACTTTATTTCCTCTTCGACAAACTTGAGATCTTCCGGCAAACCCACTTTGAGCACACTACGTTTCAAACCCGTCACAGTTCTGTTAATTTCTTTGATGAATTTTCTGCACTCTTGCTCGAAAGCACTCATGATGCCGTTTCTATTACCACAGTGAAGAGGCGACACAGAGTTTTCCACAAACGCAAGATGGAACCACTTTTTTCTGAAAGTAGAGTAGGTAATAACTTGGAATGAAGTTTTTAAATTACGGTACCGGTAGTTTTCAAATAACAACTCTCAGTCAATGCATTTAGCTGAGATTGAGAGTAGGCCCTACTAGATCTTTTTTTATATTCTTTTGAGGTTAAGCAATGCACTGCAATGATAATCAAGATCTATTGGGGTCGGATGAATGATTAATACGACGAGACCAAGGTTTCTTAGGTAATGGGAAGGCTAGTGGTATTTGCCCTACACTAAAGCAGAGGAACCACGATATAGCCATCACATCATTGAACGATTAAGCAACAAATAGCCACAAATAAGCAACAAATAGAACAGGAAGACCGTGACTTGATGATTTCAAAATCAAGGTGTACGTGTGTATAGGCAACTTTGTAATGAGGCAACTTAGGGGGGCAGGTATGGAGATTAAGGAAAAAGCATATTTCTCGTTAGTGCGTCCCATGGTAGAATATGCTAGTTCAGTTTGGGATCCTTATAGATTAGGTGAGATAAGGGATGTGGAAAGGGTTCAAAGGATTGCTGTGAGAAGGGTTACAGGTAGGGTTAGGAGGTGGAAATGGGATGAGAATGAAAGGGGGGAGAGGGTAAGAATGTTGGAGAGTCCAACTAAGATGATGAGAGACCTGGGGTGGCAGAAATTGGAAATACGGAGGAAGGAGGATCGTTTATGTAATTTCTTCAGGGTAATGGAGGGAGAGGGGGGGTGGGGGGAGCTGCATGAGTTGATAAAAAGAAATAAGTCAGGGTATGGAGGTAGGCGGGGTCATGATAGAGCGGTAGTCATAAAGGGGGCTACATTAGATGTCGGTAAATTCTCTTTCTTAAATAGGACAGGTAGGGACTGGAATGGGCTTAGTAGAAATGTTTTTGAAGGGGATGAAATCAGGTTAAAGTTATTCCGTCAGAGGGTTAAGGAGATGGTGGGATAGGGGTACTTAGGGAACTTGCCACCGCGCATTTATGTGCATTTGCAAGAGTTAAGTAATAATAATAATAATAATAATAATATAGCTTCCCATCATCCCATGTTACATTTCACATAGATAGGCCTATATCATCACTCTACAACGTTGATGCTAAATTTTCCTAGTAGGCCTACCGTATTGAAGCTTAAAAAAAAAAATCATTGAATTTTGAAACTTCCCAACGGTGAAGTCTTGAGACAAAATTTAAATGAAGTATAGCCTTCTCAATTATTAGATGAGCGTAGCAAAGATTTTCATTTCAAATACCAAAAAAACTGGGCTTCGCTCTATGTTTTTTTTTGTTTGTAATTTTGTGCGTGGCATCTATTGGCCTACATGCATTGAATTTGTAGTGGTTCCTTACAAAATTTCAATGCTACAGGTTAGGAAAAAAATCCAATCAACTTGAAACTTATTGTACATTGATATCATTATCATACCAGAATAGGTTGGGATAGTTCTTCAAACAAATCGGTTCAACGGTTTTTCTGAAAAAAAATCTGAAAGTTTGAAAAATCCACTCAAGAGTAAGCCGGAAGAAAAATACTTGAAAAACAAGAATAATTCAAAAGCTCTCAAATTTTCACCAAATATGAAGAAAACTATTATACACATTTCCAGAGATTTTTGAAAGAATTGGATGAGAAATAACGATGAAAACGCATACAACACGCATTTTCACATCAATCAGAGCTATTGAGGGAAACCAATTAAGTCTATAGCAACAAGTGTCACCAAGCAATTTAAAACAATTAAAATTAGTGATGAATGAACAGGAAGGCAGTGACGTAATTGATTCCAGTGGGATTTTTAAACGGTTTAATCTAAGGGCAGTAGATGTAGATTGAGCTGACAAATTATTTTTCATTCTAGATTTCTATAGTTCTATGCTTATCTCACTATGCAGATCCTGCATTTTCCTAGTTATCATTGCCTATATGTCAAAGGCCAACTCCCCGCGGGTCACCGGCTTCGCGAATACTTGACTTTCAGATGTTTCTTTGTCCCGGATTTTATTTCCCACAATCCGGTCACCCTAACTCTGATTAGATCTAGGCCTATGTTATCTGAACAGATTCAAATAATGAGCACAACCTAACCTTAAAAAGTTGAAAAACAATAGATAGAGAACATAAAAGCTGCGTTATTTACCGGTAACGTTTTCCTACAAGCACAGTCTTGTTGATAATCCCCGCTTTCGTGATGGGTAAATATGTTAGCAAAATATCATACATATATTTAGAAACACGAGTATTCATGGACAAGACTTGCCTAGGACCAAGTGCTCATTGTCAAATATATTTGTCGAAGCGTCAATGGCAGAGGTAAGCTGCAGGGCTGTCTAGTCAGAACAGTCGGTAAAAGAAGTTTACCTACAATGGCGCGTTATCGGTTTGATTTTTTTTATTGGCACAAAAAAATTAGTGGATACATACACGTTCTCAGAAAGGTCTACAAAGCCTTAAAAGGTTTATCCGTAGGATGTAACATTATTATCTAAATTAAACAAATACAAATAACTACTTGTGGTGAACTCAGAATTCAAAATACATATAAAAAAATAGTCACACACACACACACACACATACATTTTTGATATTAAATGAGTAATAGCGAAGACTTCCATCCCACTTTTATGGAACTCTGTCTGTGAGTGTGTTTTTTTCTGTTTGTTTATACGCACTACACAGGTTGCACGGTTTGACTGATCACAATGAAACTTTTTCTGTACACTCAGACTGCTCAGACTCATCCAACTTAGAACTGTACAGTTTTGGGGTCAAATCGGTTGAACCATTTTTGAGAAGCACCATCCCCAAATTTCTTTAATCTCAGAAGATCAGGCTGGGAGGGAAAATTTGAAAAATTGAATCTCGCCAAAAAGATCCAATTTTCACTTGAAAACTTAAGAAGAACTACCGCGAAAATACAACAGCTTTCAGGTCGTTTTGGAATTGGGTAAAAGATGCCCGGGGCCTGGACTTAGCAAACATGTCTGCTTGAAAGGGTTTGGTTTGAATTTTGCATCGAGAATGAATCGTGAAAATAAACTATTTAGACCATAGACTGTTCACTTCTATATGTTTATACTAAGTTCATTGACTTTATAGTGCCTATACTATCTAGGCCGGAAGGTAAATCATTTTAATAATATGGCTGCATTGTTATTCATACATAAATTTAGTTTATGCCTTTAAGTAACAACAACAACAACGTTCGTATGTGGGGAGTTCTCATGAATTGCGGCTGTCAATATTTTTAGTTTTAGATTTGTCAATAAATACCCGGTGACTCATTTAATCTCATACTTGATTGATTGAAAGAACATGAAACTAAAACAATTGTTTTTCCAGATGATCCGCTAAGCTTGACAGGATATACACAATGGGGAGTGGGAGAGCCCAGCAGCGGTACTGGCCATCTATGTGGAGCAATTGATTCAAAAGATGGATTATTGAACGATTTTAACTGTAATTTAAACTGTGCATTCATGTGCGAGCTGGAACGAAACTAACGTGATGTATTCAACATTTAATTTAGATTTTCATAAATTGTACAAGAAGAAAAGATTATCTTCCTGTAATTTATCATAAGATGGGATAATGTAGAAACAGAGAATCAAATATAAAAGGAGTTATAATGTATAATAAATTGTCAGTTTGTATTATGGGTTATAGGGACAATAATAGTGACACACTTTTTGAAACAAGACTTGAACATTTCATTAAAATTAATTGTGTTTTTACAATAGATCTGAATATTTTAAAGCATGTAACCATATTACCATATTTGCATAAATTGACAATTTTTACCTAATTATGTTGTAATATCAATGACCTTGTGACTTTCCGATCCAATCCTATGAGATACTTAAATGCATATAAGATGCTTTAAATTGGAATAAGACCCCATATTATCAATAGTAAAAATGTGTTAATTAAGCTAATTTATTAATTGAGGTACAAAAACACCATTGGTAACCAAGGGTAATAACAAGCTAATCCACTTATCATGGCTTGATCAACAAATTTATTATTCGTAAAACGGGATCTAAGACAATGATGATTAAAATTTTAAAAATAAACTATTGCCAAATCTGAAATATAAGAATGAAAAACTGTTATGGGATATAATGTTAGGAATAATGAGGTTGGACTTGTTCAAAAACTTAAAAATCATTTGAATATATATGTATATATATATATATATATATATATATATATATATATATTATGAAGAAGAATAGAACAGATCGTGTACACAATTGAAAGAGTATTGAATAATACAAAAATTTGACCTTGCAAGTTCAATCAACATGTAAACATGTGATGGATTATAAACGATTGATTACAGTTTTACGAATAATCAATTTAGCGCCTATCAAAATAATTTGCTAAACAAAAAGGTAAGTAGTGTTAAATAAAGGTGCGAGTGAAATTTAGATGAGAACACCATGTGAAACTAAGACTAAACTATTACTAAAGACGTTATACACTAATTTGTTAAAACCGAACATGTGTGTGCTGTAAAGGGTCACACCCATGGGACTAGGATGAGAACGTTTTACTACTTGTTCTCAGTTCAAACTCGCGCTCAACAATCATTGTCGGTACAGTAATAACCAACATTTTTGTCTTATTGAACAAAAAATAACTGCATGAAGAATAACTTATAGGAAACGAGTACGTGATTTTATCGCGTAAAACTGTAAATTGAACATACAAATTCATACAAATATATACATATAAACTTATTGCTTCGTAGAAAATGTCATGGTTGCAATTTTATTTTTGTTCGCCACGTTCGCCAATACAGTAAACTACATCTTCCCCAGCAACCAAACTTGTTAAAAGAGGGAGCCAAGCCTTTGATATTCAAACACTCTGGCATATAAAAGTAGTGATATAAAAAGTTTGGGCCAAGTTGACTCTTTTAATAGAGAGAAAATTGTGTATGTTTGGATAGATAGTAGGCATATAATGCGAACGTTCGGTAATTATAACTAGCCTCAATAGCTTTTGATATGATGAAATGAAATATGCATGCCAATTTCATTTTAATGGCCTTTCATTTCAATTTTCAAAAGTTAATGGCCACACAACATATGATGCCGTCTAACGCACGAAAATAATGTTTTCTTAGGCAAAAGGGAGTTGATATTCAATTTCTCGTTATTGGATACAGTTGGCAATACATTTTCATGAATTTCAGATCACCTTATGACGTTGCTCACCAATTTGCATTGTTTCAATGGTTCAATTCATGAGAGCATGCAAAACTTCATTATTAAAAAATATCAAAATTCATTTTGGATTTCCAAATCTAAATTCACTCAACCTACAAGAACTTACCACTAATCCAATCAAACAGAAAGACACAAGAAATAGCTTCAACAGGACTGTATTAACTTCAACTCCCAAGTAAGACACGCCAGAAATATGATCCCAATAGGAATGGGCCCCACCTTTTTTTGTTATTTTTCCATAAAACAAACCACGAACCTCTGTGAATCGATCCAAGTAAATGGTTTAATAATGTCAAGTGACGCGTGGGTGAGCTGGCTGTTGCAGCGAAAAGATACTAATTATAATTGTAATAATGAGAACTGCTTCACAGTACAACGAGTCATATTCTACCATGCTCCCTTCATGATTGAAAAGATCGGCATAGGAAAAATTCAGAAGAAGTCCATATAGATATTCAATGGACGAACTTACAAGATATGAATGGTAGTGCTCGCTTCGGGTGCGAGCAATCCGCGTCGATCCACCGTATAGGCCTAGTCAGCTCTTATGTGTAAAAAATATGTGAGGCTTCCATATTTTATTTCAAATACAGAAAAGGTCACAGCAGTGATATCTTTACAAAAGAATGCTACTTTCAAGGAGTCCACGACCAATGATATGTTCCAGGAAAGAACACAGCAGTTCATAGTTAGTGGTTTGTACCAGCAAACGGCGATATAATAAGATATCGAAAGGAAATTTCATGGAGATGGGACTTTCAAAGTTTTCCCTCGCACACATCAAGAAGAATTATCAACTGTTGACATTGCATGTATTGTACTTGAATTAGGTTAGCACACATCACAGAATCCCTTTTTAATACTCTCTCTTCATTTGTATATAATTGAGAATACAAAAATACCGAACTCAAATACCCCAAGGTTATACCCAATCTGCTCTACGGAGATTTGATATGCGTCTACTTTGAAATCCTTTTATACGCAATTAATACGCTTGAACCAAGATTTTTGCAGACCATGCATGAACTTGCTGAAGGGCAGGTATTTTATTCATGTTTGTTTTGATTTTTCAATTATCCTGGCGGTCCATATGACGCTCATGTTATTCTTTGATGTATTCTGGGTATGCGTGTCAAATAAGAACAAATATGGAATGAATGATTACATAAGAGCCCCTTGATTATCCTGTATTTAATAATCCTCTTTGATCACGGTAGAAAATAGTCAACATAATGGTCGCCTAACTTCGGATTAACCAGTGGTCAACGAGTTATACCCTAATTTATCAACACTCACGGTAAACGATTATTGACTATAACAGTTCCAACTGTGCTCACTGTAATGTCAGCGAACCAAGTTTGACCATCAGGAACAAGAGCTAGTTTGAATATTTCCAGGTACAGCTCGCGATGAGATAACAGAAATCACGGGAGCAAGTGATCGAGGTCACAGGATTCACTCTGTCTTGAATACTTGTAAGCCACGTACTTGAACTTGTACTTGAAACCTTCATTATAAACAATTTGATGAGGGTCCTACAAAAGGCTCCAATTGTGGCATTGATGCAGGCACTCTACTCTCTGATCTTAAATTATTTCTCGAATCATCTGGATTGTCAGTTTTACATTGTGCTGAACAAGAGGAATCAACGACTAATGATCACGAAATTAAACTTTTATCAAACCTTACAGAATATTTCGTAGAGCTTGAACGGATTACCTCAAAGAGACCATGACGCAGTAGCAACAATGTCAGTTGAGAAATATGATTATGTATTAAGTACCATTATTATGTACTACATATTATTACTATAGTACTATGACTATTATGTACTTTTAGTGTCCAAGTCGTACGCATGCGAAACAGTCTGCTCAGTCTTCCAGATTAATTGTCAAGGAAAAATCACCGAGATTTAAATTCTGAAGACCGTATAAAATGGGCGATATGCTTTGCAAGACAAATTCGGATTGAAAAAAAAAACATCTCCGGCGACTGAGCTACTGCAGCTAGTAAAACATGCTAATCAATCATAAATAGGCGGCGAATCATGATCTGAATTTGAATTACCCATCATTATTACATTGTTGTTGGAAGATGGCACTTTCCAAAAACGTGCATTCGAGTGAATGGGAAACTAGAAAGAGATATAATAGATTTTATTATGGCACACTCAGCGTTGGCCATGGACGATTATAAGGGTCTTTAAGAAAACCAAAATCCGAAAAGATGTATCATACATTGGCCGGACTTTTTTATGCAGACGGCTACACTATGTATGAAGTCCCCTGAACAATGAAAAATTGTGAGTACACATATTATTACTATAGAAAAATCTAGCATGCATAGGCACATCATATAATAAACTACAAACTTTTTATTATCAAAAAGGCTGAATAACTATTTTCACTTGTTTTCAGCGCTGGGCACGCCCACACACCAAAATAAAGGATAAAGCTAGTAGGATGCGTCAGTTTAATCGAGGTACAGAGGGTGGTTCACCTCCGCTGAGTAAGCTGACGGATTTCGAAATGAAGCTTTTGGAGTATATCGGTCCAGAGGAAGTGACGACGGGAACGAGAAAATGGAAGAATGGGGATTTGGGGCACAGACTCAGAATGTTGAGAATACTTGTTATTATTTCGATTATCATTTATATTGTTTCATTCGAAAGGACACAACTGGCTTGGGTCTTGGTCTATATTAAATATTATAGTGCACCCACCTCAATATGGACCAGTAAAACACCACATGACCACATGTGGACACATGGATCCACTGATAACGCTCTTATGAGTATTAATTCTATTATTTTATATCTTATTCTCTATCTATTATATTATTATTAAACATGGTTAGTTGGAAGAGCGGCATCCCCACCGAACCTCGCCATTTTCTTCTGAATACCAACGTAAACAAATGTATAACTGTGTTGTGTTTTAAAGAAATAAAGACTTATTATTATTATTATTATTATTATTATTATTAAATCTTCTTTTCTTATTGCATCTCACTTTATAGTCATTTAACATACTTCTAGTTTTAGTTAGTTCAGCTTTCAGACCTATTCCCAAGTGGGTCAAAACCACTTCTTCTTTTCTCAAACTTCGAATAGAGAAATTCCAAGGTTTGATGAAGATGGATTTGATTCTATGGAGTTCATCATTCATCACAGCATCCCACCCATTCATCCTTATACAATTACTGCATGAATAACCGCGCTGGAAGTTGAATATGTCGGGTCCATTATCAATGTTGTTATTAGGCCGGAATGGGAATGAAGTTGGCGGTGGTGATATTAGTGGAAGTTTTAGTCGTATGCTGGGTCAAACGTTCACCTCTGTAGTTTGGAATTGTGACTGACTTTTCACTAGACCTGAAGGAGTAAGTTAATGATTTTTTTCAGGTTCAACTTGGAAGATTTACCTCTAGATGTGCATGAGATCGATGCCATAGAAATGAAAGAATCTGCTTACGGTAAAAAAACTGGTCCAGTCGAGTTGTTTGAATCTGAAGTAGCAAACATGGATACTTGAATGCCAACCAAAACAAGGTTTAGGCTTTGTTTCAGATACCTGATGTCCAAGGTTGGTAGACTACATGAGAAGGTTAATTATCTACAAGGAGGCTAGACTACTTTAAAATGCCAGCCAAAGTTCAATCTTATCGGTAGGCTTTATTGGCAAATATTGATTCAGCTCCAAGATGTCGAAGATAATAACAGGGTTTCATTATGCGTAGAAAATTATTTTTTTCAGTTACGCGAAAAAAGCAAGCTGAATTATGTACGGTAGGCTTGTGTAGAATGACCTTACATCATTATATACATGGTTAATTTGTACCGAGATGAGACAAATTAATATCTGAAATATGTTTCTGCGTTTCAGATAGTGTTGGCGTCTGTTCGATATTCTTCTACGTGTTTCAAATTTTTTGTTGCAGGCACCAATTGTTGAAATCGTTTTTCAAAATCAAAGATTTTGTTCTGGTTCATTTATTTTTCAAATTAACACCTAGATACTTCTCCCATTATTACTTAGCTCACGAGCGAGCATGACAACTTCTACGAAATCTCTACGAAAGTTCTTTCTACGAATGAAATCCGTGATCGATTACGACCAATTGAGAAACTTTCTGTTCTCCATTTCTTGGTCAGTCCGTATTCTTCGGACATTTTTCAACAACTTCAACTATCTAATGAATTAACAGTAATTTTAAATTGATTATCACTCTTATTTAATATAACAAGTATTCGAGATCACTTTTTTAAATCCATTTATTCTATTCCACTTGAAATCGAATCCATGGGCTTATACGTCAACATTGACTGGTTCTGCACAAGTTTATAACGGCCCCTCATATCACTGCGTTTCTTAGGCTCAGTATTACCAAGGCCAGTTAGTATCTATCTGAGACAAATACCACAGGTAACCATGGTGATAACTGTCAGATAAAGGGTAACTGGACTTGGGCTCAGTATTACCAAGTCCAGTTAGTATTTATCTGAGAGTTGATGAAAACAAATACCACAGGTAACCATGGTGATAACAAGTTTGAACTGTCAGATAGAGGCTAACTGAACTTGGTAATACCGGGCCTTGGTAATACCGGGCCTTAGTCACCTACGTGCCTACGATCATCTCAGGAATATTCACACGAGGAGGAAAGGTGTCTACAAAATGTTTGTAAACCCAAGTGGGCAGCTACCACGGCTCTTGCATTTTTCCTGTCCAGTCCATCGTCGGAAATTCAGACATTTTCGCCGTATGTAGAGGCATCGAGCGGAGGAGTATATGGATGAACCTCTAGAAGTAAAAAGCCAACAATGGACTGTAGGTGCCTAACAGCTACATCGACATCGAGAAAATAAGAAGGAAAAGGTAGGCAGTAAATCGTCGAGCGCGTGTATGCCATTAGTTTGATTGTTGTGAAGATTTTGTTTTCACTGAGTAGACCTATACTCTGCCTTCAAGTAATTACATTGTTGTGGCTTGGATTGATGTAATTCCAGTAATTTCATTTTCATTGTTGAGTGTCAATCGATAAGTGGTTATTCTACATCACAGGAATACATTCCGGTTCACAAATAACGTGGGTGGGAAGCTATTTGGTGGATATATATATATATATATATATATATATATATATATATATATATATATAAAATGAATATATAAATATATATAATATATATTTTAAAATATATATATTTGGTGGATATTTTGTAAGCTAGGCCGTGCTTCTTGCGCAATTCTGTTGCAAGTATACTTTTTATTTTAATTGAATCAAGTGTATAGAAATCAACATACCTATTGGATGAAATAGTTTTCTTTTTGAAAATCAAAAACCTCAACTCATATTTGGAAAGAAGTTATTTTACATAGCTTAAATTACCGGACAGCCTTTAGCCAATACGATAACAGACCAACTCTTGACATATTACAGCAAGCAAATTATGAATGGATGATACACACGATCCATTATTCCTAGTAAAGAAACTTGAAAATTCAGCACTCACGATTTCATCTCCAGAAGTACCAATTGAATAATCGTAGGCCTATGTTCCGTGTGATCAACCAAAATCACCCAACTGGCCGACCAGCAAAGTGATACATATTACATACTTTTCATCAACAATCCAACTATTTCAATTGCATGTTTTTTGAGCACAAAATAATAGCCGTCTGAAGGCATAAATGAATGAATGTTTGTGTTAAACAACGCATTGACAGATAGATAATCCATTATTTGTTATTATAAAGTGATCATATCCATTATTGAATGGGTATGCTATTTTGTAATCAGAATAACATAGGACATATACAGAGAGAGACAATAAGAAATTATTCACGATTAGGCAATTATATCGTATTAAATAATATTGTATGAATGAATGAATATTAGGGTTTTAAGGCGCATCGACAGCGAGGCCATTTAGCGCCTGTCGAGATAAGTTGCTGAACCAATTGCTAAGGAATTTGAAATGACATGTAGCATTAGAATTGTCGTGCACAAAATCTCAGATTTCAATGCTCGAAAATGAAATTAGAGATACAAAGATCGGAAAGAAAAGTGGCGAGTGAAAAAAGAACAGCTGTCAAATATAAAAAAAAACTGGACTGAATATATGCACGTATAGTTGAAAACATTAGTAGGACCAATTCGAAACTAAATTAAATGAAACATGATGGAAAATGTTTGCCCAATTGTAGGCTGTATTGTCGTAAAAAATGAGGTAAACTCAGGATACAAATTATTGCAGAACAACGACCATCTGCCACTTCCATCTGTAAGTACGTTATATTCCTATACCGTTGAGAAGCTTCGACACGCTCCGATCCGATTTTCTGTCGAGATATTTGCTTCTTCAAATACACATCACATTTCGTGACACGGACAATAAAGTAAGTCCAGTGAATATAGAACCTAAACCCGTACACTTACCATAAAGAAACCAACCTGTTGCAGCTATAGGTTAGGGTATGGCTGAAGAGCGAATACTGGAATAACCATGTACTCAGAGTGAAAGAGGGCTCGGCTTGTAGGAATGCCGTAAACAAGCTACTTTTTCGGGGAATTGGTTAGAGCACAAAGGAGCTTTTGGTAGGATTACTGAGTTGGGTTGTGGTCGTTTCCTCGGATATAAGGAATACTGGAAATAGAATAAATAATATTAACCACTTGGCTTCATTGTTTATAATGCACTACCACAAACCATTGGAACCTCATGCCTTCAAGAATTAATGATAATACAACACTGCTGACCGACACTGGCCCGCGAAAGTACTTTAATTTATTAACATTCTTTATAACTACCTATCACCGAGCATCAAACCATTGGAAACTCATGAGAAGGTCACACTCGACACCGAACTACGACAGTACTTTTATTACTATATTCTTACTATTCTTACTATATTATTATTACTATACTATATTATTATATATTATTATTATTTATTATTACTATACTTATTAGTATTCTTACTATAAGATCCAAACGTTTCTCAAAGAATACTCACAGACGAAACACGAGTGCGAGCCGCCAGCCCGTGTAACCCAGCACTAACCCAACGGCGCTGAGGGACTTCGCTCTAATATGACAAATTGTTTTATGTACGTTATAAATGTTGATTTACGACCAAAGTTTGTCAAAGGTCAATCCAAAAATGAAGAAATGGATCAATTTGATTCAACGTTAAAAGAAAGTTTGTTAGAAAATGTTATCCTTATTTATCGATTGTTGAACTCATTGTAGGTATTATTAGGCCCACGAGCATACCATTCAATAATCTGCGATAAAAACGTTCTTTCAAAATGGCAATTTCCTTCACCCTGGCATGAAGAAAGCGAAGAGTTCCATATTTTGCCATAAGCGTCATTGCTGTGTGAAGATGATGAAACGTTCAACATGAATAGATAAATTGGCACAATAGTTCTGTTAGAACTGCTCTCACGGCCACTTGGACCCCACGCCAGGTACACGTTATTGCTAGAGAAGTCACGGCACCACGCGGGCTTCTGGACCTAGGTGTACATACTTGGATCATGTTTCAACATCGAAAATGTAATCTACTTTTGATTTTAAAATAGTCCGAATAAATGCTACAGCTTTACGGCTGGGCGAAACTGCGGCTTGAAAACAAACAAATTAGGTGAAATTTAATCAAAGCAGTGACTTGAATAATACCATCACTGGAAAAAATTCAGTTACTGAAGGTTGAATGTATTGTGAATGAACACTGCAGTAGAAACTTTTGAAGCGGAGCCAAGCAATTACGCGCACTTCTTATCTCGAAGTCAGACTAGAAGCGATGATTGATCGACTGAACTCTGAAGTGAAGTGACGTGTCCACTGTCCAGATTCTTGGCTCTTGCTTTATTTCTCCATCAGAAGGCTTCGATCTACTACCGAGAATGCACAAGAGCATTAACAAATCTCGTGAAGCTCTGATCCTTGCATGCTTGCAGCTGTAGGCGTACTAATTGAAAATATGTATTTGCTCATTGCATACGGGGTAAATGGAGAAGTATGTACAATTTCCATGAGATGCGTCGATGACCCATGTGTTTCTATATTGTTGCATATTGTTCCTCCTTCAAAAAATCGTCTCGCTTACCCTAACCATAATATCAGTTGTTTTTAGATAGAAATTAACCTTCTTCTTATCCTATCTTGGTCTTTGTTACTCTCTTTTCTAACACATACTCTTTATAGTTTATTCGACATTGGAAGGAAGTTCTATTTGAATATGAAAATTCAAGTGATTACAATATTTGAATTGGTGAATCACTGTAGTTGTTTCGGTAGAAGTTGCCAAAGTAGAAGCAAAGGCAGCTGTATAGTATGCCTATTCAGTTTCAGTCGCTATTTGCCTACCAGACGCCTTGGTGGCGTAACCTCATTACGTTGTCATCGTCATCCGCGGTTAGTCTTTCCTCGTACGGAGAGAAATCATCGATTTCAGAACTGTTAGCTGTGTATGAAGAAAAGAGTGTTGCTGTTTCAGGCCTACTCGAATGTATTCATTTGGCAAGCCTTGCTTGCATCACTTACTGGAAATCCAACTACCTCGACACCATTCGGGTTACCGGTAAAGTGTGTGTCGCCCTTTACATTGTTGATACTCTGGTGTAGTTCTCTGAGCTTATATTTTTGTGTTCAACGGCGTTCCCTGAATGTCTCTTATGCGATGGTTCATGGTTCGCCAGTATTGAGAATGAATTTTGATATGACATCAATGATTCGAAACTGAAATATCAATTATAAGGAATCTTATTATGGTCTATGATTAATTTGCATTATAATTAATTTGATCTTTGATGATTGAATAAGTTCAATACTGCCTTTATATTCAAATTATAGCTAACAGTCTGGTACTATAATCTTCATTCAAGAATGATTCACTTCTATTTCACTAGGCGTAGCAGCTTGAAAATTCTATTCGAAATATTATTCTTACATTTTATGTGTATCTAATAGCGAGCCCATACAATGCATTACTCAATACCAGGACATTTCCATTGTTGCAATGTTTTGTTTTCTCAAACACACCAACTGAATACCATCTTTTCACAAACAAGTTATTTTTATGCACATTTGACAAGTTATTGTCTGATTCATTTTCTACTAATAAAACGTGGTTTGTGTTTCTGTTGCATACTTATATAATATTACGTATTAACGTGAGAAAAGCAGATGATTAAAACTCAATTATACGAATCTATAAGAGATTTAAAACGATGATATCGAAACGGCACACAACAACATTAACAACAATACATTTTATATAATATGAGTCCATAAATATTATAGTCAACCTCATGTGAATTGTCTCGACTATATCTACGACACTATTCCTCCGAGTTGTTTGTATCAACGTGACGACGTGTCTAGCGACACTTTTCCATTCTTGTTCTCCATCTTGTGGATCATCTACTATGTTTTACTTTTTATTGTGACAGTTAACCATTTGTTCGTTCTTTCCATAATTTCGGTAAGACACATTGACGTATCCGACCTTAAGACGATTCGAGTGTTACGACTGGTGAAACCCGTGGAAAAGTAACAGGCTCAATTATTCCCAAGCTATAATCTATCTGCCTAGCTCGTCATCATCTTTTGTTTCAATGCCAAATGTTATTTTCCAATCTTCGTGTAATTCGCTTTTTAATTTTGTCCACTTTAATCGACACCCCTGGTAATGTATTCCCAATGCCTTCTTCAAGAATATTAGAATTCATCCCTCAATTCAATTCACTGGAGCGTAAGTACTTCGGACATCTCTGTATCTGAATCTGTAAAGCTCTATATTCAGATGGCTTCAAACGACTTACGACCTAGCAAACTTGGGCTTCAGATTGGCGTAAAATACATGTTCCACAATGTTGGCAAATAAGTAATGATTCGTAAAGTCGAACGCCTCTGAGGTATCATGAAAAAGGCACGTGGCTTTCATCCAGAATTCTATAATTGCATTTAGAAAAGTATCTACAGCCTGAGATGTTGATTTGGTATTTTGATAACCGAACTGATGTTTTCAAAATTGAAGGAAACTTGCCTTTAATGAAAGTTGCCGTAATGACATCGGCAAGGCCGTTAGCGGTTGACAGATGTGAGTTGCACTATTTTCCACTCTTTTCTCATCTCGTCTCCAGTGCACTTAATGCTAAGGATATTATAGGTCACCGCTGCATCTACTGAAAAATGAAAACATTCTCTTGGAACGTGTGAAGCTTGATATTATCGGGGGACGTGAAATTGTTCTCGAATCCTCGAGTAGGTTTGGTAGTATCACGCAGAATAAGTTGTTTCTCATATTTGCACTCTCTTTTTGTTTTGAATCAGAGGTCAAGTGTCAGTGCATGCCTTGTAGCTGAATGGTCTGAAGAGGACCTCTCCGCTTCCCGGCAAACAGCCTGTATAACAGGACCCTTACCTAATAAATTTAGTGCCAGGCCTGGCTAGCTCCAAGAGGCTAGGACTTCGATTGGTTAATATTCACTAAAAAAGCTACCAACAATGACAAAATATCAAGAAAACAAATTCACGGTCTCTTGGACTGGATAATTCATCACATTTGGAAGCCCACCTCAAGAGCAGTACTAGGATTTTGTGCTAACAACAATGGAAGTACACAGAGACCAGACACGTTGCCATGACAGGTAGCTCCACTGGGAGATATTGACCAATCAAAGTCCTAGTCTCTTGGAGCTAACTAGCACTAGCACGACATGTATTAGGTGAGGGTCTAGGACTCTGTCTCGATACTTGTTGATAACTGAAAGCTCTTTTGGTGGGTTATATTATTTCAAGTTTTAATGAAGCGGTAATAAGTTTCAAATTATGGCTACTGACTGAATCCCCTCGACGACGCATCGACCAGTACTACATTTATATCTGCTAATTGTATTGTTACATTCAGTGAATTTGACTGAGAATCGTAAATCTGTTCTCAAAGCACTGAGTCGTGATTCAATTCAGATAACAAAAAGTCGATTTCTGCCTTGTCAACCATCCTGACTCGGATCTTCCCTGATGTCCATAGGTAATTGATGAATTGTTACCTCTTTCCTCGCACATTATCCATCAAATATGGTGTTCAACGGAGTGCGCTCAGTCCTACATCGTTGTGATATTCTTTGTTCGAAAACGCAAATATCGTAAAGCGTGAAATCCACAGGATGATGGTGATACTGAAGGATTTGTACTTCATACCGCCCTTCGGGATCCCGTGATCCCGCGGTTCCCACCTCTGCAACACCTCTCATGTCTCCTTACAATGCCATACTAGAGTCGAACTCAACATGGTCTTCTTTCCCCGCTAATTCATCCAAGCCCGTTTCCTTGGCAGTGGTTTCGCTAGATAGTAGATCCTATCTTTCATCCTTAACCTTAATTGGGGAACAATGATTTTGTATCAAGTTTCGATGTTATTGAAAAAAAAAAGATAGTATATAGGGACAATGGGAATCTCGTTAATCCATTCATGCGCGTCACTAATTAAATGACGAGGTATTTGGCTCGTTTTTGTTTCGTTTTTTCAATTTTTTTTTACACAACACTCATACACTCAACACAAAGTCTACAAGGAAGACTTGACTGTGGGATAAATAAAGAGTATCATAGCCTGTATATTTCTAATTTTTATATTGATTTATTCAAGAAGGTGATTGTGAAAAATGTAAATATGAGTGATAAATTGAATGGCAACTATAAATGAAAATATAAGAAATTTAATTCATACAATGGAGTATTATTCACCATATAACGAACAGAATTTACTATCACAAGAGATACAAAGAACAGAAACACCAGTGAAAAATGAATTTGTGATCCTCGTATAGGCCTACATTATGAATGAATTGTGACACTGTGAATGTGGAAAATGAACATGTAGTAACCAACCTGAGCCTCGAGATAGCTTAACTTGTGCATCAAGGAGTAATTGATATAAATACAGTGGATGACATATGCACACATAAATATACTTTTCCCATCATATCTATCATATGATGAGCAAATACAGTGGATGACATATGCACACATAAATATACTTTTCCCATCATATCTATCATATGATGAGCAACATCATGCCATTTCCCTCGAGCTTCTCCGTTGCACATTTCAGAAGTATTGTTCCATTCTAAATTATATGATCATATGATGGGCATAGCCATCGAAACCGTTTCCAATTTCACTATGTTGCCTCCATTATGATGGAAATTCTTTCTTATGTTCATCATACATTGTGCATTCAGATTTTCAAAGAAAATAATTTGCCACAAACACAAATTATATTGAATCATTCGAATATATATTCGAATATTCGAATATACCTATTGATTCAATGAATACATTCTATTATTATTATTATAATTATAATTTGAGAGTTGTGAAAATAGAAATAGATGATATTTGTTGTATTGTGTTATGTAATTCAAGTAGGCCCAACCCTTGATATATAAGACAGAAAAAAAATTAAAGACCAAGTGAACTTGTTTCATTGTTTCATGATATGAACCGAATTTTTTTCAAAGTTATCAATTTTATTTTTCATCCTACAGATAAGCCTTTTGGCTTTGTGGAAGAGCGTGTTGATTAATCTTGTATATACGTATCATTTAAATAATAATGAAAAAATATATTATCATTATCAGTTAGTCAAATTAGACGGTTTTACCAACTGATGATTCAGTAATTATTATTCAGTTGTTGGTCAAGGTGCGAAAATTACCTACTAGTTTTCACCCTTGGTTACCAAGGGTGAAAACTAGTTGCTTCGCTATAATTATAGCTTGATTACATTTTTAGTTATCATAAGTGTTTCGTAATAATTAGTAATCACTTGCATCTTCATATAACACTACTCACATTTCTGTTCAGCAACTTATTTTGACAGGCGCTAAATGACCTCGCTATCGATGCGTCTTAAAACCCTAATATTCATTCATTCATTCATTGAACATTAGTTGGTGAAACCGGCTCAAATTTAAAATATAATTTTTACAATGATTGAATACTATAGGAGAGCAAGACCTTCCTCATAAAGGCTGGTTCAAGCAGTTCTTCAAAGTCGTATTTAGTGAAATGATTAAACATCAAGATGTATACGATAATAATATTCAAAGCACAGTGTGAAGTACGTATTAGGCTCAGAGTAAATACTAAGACCCGGTATTTAGCCTTTATCTGACAGTTTAAACTTGTTATCACCATGGTTACCTATGCTACTTGTTTTCACTAACTCTCAGATGAATACTAACTGGCCTTGGTAATACCGGGCCTAAGTATAGTACTGATGAAAATTGTCAATTCGGTGATTGAAGATTTGTTTGGAATTTCAAAAAAAACACTTATATTGCTTTGAATAACACTCATTGTGAATAATGAATAGACCCCTACCTCACATATGCCCGTCATTGGTGTCCTAACAAAACTACATTTAATTCGGATTACGATCCACGTTTTTTTTCTAGGTATTTTCAAACTCCAATTCTCAATTTCTCAGAATCTACCTCAACGTTTGTCAGCAAATAATAAATTATATGCTGACAATAGATTCAAGTTTGAATACGTACAATGCCTGGAAAAACTTCCCTGTGATTTGGTTCTGCTTTGTGACCTGTGAAGCGCATACAAAAAGCAAGCCGACAAACAAACAAACAAACAAACGGATACAGAAATTCATACATAAAAACCCAAATTGAACACAAACTTGAGCTAATGTAGATGGTACAATTTGGAACTAAATCTAGATATTAACTGGATTGCTTATCATTATACACTTGTGAATGATTGGAGCGAGTTCACATTATCCTGTGATGGTCGAGTAGAGACTGTGCGCTAGTTTCGTAACCTGTTGATAAAAACAAATGACAGGTCAACTGATGACGATTATTGTTTGCTTAACGACCCCACCAAAAGCTAGGTTATGCGGGATTAAGGAGGTGATTTTGAGTGGAAGGACATGTGGCTTGCTTTACGTCTTCATCGTTCAAGCAGAAATCTTTCCAGAAATTTAGAATGACTATGAGCACAGATCTAAGAGTTCACTCCTTCTGATTTAAAGCTAATTAAGAAGAATAATGAAAAAATAATAATAAATAATAAAATAATGAATAAATGAAAATAAATGAAAAATAATCAATCAAAATTGAAACAAATTATAACAATTTTGAAAATATATCTTCAAATTTCTTTCTCAAGGTCAACTAAATTGTCTTAATCGACGCAAAATAACCTGAATGTCGACGCGCAGTAAAACCAAAATATTAATTCATCCATGAGCAGAAGAATCATTCCTCAATTTTCACGTGAAAAATATTTCGTTTTGTGTTCATAATAACAGTGAATATATTTCAGTCGTGTGACCCGGGAGATGAAGGGACATATCGGACCCGGTTCGATCCCCGCCACTGTCCATCTTTACATGGGTTTTTCGTGGTTTCCCTCTGTAGTCTAGGCTAATGCCGGGATGGTTCCCACAACATAGGCCACGACCGCTTCCTTCCCACTATCCTTCCCATTACCCATAAAACCTTCATCTCATCATCCCATCATCTCATTAATCATTCATCCGACGCCAATAGATCTCAGTCATCATTACAGTGCGTCGTTAAGAGGCCGCAGGTGCTCTACACGGGCTCGTTGTTCGCTTGCTTCAGACTCGAGTTTTACATGCATCGTGTGCTAGGCGCAACCCATAGACTAGCCCGCCGAACTCATATTCACGTAAACGCCGTTAATTCCCTTACTCACACTTTTGATATATTTCACAGTCTATATTTTTTTCGGTATTCAAAAATATGTATCTAGGTTTTCGTAAACTAGAAATTCTTTCATTTTTCATTAGAAGAATTTGAAAAATTACAAATTTTTTGTTCAAAATTCTGTAAATGCGATAACCACCGTTTTTCAATTATTAACAAAATGCAGAACCAATCATATTGATATCTAAAAAAATACGGCTGTGAGAGAATTGCGGCGTGAAATGCGAGCGCCTGCGGCCTCTTAAAACCCAATATATGAAAGAGAAAAAAATAAAATATATAGGCCTATTTCAGAGAAATTGTAAACGAATAGATACTCACACTGTAATATGTCTCTAGGCTCAATGGAACATAACCAGCCATGTTGAGAACGACCGGCTGGTTGGCTTTAGACATGATGATGCGCATAGACTTCTTGAAGCTCTCTGAAGCATCATACCAATCAATGTCATACACAGCTTCACGGACCTTGAAACTCTGGAATTAATTAATTAAACTTCATTCATTTTTGAATAGTGCAGTAGCAAAAAACACAGAAATAACAATTTACATATAAGAATTCCAAAATGAGATGATTATTTAACAAAAATGAAACGGCGAGGTTCAGATACACGAGTATCTCCTCTTTCACCTAACCTCATGAGTTATGACTAAAATGCTAATGATAAAGAACTATACATTTACAAATGGAAAAAGAACAGAAAGAGCTAACAGATTATAATTGAATTGGACATGATTTTTTTCGAACCATCTCAAGCTGAATGTTGCTTCACCAAAAGTTGTTTTTTATACGATAATTAAAATAAAGTTGGGGATTTTACTAATTTTAATGACGTTGGTAATTCGTTCCATCTTCTTGGACCATTAATTGAGAACGAAGATGAAGATTTGGAATTGTGATGATGATAAACGAAATTGCAGTTTTGACGAACGTTGTGATCATGGAGCTGTGACGTGAAAGCGATTTTGTTATACAAATTGTATGAACGTTATCTATCATTAATTTTTTTTCCATTACTATTACTATTACCATGCATTTACTATTCATTCAATCGACTGTAGATAATTATTTGTGCGGAATATATTATCTTCATCAAAATAATCAGAAGTATCAATAATCGATTTAATAGTTGAACACTCGATATTAGTGCAATTGAAATGAAGATTGAAACTTAATTGATACATATTATATATATAATATAATACATATATAATATATATATATTATACATATAATATAGCTGGTAATAAAGCTCAGCTTGCTCAAAATATTGAGAGAATGGCTGCAGAAGAGGGAGAGGAGATAGGGTGGGTCACAGTGACAAGTTATGAGTATAGGAGTGCTACGGCAATGGTGAAGGAATTGAAATGGGATGCACTGAGTAAGAGGAGGAAAGTGGCAAGATTGGTTGCAATATACAAAGCGTACAGAGGGGATAAGGCATGAAAGGAAATCAGAGCCAGATTCGGAACACCGCATTTTCAGGGTAGGAATTACCACCGCCACAAGATCACGGCGGTAGGATTTGGAAGGCGGAAGCAGGTTGGGAACACATTGGTGGATAAGGGAATCGATGGGTGAAGCGGTTTGCCTCAGAGCGTGTTCATCAACTCTCCATCAATTAATTTATTTAGGACAAGACTATTGAAGATTATTTAGACTCAAGTTTGCTATTTATCATTATATATGTACATATATATTTTTTTCTTTCTTATTTAAATAGATGAATGTGTTATGTGCCACCGGATTGTAAAATTCAATGCATAAAAATAAAGTTTCATTCATTCATTCATATTCAAGATGCGTGTGAATGTTAGTATTGAGAAACATATTAGAATGCTTTTAGCCGTATACGCTTGACAATTATGCGACATGAGTCGAATACCTAAGACTTATACCATCTTGAAAGTATGAATTTCATAGCGTTCAAAAGTTTATTCACAAAAAAAACTGATATTTCGTTGATACGACTACCATGGACTCCCAAGACATACCTCCGTTGTGACTTTATCTCCAAGCCAGCAGAACACGAACAGCTGAGCTGAACAGGCGAGAATCAGTAACAACAGACCAAACATATTCATGTTGATCTCATCAATCTGTGAATCACTCTCAATATCAATATATAGTTCCTTTTTATGGGGAAAAATACGTGTTGGCTTCAATAAACACACACACACACACACATATATATATATTTATATATATATATATATATATATATATATATATATATATATATATATATATATATATACATACATATATTCAGGATTATGATATCAGGAATGTTTCCAAGCTCTCTTGCACTTTACCGGCATCCATTTCCTCGAATTGATTGCTTAGGTTGTCGACTTTTCCGACCACTCGTCGTCATTGATAATTAAAATGCCTCGTGTCTTTCGTAAGTGATATTCTATCTACGAGGCTTATACATGTTCTCAGAATACTTGAAGTGTCTTTATACGAATCTATTCAGCTAAGTAGGCTAAGTAGGCTAGGTAGGCGTCTCCTCTCCAATAACGATCTTCTCGTTAGGTATCGATCGTGGTGTCACATAGTTGTTGAATCCTTCACTCAAGATGGATAAAGCGGGTTGACTAAAAGTTGCACTGATGTTGAATCGACCACGTATTCAGATTGATTATTATAGTTACTCGAAACAGATTGTTGACCCGTATAGAATGAGGATTCTCACATATTGTGTGGTGTGCAATCTTCACCTTATATGTCTGCAGGTCAAGAATCCCTAAGCATGCACTCATCAAATCAGTGCCTAATGTGATCGATAGTCGATGCTATTCAAGGCGGATGAAGCGGGTTGACTAAGCTGCACTGATGTTGAATTGACCACGTATTCAGATTTACAAAATGTGAAAATGTTATTAAAAAAATACGCTCTGGAGAAGGCTTCTAAATCGCTTTTGATACTTTGAGGAGCATTAATGAATATTGATTACTAATATTTAACCATGACTATTCATTTCACCATTGATAAAATATGTATTACATATACTATATATTTTTTTTCTCATGATTACCGGTATAAATGTGATTATTTGAGTATCCAAAGTATTTCCTCATTCTGCCAAGTGCATTCGAAGAAGCAAATCGGCCTTTTCTCTCTGTCGACTAGTAGATTTGAAAGAGTTGGAGAGCAAATGAGTAGTTATGGTATATTCCAAAGCGAGTTTTGTTGAAGTACTCATTACATACCTTCGTTATCCATATAATTCCCACGACAGCTGGAATCACGTTGCACATTAGCTGATTCACAAGAATGTCGAAGAATGCAGATTCAAAGTCAGCGGCAAATCTGTCGAAACAATAAAACACTAAATCTTCAGAAACCATCGGCCTCAACTCCATCCTCCTCGAAAGATCTGGACACCTTGTCAAGGTTTGGGGGCTCGCGTAACCCCGTGATCCCCAGAGCTGTCACCGGAGGAATTTCTTTCTTTCCGAAGGGTCACCCGTAGCGATAAGGTCCGGAGTGATGGTCCAGACTAAGTTCGGACCGTCGCGGTCTAGTTAGAGGAAGTCTTCTGGTGACGGGAGTATATGGAGGATGTGTATATTTCATTTCGTTCCATTCACAGGTCACTTTTCGCCCTCATGAATATATCGTTTTCTTTTGTTTCCTTTTATGTCATCTTCTCTTACTTTTCTCTCTCTCTTCACCGCTCCCTCCATATGGTTAAAACACTCACAAAAGTTTACAACCATGTACACGTATATGAACTTGGGCGTAAAATGACTTCGCTGTGTGTCAACGCGCCTTTAAACCCCAACACCAACTGACTAACTAACCAACTACTTTCCACGCAACCTCCTCTTCTCGCCCAAGCTCAATCTTCATTCAATGCAATTCAATGCTTTATTTGCCAGAATGATTTTTACATTCTAAAAATAGGTCATGATGAAATATAGGAACGTCCAAAATAAACATAAAAATCAGCATATTATAGATAAAAACTGAACTAGGACTATATATAAGAGATGTACATATAAAAAATCCACGCATCCACGGACCTGACGAATCATACGTCAAAAACTACAGAGAGAAGCTCCGTAACCGTGCCATACTTCCAGATGCTCCTCTACTTTGGCACTCTTCACCTCATTCCAAAGCTCATCAAACTTTTCGCGTTCTTGATGTTTCAGATTTTCCGTTTTCTGAACGTGACTCACACAAGTACCGATATCGTAAACTTGCTTTTGTAAGATGTATAAAAACATCTGCGAGACCGAACAATTTAAAAAATTCATTTACTATATTAATATATTAATAAATTCTATAGAGATGTTTACCTGTATAGTTCCGTGTGATGTTTGATACACTTATTCAAAAGATAATGCATCATCTCATCTACATTCTGATTGGCTGGAATTATCATATTCGTTTCATCAAATTGAATGTGATTTGTATTAAGAACAGAACTCCGGATTACTTCTTGTTCCGTGACAGCGTCCTCAGCATGTTGTCGTATATTCTTCAAGTTGTGACGTAGCAATTTAAACTGACCAATCGTTTGAAGAAGGAGAACAACAATCAAATCGTCAACAACATTTATCCACGCGAGACTGCATATGTTTAAAGCGCTTAACAAAAGTGTGATTTCGAAGTTTGGTGATTGGCTTATGTCGTATGGAAGCCAGGCACTGAAAACACATACGAATCAAAACTTTTAACTTCAGTACATTTTGAAGAACATCACAACTATGCATCTATGAATGTGAATGATTTATTCATTTTCATTAATATTGGGTTACTATAATCCTTCTGGCTCGAGATTATTATCGAACATATTTTCTTTAGCGATCATTAAATGAGATTCTCAATTGCCCTACCATAACACGAATGAAGTTATTGGTTCTGAAGATGTGGATTCATTAGTTTAGTCTTAGTTTTCATATGATGAGGTGTTCTCCTCTGAATTTTACTTGCACCTTTATATAACACTACTCACCTTTTCGAATGAATGAATATTAGGATTTTGAGACTTATCGACAGCGAGGTCATTCAGCGCTTGTCGAAATAAGTTTCTGAAGAACAAAAAGGTGAGAAGTGTTATATAAAGGTGCAAGTGAAATTCAGATGAGAACACCTCAACATATGAAACTAAGCAACCCATTTTGACAAGCGCTAAATGACCTCGCTGTCGATGCGCCTTGGAACCTTAATATTCATTAATTAATTCATACTCATTTAGGACTATAGGACAGGCACAAGAAGCGCAGTGGTTACCTTGCTCGCTTCATGTATGATCCGGGAGGTTTAGGGTCATATCGGACCTGGTTCGATCCCCGCCACCGTTCATCTTTACATTTTTTTTTCGAGGTTTCATTCTGTAGTCTAGGCTAATGCCGGAATGGTTCGTAAAATATAGGCCAAGACTGCTTCCTTCCCACTATCCTTCCGAATATAACTAAGGAATCTTTTTTTTTCTGTGAGGAGGGAAAATCTTGCATGAGACCCGCGCGGTTTGAATTGAGGGGAGTGTCGGATTCTTACCGTTTAAAACCCCTCCTCATTTTTGAGTGACATCGACAACGAGGTCATTTCGTCACCCTTAAGATGTTTAAAAATTCCAGTTGCTAGATATTATCAATCAAGTTTGCTGCTCTCAAGAAACGGAAAAGCTTATCAATATTTCTTGAATTATCAGCTAACACCTTTGATATCCAAAGAGAATCGATTCCTAAGCGGCTGATATTTCCTGCAAGATCTGATATTTCCTGCAAGAGATTAAAATGTAATGCGTGTGACGACAAAGTTGTCGTGTCAACAGTATCATTTTTCAAACTTCCGCGACGAGGCTACTTATGCCTGATTAAGATGACGTTGGTTATGTAATCATCTTTTTTCGATATTTTGATATTTGATACTTATTCTTGATGTCGATCTCTTGGGATAGACATCAGGAATATTCTAAATCAAACCATATTTCAACATATATCGATTATGGTTTGTTGTTCCTCCACTTCTATTTGAGCGCGAGTTTGAACTGAGAACAAGTAGTAAAACGTTCTCATCCTAGTCCCATGGGTGTGACCCTTTACAGCACACACATGTTCAGTTTTAACAAATTAGTGTATAACGTCTTTAGTCTTAGTTTAGTCTTAGTTTCACATGGTGTTCTCATCTAAATTTCACTTGCACCTTCATCTAACACTACTTACCTTTTGGTTCAGCAACTTATTTTGACAGGCGCTAAATGACCTCGCTGTCGATGCGCCTTAAAACCCTAATATTCATTCATTCATTCATTCATTAAAATGTATTTGAAAGTAAGAACTTCGTCACACACGTCACACCTTGGAGCAATCTTTTCCAGAGAAAACAGATAAGAGATGTGTATCTCATCATTTCATTAATCAGTCATCCGACGCCAATAGATCTTAGTTACCATTATTGTGCGTCATTGAACCCAATATATATTTTAAAAAAACTCGTATATGGGTGACTTCAATTCTATTGTGGAGTCATGAGTAATACTCACCTGTAGTAGAGCGTACGTTCCGCATACGCGGTTGGAAATAGATAAAGAGCGAGGTTTATTGGAGATGCTAGTTTAAACACCGAGATGACAACCAACCAGTTTGTTAACTTTTGAGTTTCTTTTCTTATCGCTTGACCTCCTTCTGTATCTGTTTCACACCGTTCACACAGTTTCTCCATTGTCTCAATGAGTTTCTGAAACTGTACTGGTCGAAACAATATGCATCCTCCTTTTGTGTATATCATTGTGTTTGTGAAAGTCAGATACACACAGGCACATTGTACTGTGATATCGTCACGGTATTTATAAACGCCCATTGGATAGGCTATCATACCAAACATAAACTGTATCATCATACCCAGTCGTGGTAGATAATAATGTAGATTATACTTGTCGGTTTGTCTTTCATCATCACTCGGCCACAGACCTATGATAAATCGGGATTGTTAATGCATTGAACCAGGTAATGATATATAAAATACCGGCACAGGTAGCTATAAATATTTTCTTTAGCGACCATTAAATGAGATTCTCAATTGCGTACCATAATACGAATGAAGTTATTGGTTCTGAAGATGTGGACTTACTCGTATAGGACTATAGGACAGGCACAAGCAGCGCAGTGGTTACTAATTTGCTCGCTTCATGCATGATCCGGAAGGTAAAGGGTCATATCGGACCTGGTTCGATCCTCGCTACCGTCCATCTTTACAGGGGTTTTTCGTGGTTTTCCTCTGTAGTTTAGGCTAATGCCGGGATGGTTCCCAAAATATAGGCCACGACTGTTCTTTCCCACTATCCTTCCCATTACCCATAAAAACCTTCATCTCATCATCCCATCATCTCATTTATCATCCATCCGACGCTAATAGATCTTAGTCATCTTTACAGTGCCTCGTTAAACCCAATATATATATATATATATATATATATATATATATATATATATATAAATATATATCTAAAATACAAGAATCAGGTTGAATACCTGGAAGTATCTATAATATCCAAATGAAGATGAATTCATTATTCCTCCTTTCAGCTACAAATATAATGATTTGTACGAATCGGAAAAAGCAGAGCATCAGGCAACCAAGTAAACTTTGAAGATCTCAATAATCCGATTTACAATGAAAATAGAACTTCAATCACTACGCAAAACTGAAAGATCCAACAGTTAACCCTCATGCTTCTCTGCTCTGGAGTAGCATTACTCCAGAGTGCATTAGGAATACGCAGGAGTTGCTCATACAGAGTTGATGTTTTCAAGGCTAAGGACAGGTCGAGATGTTCTTCGCTCTTAATCTTATGTACAATATTTTTCTCTAAATTCGTTCAGGTTGAGAGTATGGGGATCGTGCATGTTCGGGAGCCTACGTATCTGTACGTCGGGTCTGCTTTAGCGTGGCTCCTTTTATTTGGCAGGTTAGGTTAGGTTAGGTTAGGTTAGGTTAGGTTAGGTTAGGTTAGGTTAGGTTAGGTCAGGTTGAGAGTATGGGGATCGTGCATGTTCGGGAGCCTACGTATCTGTACGTCGGGTCTGCTTTAGCGTGGCTCCTTTTATTTGGCAGGTATTAGCAATTTTACGCTACAGCCATGTCGACTCGAATTCTCATTAGCACTTGATATTCATGATGAACTTAAATTGTTTTGTATTAAGCAAGATGCATTGAGGGTTGCATTGGTTTGTAGGTTGGAGACATCTGGTGTCCTCACTTTCTATCCTCCCATGTTAAAAATATGTCGGCCAATTTACTGTCCACTTTTAAAGAACTATTGACCGTGCGTAGATAAGTTGTGATAAAAAGAACTAACTTGATGTGCACGTAGGTTCAACTAATAATAGCTGGCATCAAGTTTTGCCAGCCCATCAGCCGTTTCTAAAAAAACAACACCAGATAGAGCAGCGATCAATATTTCTCTGAAAAGTACTCAGGCAATGGAATGTGTTTTCGAATTAGCAAAGTCACCATTTCCCGGCGGCAAACCAAGGCAACCCTCATTGCATCTTGGTATTGAGATAGACGGTTCAGAGTCAATGTTTTAGTCAAACGTTAGGCGTTAATGTTATCCATATAGTCTTGTGGCATGTGAATGATCATTTTCATGTCATCTTCTAGAAGAAGGTCTACAAAATATCATGATTAGTCTTTTTGTGACACCGACCAGAGGCGAGGGAGCCCGAACATTATTGAGGAGTCAAGATTGATAAAGTTGTCAGGTGATAGAAAATTGTGCGGAGTGTGGGGCAGTTATTGACGTGATTTCAAGGAGATTTAGGGAGCGCATTTGATCGATGATTGCAGGGCTGGTATCAGATGTTAGATTCATGAAACCCACTGGCTCCGCCACCCATTACACTGACAGCGTATGGTAATTCCCCTATTTTCAGATCCATTTTTTATTTTATTTTATGAATAATTATATATAAAGAAACAGTAATATTCCATCCAATAAATCCGACTGAGAATTATTCTTACCCAGGTAGTACATGATTTTCTTGTTCAAATCCAAACATCGATTCTCACTCAGTTTCAGTTTTATTGATCGAATCATCGCCGCCATAGTATATGTAACGTTTATTTTATATTTTTCTGTATCGTGAATGTAATTTTTATCAACTTTGAAATGCCAAAAAGATTCCACTTCGTTACTCGAACAATTTTCTCTCACAAATGATTTGTATTCTGAATTCATATAGTACATCGAAATATGAGCTATAAAAAATATACGCCCATACTAATGAATACTACATAATTTTATTTGTGTTCTAACTTCTATTTTCGTATTGAATAATTGAATTCTCGTCATACCGAAATGGGATCAAACTTTTCATGGCGTGTCGATAGTAAATCGTTTAAAACTTGACTCGTCAGTCATTCTTCTCCAATTAGAAATGGCCTAACGATAATGACGTGGAGTCGGTCGAACGAGGTGCCACATATATCGTATAAATCATACATAAATCATATAACCTGTTCGTGGATCTGCGCCGTTGTTTGCGTGAGACGATGAATTCGTCGTGTATTCAGTATCATTTTTCAAACTGCCTCAATTAGGACATATTCATGTCTGATCAAGATGACGTTGTTTTGTGCAATCATCTTCTTCCAGTGTACTGCTTTTTGACATTTGATACTTATTCTTGATGTCGATCTCTTGGGATAGACATCAGGAATATTTTAAACCTAACCATATTTCAACATATATTTATTATGGTTTGTCGTTCCTCCACTCCTATTTGAGTGCGAGTTTGAACTGAGAACAAGTAACAAAACGTTCTCATTCTAGTCCCATGGGTGTGACCCTTTACAGCACACACATGTTCGGTTTTAACAAATTAGTGTATAACGTCTTTAGTAATAGTTTAGTCTTAGTTTAATATATTGAGGTGTTCTCATCTAAATTTCACTTCCACCTTTATATACCACTTCTCACCTTTTGTTGCAACTCATTTTGACAGGCGCTAAATGACCTCGCTGTCGATGCGCCTAAAGGCCCTAATATTCATTCATTCATTCTGAAAACATGTGATGAACCAGTGTGCACATGGTTTTTGAACAGTCTCGAATTGAATGAATTGTGTGTCATTATCGATCACATGATATTTCATGACGTAGTGGATATTGTTTGAAAATTGAATCTCACTTTATCTTACATGTTCACTTCTGAATAGGAAACGAATTTGAATGAAAAGAAAACACATTTGTATATACCAAGATATCCATGAATAATTGGTGACTGGTGTGTAGCTCATTAGCCATGCACAAATACACGTAGATCCAGACATCAAGTTGTCGTTTGCCCTTATTGGTGTCTTTAAAATTACTATAGTTAAACAGCTCATTTGATTGGATGTTGCATCTTATGACGTCTATAAGTGGCTGGAAAACGAGAGTTTTTTTATATCAACATTCCGTAATTTCGTAACATTTCATATTCCTCATGCATTTGACCCGTGATTATTTATTGATAGTTGTTGCACGATGTAGTGATGCCAACCTATTTTATTATAATATAAAGGAGGTGACCCAACTCCCATACTGATAACATGGAAGGCATTTGTGGTTTCTTGTAGTCAGTTCAGAGCCAAATGTTCCGATTGCCTGTCACGATTTAGCGGATTCCCTTGTTAACTCGATGTTTTTTTTATATATAAAAAAAAATGAGATGCCGGGTGTAATCAATGCACATTCTCACCTGTAACAGCCAGTGGTCTGAGAGACGGGATTATCGGGCGTGCCTGGGGGTTGTCTGGGACGCCATCTCAGGTCGGGCAAGGTACCCACCTGTATCTGAACTAGATGTAGATAAAGAGTGGCTACGGTACCGGTGGCATTGTTCAACTCAAAAAATCTATGATTTTCGTAAAAAAAAAAACGAATGCAACTACTAACATTTTAATCCCACTGAGTCTTTTATAGCATTGTTGAGTATTGTTGTTTCATATAGTTCGATATAGAAGCGATAGTTGCGCTACAGGCAATCGGTACCCTAGACTCGGCCGGGAACTGACCCCGGAAAGATTTTATTTTCGAGACCGAGTTGGGTCACCTTCTTTATATTAATAAAATGGGTTGATATCACTATATCGTGATTGTTGGACCAGTCAGGTTTTTCACCAATGTCTAAATTGATTTAAAAATTCAAACAGAATGTCGGCTTGGATCTACAGTTTATAAACAAAGTCTGACATGATTCATACATACTGTCATACAAACTATGACAGTGACGGGTCAGTACGGTTCAAACTTTGAAGAATAACGGGGTCAATTGTTGATGCGAGGTTTCCATCATTTCACACGAACCATCACAATTTTGTGTGTGTGTGTGTGAAAGTTGCCATCTGCAATAAATATAATTTTCAAACTGCTGTCTTCATAACAATTAATATTCAATGATACATACCATTTTTCAGTTATCCAGTCTGAAAAGTGTACACGTGCATAAACCTATAATTTTCAAGCACAAAACGTTCGGTTTGGTTGCGTGCGGTTACATTATTATAGAAAACATATATATGAGGTCATTTTTGTTTGTTGATGAGTTGGTTTCAACTTTTAGCTTCCAAGTTCATAATAACATATAATAAAAAGTTGGTGCGCAAAATCAGGAATTCTATAGGTTTAGTGAGACGATGTTGTTTGCAGCCCTTAACAATACTGTCAGCGCTTTCAACATTAATGTAAATCCTAGATGGTTGTATAGGTCAGGGGGCCTCACATTATCTCACAGGTATAATATTTAGAGATATCAAGTTTTGAAATTATACTCGATAAATTTTCTTTATTATTACCGTTATCGTATCATAGTTGGGTAGAAGACAAACGATTAACTTGGATTTCAGGGTATAAATGTATCAAAAAACATGTTCGGTCGAAAATCAATGACGGCATCGTACCGGAGAATAATTAATCGATTCACCTTCGACCTCGACCTCTTGTAAAGTATTGATAATTATGACCATCGAAGTTTTCTTAGGTGAGTAGTGTAGACTAGCTCACTGTTTTTTTCGATTTGTGCGAGATATGGTCAACAGAGAAGACTTCATGTAGATGGATAAAATGCTGCGTTGAAAAATGAGATGAACAAGTATTTTGGTCTTTCGGTTTTCATGTATGAAAAATGTACCCTAATGAGTGGAACTAAACTTTAGACTCGTCGTGAAATATGCCATATAGAGGAAACTAGTGTTATTTTTACAAAAGTAACAGAACATTTTTGGCTTTTAGTACATGGCTGGTTGCACAGCTGTGAACCATTACTTTAAACAATACCATTAATTAAGATAGATGATTGGTCTGTTCCAATTGCCTTCGACTTTATGTTTTTACAATACACCTCATTCTCTTCGACTTTCCCAAAGTAGAGTTCATTTTTTGCCTTACTTTGAGTGTTCGTTCGTATTAAAATGATTCAGTATAGTTTCATTGGCAGTTGACTGACCAACTAAAGTGTATCAACCAGTTATCTAAAACATTCGATTGCGAGAGATGTTCCAGTTTCAGGATGGAATGATTGCTTCTCTTCGTATGGATGTCCCAAATCTTCTATTTTGATAAAAAATACGTTAAATTATCATTCTTGCATGATGTCATATCATTTATTAAATATTTACAGATGACTCTAAATGGATAGATAAACTATTCAAATTCCTCAATTTAACCGATTTACTGGATAAAATATGATTGAAATTCTATAAATGATTTTATGTCTTGAAAATTAAAATTAGAAAACTGATCAAATGGAGGAAAGGGTGATGAAATGACCACGCTGTCGGGTCACCCATAAAGAGGAAGGTTTTTAGTCGGTAAGAATCCGACACTCCCCGCAATTCAACCTGCGGGGGTCTATGCAAGATTTCCCCTCCTCAAAAAAAAAAATGTATCAAGCTTATCACTCAAGCTTTCCTTTACCTTCCAATTGGTTAATTTAGTTGGTTTCGCAACTAATATCTCCACTGTTCGGTATTTCGTCTTCTTGAAGGATCTTGGTGCATTGTTATTTAGCTTTAAAATTTCCTGTGTTGTTGTCAGCAAACATATTAGGTCTATTGTTGTATTAGACCATTGATATTGTAAGTTTCTGACGTGGTGCATGAGTACCAGTTACATCAGTAATAAGGATGTTTATATACTGTACTTCTTCGTAATTATTCAACATGTATATTAGTTGACGTATTTCATATCCAACTGAAGATATGAGCGTGTTTGTAATCTCAACAGACAAAATTGTAATAATTTATTATATTGTACTTTTGTACTGTTGTACTATTCACACAGCAATTTCATAAAATCAATAAATGATTTCATTAATAATACCGACAAGTAAAATCACAATGCTATTTATGTATTTCTATCTATTTGCTTAAATTATTTCAGTTAATAGATTTAGAGCGCCGCCCGGCAGCGCCCCGGCGCTAGTACATCTCCAATATAAACGTCACCATAAATATTATATAAAAAATAGCTATTATTACTTGCGGATACCGAGTACACCTTTGATAACGAAATTCGTTTGATGTTTGTTGGACAATAAAATACTATCATATGTCTATTCATCTGGATGGGGTAACAATGAGGATGAGGGCCATGGCAGTGTGTTGTATAGTGGAAGCAATACGCGCATGCTTATACCAGACGTTATTATATTAAATGTTCGTTTGTAGTGCTGAGACCGCGCTTATGTTTCGTAAAGAGTTTTTTCAAGTATCATTCGGGTGTGTTTTAAAAGGTGTGTTTGGATCAGTTCTATCACTGCTAGATATCACGGCTTTTCATACGTATATCAGATAATGTTTTGTATAGTTTTCCCAATTGATGCACAGGTGAAACATTTAGTTTTAACCTTCCAAGTCGTTAGGTAAGCAGATTTCATTTCAATTATGAGTTTTATTATTTTTATAAAATGGATTTCCTAAAAATGGATTTATTTTTTTGAAAATAAGAAATTACGTGCATTTTTTAGGACACTGTTTATGAGAAGACCTATAGGCTCAGGTTGTTACGAGATGATGAAACTTTCTATTACATTTCAGACCGCTTATGAATACATTTGAAGTCTTATGACATTTTTAATCTGGAATCAAAATTGCAATCAAAATAATAGCCACACAATATATTGAACCCCCCCAATTCTTCACTAGACTATGTATGAAGTGCGTATGCATGATGTCTTCTAGTTTTAGTGCCAACAAAATCAGTCTATTTTTTAAAAGTTGCATTGCAATGTGGCGATTGATCGATCTCTTCATGTGACCACAACCTTGCTGTATTTCATAATACGCTGTAAAGCTGCTATAATAATGACCGTCTATAAAGATTGAGCCTCTCGGAAACACGTGTTTTAATCGAAGCAATAGGTTTTGAATGATTCAACTTTTTCGTAATGTTATTTTAAGCCCGTTGTTAATTTTGTAAAACACTTGTTTGCTAATCCTGTCATTGAAGCTGTTGAAAATATCATTAGTTTTATGTAGATTGGGACACTCCCCGCAATTCAACCTGCGGGGGTCTTATGCAAGATTTCCCCTCCTCACAAAAAAAAAAAATCTGAAATGCGTGTAGGTTGCTTACATGTATAGACAACAGAAGATGCCCGTATTTACCGCGGCCATCTCACCAGACCATAAAGTAGCAAATGTCACAAATAAGATGTTGGAAATATTTTTTTTCTTTTCAAACGGAACATTTTAGGGATACGGGAGAAATATGTTTTTTCCATGTATTGATGGATTTTCAGATTCCTTGATTGTGTTAATCATTTTCATGGTATGAAATGAAGTGAGAATGGAAAATGTGACGTTAATACATTCAAGATTTCAAGCGTAGATGATCGCATCAGACGAAAGGTTGTTGCTGCGTGGAAGAGAAACTAAGAAGCTCAGCTAGTTGGTCGAAGTTTGCGTCGACCGACTTCACTACCTTACCTACACACTTTACCTCACATTGCGTCCGACATACACAATCCCTGAAATGGAAAATCTGGAACGTCAATCTGCTATGAAATACAATGTGCTGATTCTGTACTTCTATGGTGAGTCGAATGATTTCCACTTCCACTATTGTCAGCTGAGCTTAGTGATATGACATTTCACTTATCAAAAAAAAAAAAAAAAAATCGAGAGCTCGTTTTTTATGTTTTATTTTTCTGGTGCGTGGCACCGTTCAGGAAATGTGACCGACCGACTTGAAACTTTTTGTGTGCATTGGTGTCATATCAGAATAAGTTGGGATTGTTTTTGAGCAAAATCGTTTGGATGTGTTCGGTAAAAAGTCGGTTTACTTGGAGAATCCTCATTAAAATAGCATTGGATGGAATTGAATTTTAAAATTACATCCGATCGAAATTGATTTCTCAAAGAATGTTGATGTCATTGTAATACATGTTTCTAATGCATTTGAAATACAATGTATCAGTCATTTTTGAGAAAATGAATTATTAGAATGAAAAATATCAAACATTGAGTTTAAAGTTAGTAAATGAAAGTCGATAAGAATCGAATATTCACAGACTATTCATATCAACCTGATACCCTGATAACCTGATACTTATACCAAGATCCAAAAACATTGGATCTGTTGTCGTTAATTGAAAAATAAATAACATATTTTGAAAATTGACAAATTGACAACTGCTCTTTCGACAAACACGCGCGTCACATATTTCATTCAGCTTGTCGTTGACGCCCCGTTATCAGAATGCTCCCTGAATGAATGAATGAATATTAGGGTTTTAAGGCGCATCGACAGCGAGGTCATTTAGCGCCTGTCAAGATAAGTTGCTGAACCAAAAGGTAAGTAGTGTTAGATGAAGGTGCAAGTGAAATTTAGATGAGAATCTGAACGTTGTTCCAGGTCTTTGGCATCACGAAGATGAGGTTCGCAACTGGAAATCCCACTTTCTTCATTGGTTTCCTTATATTCAAATATTCCGTTCGATCTACACGTTTGTCATTCAGCTGTTGAACGTGTACCTAGTCTGGGGTGACATCAATCTGATCACCGAGCACTTTCTTGCCGTAGTCATGAGCTTTGTCCTGGGAATAAAACTGACAAACATACTGATAAACAGGAAACAAATCAGAGAAATGATCAACAAGATGATCGTATTGCAAAATATGAATTCCTGCCACCTGGCTCACAACGTGGAAGTACTCGACACGGCTGATTTAAGATGTAAAGTGGTCACGAAATATTTTGGAATCGAATATGTTTGGGGTACTGCAATCTGTGCTCTAGCAGTTATGATCCATGGTTATCCGACAAAAACAATTCCATTCAGGTAAGATTTATAACCAATACAAAATGTGATTTGATTTCTTTTACTTGTATCCACGAAAGATGTATAAGCCCAAAACAAGCGTGTGGTCTATCGAAATTCCTTCATTTGTCGTGGATATGAGTTTTTATTTGTTATCTCCCTCCCCAGATGAAATAATGTTTTCGAATGAGAGCATGTGCTATTATATTACATCTAAGAGTTTGTCTGAATCTCTGCCTCAGAGAAAGTACCAAGCTTGAACTTCTCTCCCTGATTCATAAATTTTTTATAAAATGATGAAGCTGTACTCCATGAAAATACGTCCGAAATGAAACTGTACCTCACGGAAAATCATCGTCAACTCGACACAAACGAAGCGGCCGACAAGTGTTACCCGAAATCTAACCGCATGTGTTCACATATAGACGGTTGACGTAGTTCACGCTTAGTCGCTTTCATATATAAATACCAGGGAAAGAGTTTCAGTTTTGTGCACTTCTCGTGGTGTAGAGAATCAGTAATCGCATCTAGGGCAATCTGCTTACACTCGAAGTCGGTGGAGTCCTATCTGAAATATTGAAATCAAACAAGGGTTCACATGTGTTTGCAGACGGTGGCTGCCGTACGACTACTCGACGTCTCCGATATATGAAGTAACCAGCGTCACAATCGCTGTGTTGACTGTACTCGATTGTTTCATCGAGTTTGCTTCTGGAAGTCTTCTGATCGCTTTCATTGTTCACACACACAGTCAGCTGAAAATCTTGAGGTAACACTCTGTCTCGCTCGTACTCTCGGCCACTGTTACACAATACTACACTTCATCTCTCTCTCCCTTATTGAAATGTGAAGACATAATTGTGATCACTTTAATATTCGCTAATTTTTTAATGATCGTATTCGATAAAATGCCTCGAGAGCGGGTGGGCGTTCAGGAAGAACTAAATCGCTGCGTAGTCAATCATGCGCTATATTCAACTAAGGGTGTATTTTCGAAATTCTGTTTTTGCGTGAACCTATATCTTATTCAGAATGAATTGAAAAATATTGAATTGTCATTTTTAAATCATGATTATGATAGTTCACGACGTGGAAGTTTTCGCGCCTAGCAGACGCTTGTTGATAACATGTCAGGTTGGATGTTGAATTAGTATATAATACATGCTCCTTGCCCTGATGTCGATCTCTTGTGATGGACATCAGGAATATTCTAAATCAAACCTTATTTTAACATATATTTATTATGGTTTGTCGTTCTTCCACTCCTATTTGAGTGCGAGTTTGAACTGATAACAAGTAATAAAACGTTCTCCTGAACGAATGAATATTAGGGTTTTAAGGCGCATCGACGGCGAGGTCATTTAGCGCCTGGACGTTCTCCTTCTAGTCCCTTGGGTGTGACCCTTCACAGCACACAGCACACACATGTTCGGTTTTAACAAATTACTGAAATTAGTGTATAACGTCTTTAGTAAAAGTTTAATCTTAGTTTCATACATTGAGGTGTTCTCATGTAAATTTCACTTGCACCTTTATATAACACTACTCAACTTTTTGTTCAGCAACTTATTTTGACAGGCGCTAAATGACCTCGCTGCCGATGCGTCTTAAAACCCTAATATGCATTCATTCATTTATATTTCGATTCAATTCGTAGATCATTTCGTTAAATACAAAGAGCCGTTCACCAATTTAGGTTGAATCGGTCAATACTCATCAAAAAATGTTATTTTTCTGTATTTTGTTGGCATTTCTCACCAAATGATGATTCATTTCAATCATGGCATGAATCATCGGGGTGCCTAAAGAGCGCGTACTGGAATAAGGATGCTACCAAGAGTGAACGTGGGCTTGGCGTCTTTACTTAAAAACAGGATGTAAAAGTGAATGAAAAGGTTTTAATTATACGAGGAAACGCCCAAATAACCCTAACCAATTCCCCTAAATAGTAGCTCTCACCGCATTATTACACGTCAAGCTCACGTTCACTCTTCTTATTCCGGTATGCGCACTTCAGCGCCCCCGAATCATCCTTACTCTCTTACGAAGAAAAAACATTCCTTCTGGTAACTAACAACACAAATTTCTAAAACGTGGTTTGGTTACAATAGAGTAAGTCTATATATAACACACGACAATATATTTTTGGATCATGAATGAGGAACTTATTCGTTAATTAGTCTTGACATTACCCCAGATGATTTATTTATTTCGTGTATTAAAAGTTGTAGTGCTTAAGATGCTTTCAGATGCAACCTTAACTTATTGAGATACATTTCAGATATAATCTTGAAAATATTCGAGACATCATCCTGAAAAGGAGTGATTACGGGGCGAGAGAATGTGCGTTGGATGTCGTCGGGTTGCAATTATCAGCCATCTGCACTGTGAACATGGATCTACCAGCAATGAGCAGATCCATCTGTACTGAGAATATGGAACTACCATCAACCAGCAGATCCATCTGTACTGAGAATATGGAACTACCATCAACCAGCAGATCCATCTGTGATGGGGATATGGAATTACCAGGAACAAGCAGTTCTAGCAAAATTCACGCAGCAGGAACAATTCAAGATCAATCGTTTACACTAGCGGGATTAGTAAGAGCAAGACGGATAGGTCGCGCAAAGCTGAAGATCGAGAGAGACAAGGAATTATCTGAAGAAAGGAGAGGAGTTAATCATGAGATGGAACGTCTTCTTACCAAATGCGCGATTCATCATCAAACATTAATCAAGTAAGGATACACAATTCTCATTAGAACAAATTAAACCTCGATGCGAAACATGCAATGAAATTTTTTATTGTGATGAACACTCAGACATCTGTTTTCAATTGATACAACTTGAATTCAATATTGTCAGAGATTCGAAATGTATTGACAAACTTTTCAAATTCCTGGATTCAACTGATGTATTGAATAAAATATGATTTCTTTTTTATGACTTTTTTGATTATCTACACCTAATTATTCATCATAAAATTAAAAAATGGATGACAAAATGCTCACGCTGTCGGTGCTAACCCGGAGAGAAAAAAAGGTATAACATTCTAGTTCGAGGGAAGCACAGATATTTTTAATACTTTCAAGTTGACGGTATTGAAATGCTTCCAGATGATATTTATGAGGATGATCCAGAGATTTATTAAAGATGGTACAAACTATTCATTTTAGGCTATGTATAGTATACTATTCACCCAGGCAAAAAACACATTTTTCACCTGTAAAACTGTGAAAATGTTGTAATTGATGGGTTACAATTTCATTTCAGATCATTCTGAGGATTGTGAAAGTATTCTGAAGGTACAAGATATGTGCTTCTTCCGTCATTAAATCTTGATAACTCATAATGTTTGAAATGTTATAAAAAAACTGATATTCCGCTAAATCGACTCCATCGACACTGTTTCGTATTTATGTACTCGTGGCATTTGATTATTCCCACACAAAGTAAAAATAGTACAATAAATAACACTGCGCCGAACAGAATTGGATTTCAATTATTATGCGGTTACCCCCAAATAACCCTGTAGTTCGTAGGTTAATTTTAATTTAATTTAATATTGGGGCTTGATGGCGCGTCAACGACGAGGTTAAATTTAGCAATCATGAATCAACATAATAAAATATGTGCTCGCTCTCTCTCTAGCCGTTCCTTCTATTATTGTAGGCTGACTCGGGAGATTAACGAGGTCTTCAAGACTCCGCTTGCGCTACAACTGATGGTGACAATGTCAATGGGTGCTATCGGCTTATACATTACAACGCTGGTAAGCACATGATAATACAGTCTTCCATTTTATTTATTTCACGTCAGTTTTCTGTAATTCAGGGAAACTCGCGATGTAGAATCGCTTCTTTTCGGATATGTAAATCAAAATCGATTCACTACACAATAAAAAAACGTGTTCCCGATTTGGGTTTCAAAATGTGAACTATCAAAGCCAACGAATTTATTGCACAAGCAAGATCGCCGTGATATAACCTTTGATTTTCTTATTTGAATTGACTATAAACAAACATATGAAGCGTTGTTTTGTTGTTGAGCGCTTTTCCAGAGTTGATTGTAAGTCACTGATTGGATTATTCATTTAGGTCAAGATTTTTGTGTAAAATTATGTAAGCTATGATGGATAAATGCGGGCTCTTAATTATTTGTATGTTTATGCAGATTATTATGTTCAACCTGTTTTCACTGTAGGGGCCCCTACTGTGATATATCATGACGTTGATATAGTTGTTATACTATTAAAATAAATATACTTCACTCATATTATTATTCTTAGAGCGCGAGTTTGAACTGAGAACAAGTAGTAAAACGTTCTCATCCTAGTCCCATGGGTGTGACCCTTTACAGCACACATATGTTCGGTAAATTAGTGTATAACGTCTTTAGTAATAGTTTAGTCTTAGTTTCACATGGTGTTCTCATCTAAATTTCACTTGCACCTTCATCTAACACTACTTACCTTTTGGTTCAGCAACTTATCTTGACAGGCGCTAAATGACCTTGCTGTCGATGCGCCTCAAAACCCTAATATTCATTCATTCATACATGTATTGTCTGCTGAATTTATTATTTCATTATTTGTCTATAAAGCCCGCACACAAGGTATTATCCTCACGCGGGCTTCACACATCTAAATGTTTCTTACTATTTTATATATTGCATATTTTTTGTATTATGTGTGAATAAAATGAATATCGAATTGAATTGAATTGAAGAGTGAATGGTTGGTACTTTGATTATACGTCTTTCTTGCGATTAACTCCGACCCGATTTCATATTGCAATCGTACAAGTTATCCTATTATTTCGTGGGGTGCTCCTGAAACGACGGTTAGTCAGTTGAAAGTTGTTCTCCTCCCTGACTAGCTGAAGACGTTGTATATTTCTTGTATCTTAGTCTTGAAATTCAAAATTTGAATCAATACAATTTTTCTGTATCATTTGATATCGTGTGGTCATACATTTTAGCAACAATACAACAAGCCTCCCCTCTACCTTTCATTTCTTGTTTCATCACACGTTATTAACTCTCCAAGCTGAGATGAAACTGTTCATTCAAGTTAAAGGTGTTGGTGCATTGATACAATTTGGTCCTTCCATGACTCCTGGGAATCAAAAATGTAAGGGAACAGCTCCTATTTTCACAATAAGAGAGATGAAGTGATTAGTATAGTATTAGGAGTAGAATTTATCAATAATTATAATAATGAACTTCCTGTGTTGTGTTAAAAATTGTGTTGAAGTTGCTGATGCTAAGGTATGGGTTAAAAAATACTTTAAGGATGCTTCGGTTAAAAGAAGATTATGGGTGTTAGTAATTAATGGGATAAAAGATTGAAGAATAATTTCTAATCCTATTTAGGCCCGAATCAAGAATTGGGTGAAACGGAGATTAAGGTTCCTCTCATTTGAAAAATAAATATTTAGTTGGATTGTTAAGCATCAGAAAATAGAAGATTATGACTTCTAATAATTATTTCTTTAATAATCTTGGTATACTGTACATTTAGTAGTATAACACACCCGTAAAATCTAGATGCTGGGGACCCGTTGAGCAAACAATTATGTTTAAACAAAAAATGAGCTGTATGCAGATAAAAGGTCAAAGGTCATCAGTGGTCAATCCCAAGGTCAAATGACTGTTTTTCAAAATTGAAATATACGCTCAAACTATTTAATGACCTATTATGAATATTTTATACTATTCAGTTGCGCAGACTATCCTCAAGAAATTAATCAATTTTCTTCACCCTCAAATTTCAACCCTTTCCCACCCCTAAACGGAACAATATTTGTCAGGCCTCCCCGAGCCATTTTTGTTTAAATCACTATTCAAATACGTGGTGAAATATTCATGCTTCTATCACTAAACCCCGAATAATTAATCTAACGTGCCTAACTATTATAACTTGTAATAATTATTTATTTAATAATATTGGTATACTGTACATTTAGTAGTAAAACACACCCGTACACCTAGATGTGGGGGGGTCGTTGAGTAAACAATTATCCAACACTAGGAAAACGCCATCTATGCGTTGTTAGACGAGCGGATAGTAATAGTTTGTCGACTTTTTTGCCAAACTTTTGCCTACATTCTCCAATTGGGTGACATTCAAGTTGAAAGTGGGTAAAAACTGCTTCGAGTGTTACCAATTTAGCACATTTTATGGTTTTTCTTCAAAATAGCTCATCCGATCAAGCTGAAAGGTTTTAGAAATGTGTATCATAATGTAACTCAACTTCACGCAAAATTTCATCTTTTTTGAAAGTAATTTTTTTTTCCGACGTGTTATTCTAATGGGTATTTTTAAAATTTCTAAAATTCATAAAAATAAATTTATCACACGATGATGTCACAAAACTATACAGATCTAAGTTAGATGAGAAACTATGATGAAAAAGAGTTTGAAGTTGATAGCTGTAGCCGTTTGACCTGTGGAGAACCGACAAAAAAACATTAAAAAACAAAAAACAAAAACGAACACCAATTTTTTCAGTATGTCAAATAGAATCCTCGCTAAAGCTCGTCTAAAAATTCGGTGAAGCTTGTCTTCAAACTTGTTGATTTGTTTCAGGTTGAATCCTTGGTTGACGGAAAAGTGGTGGCAGCAGGCAGCATTTTATTGTGCTTGTTCATAGAGTTGATGATTTTCTGTGTGTTTGCTGACCTGATGACAGTTGAGGTGCGCCGACTTACGAATACATTATTCATTTATTCATTCAGGCTCATCAATTATTTAGATATTTATAATATTCAATTCATAAACTTCAATTTACTGAAACATTGAGACTAGAAGTCTATATTTTCTAAAAACACTTCAATAGCGTACAATTTTCTCGAATACCATGAGAAAAGTTCATACAAACACAAACATACACACACACACATATATATATATATATATATATATATATATATATATATATATATATATATATATATATATATATATATATATATATATATTCATATATATGGAACAAACAAGAGTTGATGTGAACATTGAAATATTTTTCAGAGTGTTCTGATCAACGACGCAGCTTACGCATGTGACTGGCTGGACGCGTCAGAAGGTTTCAAACGTTCCATTCGTATCATCATGAACAGGTCACAGCGGCCGCTCTACATTAAAGCAGCTGGAATACCACTATCGAGGAGGACTTTTAGGGCGGTGAGCCAACAGCTAACTTCTTGCGCGATTGGTTAATTATTCGGACAGATTTTGAATCGGTAATTCGAGATAACTTTCGGGTTTTTGGTTCATCGAGTCAGTCGTTCGTATAAGCTCGACGTGAAACCGTCTCCGCGTCTGTTAAATATACAGTATACCATTGTAGGTTATGTCAATGTATTCGTCGCAACACGCGACCTTGACGTTAACACACTGGCATTCATTTCTTGCTCTTGCTTTGATGTATTATGTATGACTGTGCGCGTGACGGCGAGTTTCACAGAGTGCTGAGCTACATTGATTTTAAAGACGTTTCACGTCAAAGATCCATTTCAATAACATTATTGATCGAACATAATTTTTATGGACAAATTAATGGACACATAGCTCTTTTAATTGGAATTTTACTCTTCGAATAGTTTAGATACAGGGAGATAAGCTATGATATTGATCAATTATAAAGTCCATTTTTTTTTCATGTGGCCGGTAAAAATGTTTGATTCATTGATTGTTAGGGTTCAAAGGCACTTCGACAGCAAAGTCATTTCATGCTTATAATCATGTCCTAGTACTTCGCCATTGTACTTCAGAATAACATGATATATAGTTAACAGAAGTAAATGCCGTGAACCTATTGTTGCTAAAACACATTTGATTGTATGTTTCAGGTTTGTAAATCAGCATATTATCTTCATATGCTTCTCAGCAAGCTTTACTTCGGTGAAAAGTTCATCACGCAATCGCCCGAGAATACGTAGAGAACTACGGATGTGAAGTGGATTGTCTGTACCTCATAGCTCCATTTTAGATACACGTATTCACCAGAATTCAATCCCTGGGTATATTATCAATGAACAGATTTATACTTATGCAGATGACACCATTATATTGTGTGCACAAAAGACTGTAATATCTTTGGTTGTTAACATTCACATTGATTATCTCTGACATAATTCAAGATGTAAATTTCATGATAAATTCTGGCGAGACCACTAACATTCACTTTTGTACAATACTGAATGAGGAAAGATTGTGAAAAATATTCATAATTATTTTTGTCACTTGTATAAATGAGATTTGAGGCATCGGGGTGAAAACAGCAGTAACCAGCAGTAAAATAGGTGGTGAAAGTAACAGAATAAGCAAGTATATGAATAAGGTTGTAAATAAGATTGGATGGTTATAGTAACTGGATGGTAATGCTCTACCGGAATTGAAAAATGTATGCTTAATTACAGATTACTTTATTCAAACCGATCACTCTATATGACCATCTGTGTGTAGTAGGTTATGATCGAGTGCATTCAGGTTAATATCTCGTGAGTTGTTTTTGTTTAAATAAAACTTCCAAGCACGCTTTATCCAATGTATTATCTATTCTGTTTGCATGTGTATTCATTCCTGGTGTGATTTATTATTTGGTACAACATTATGGAATGAGGTAATGCATAACTATCATGAAATAGTCATTACACAAAGAAGAATTTGAACAATTATTAAACCCAACTTTGGAATAATTATTGAATGCAATTCGAATAAGTAATATATTCACACTATGATTTTTTCCATTTCAATATTGCATCAAACACAAATTCTCGTGAAAATTCCATTCTCTTACTCTGCTAAAAAAACTGTTCACTTCAGTTCAAGTTTTGATGTTTTGAAAATATATCATTATAATTGATTATCATCAAAATTAGTATAATCATATAATAATTTATTCCAAGTTTAATTAGTTTATCCAATTCATCATTCTACTATAAATAATGAATAGTATAATCTGTATACCATAAGCTATTTCTGCTTATTCAATCAAAGCCTGCTTAAAATATGGTCTGAAAAATTGATATATAATAAGAAGGAGAGTGGAGGAGAAATGAAAAGGCGCTAAATGACCTCGCTATCGATGCGCCTCAAAACCCTAATATTCATTCATTGATCAATTGAATATGAAATTTTTTTCTAAATGTCCAGAACAATATAATCCATTAATTAATTTGAAAAATTAATTTTTTCAACAAAATTCTTTTAAAAAAGTGGAATGGTTCCTCTTGGTTCTAACATTGGACCCACTATTTCTATAGAGTGAAAGACGTATTTTTTTCAGTAGCCGATTGGTAGCAAGCTCGCTTATTGTTGTCGACATTGTTCATTGATGGGTTGCTGTTCATCAATATCTAAACGAATAGTAAGATCAAGTATCAAAATTCAAACTATTCCGTTTCTGCCAGTCGACATTTTTGGGTCTATCCGTTTCGAACCCCCAAAGCACGGAACTTATTCGTGGACTTCGTATTTGTTTTTCTCTCTGAATGCAATCATTTGGATCTTCGAATGCATTGGCGATAGCTGTTCGTACTGAGTTATTGCAAGCAATCTGCAGTAATTCTCCCTCATGGCAGAAGTTTAGGACATGACCAAGGGTTTCTATCTATCTCTGCTTTCCGTCCTTACTTCTTCCGTGAAGGACCCTTACTGAAGATACGTATGCAGTCAATAGAATTGCATCCCTCCATTCGCTGCAAGTAAAATTCTTCTTCTTGATTATCCAAGTTTTGGGAGGGGTATAGTCACTGTACAATTCAAAACCTCTGCCCTTCTGTTTCAGTTGACACCAATGTTCATACTTCTTCTATCTCAAACTATCTCGAATTGCAGTTGGTTTGTGATAAGTGGATCGTGTGTCCGTGGTAAAGAATCCATATCAACTCTCAACTTGTGAACACTCTTATTTCGCTTCTTCGATATATTTTGCGTGTGTTTCCTATGCACTGATTTTTTGCCTTTGCAGTCTTCCCATTCGGTTCTGAACAATTGCAATCCTTTAGGTTTGTTTAGAGAGTATACTATCAACTATTTACGATCTTCATTGAAATAACTTGAAATTTCTTCAAGCATTCACTCTTGGGGCCAGAAACTTGAGTTGATTTGAGGTACAAAAATACCATAAGAAACCAAGGGCGATAACGAGTTAATTCACTTATTATTGCCTAATTCCGCAATTATCAGTTTGTGAGACGCATTCTCAGAAAGACGAAATTTGTATAGCAAAATAAATTAGTTGAAACTCCGATTTATTTGTGATTATATGATATTTTCGCTCAAAGAACTGGAACATTGGTATGGGAGTTTTAACCGATCTACTTCATACAAGTAAAAGATAAATTGAACAGATTGCAGTTTTCAATACATACCGTCTAGGCCCTAGGGCTTGGCGTTCTAGCATAGGGTGACCCGTACCGAATATTGTACTAATTATAGTCCCATTTATCTTCAAAATCAAAGGCCGTGGTCAAGTAAATCAATATTTACCCATTCTCAACTTTATATGTATTCCTATAAACCTGTGTACCTATGTACCTCCTTTTGTCCCTTCCATTTATTTTTCAATACATTCATTACTTCACAAGGAAACATAATTATCTCGAGTATTCCTATACTTTTGAAGTTGCATCTGTGAGAAAGTTTCAGGAATATTTTCAACAAAAACTATTGTTTTATTCTTATTTTTTGGGGGTGAACGAAAAATGTATGGTGTCAAACAGTAAAAAAGCCACAAGGAAAAAAATCCTGAATAAGTTGAACCAATTTATAATAAACAAATGACATGAACATTATTTCACTTAAAGTTGGTATCTCACTGAATATCGTGAATGATGATGTTTTTTCAAATAGTACAGAGGCCTAAAATTGATTATGAACCGATAATGAAATGCGAATCCAATCAAGAATCACAATGTTTCCAACTTTCTACGAAAAATTCAAAATATAATTGAATAAGAGTAACAATATAATAGAAGTTAGATAGTAATCTGTATTTAATCAAAATATAATACAACAATAGTCTGCTATTGTGATTTGTGATATTTATTATAAAGATTTACGTTCATTATTAAAATGTCTTTGACAATGGTTTTGCATGAACGTTTTAATAACAAATTCGCTACACTACAGATTTTAGCATTTATTATTCTGTCACAAAGTCAATTATAACACAAAATGTAGCTGGTTAGTGTTCGTAATTTGTGACTCGGTGAGTGATTGTTGGAACAACAATCCAATGTTGCTCGCTTTTTTAATTAAAACTACATATTATTATTAACATTCAATTTGTCCGACGCTAATTTATATAATGCTTGAAGGATCTGTATTGTTACATCATTAGGCCCAATTAAAGTACCCCGTTAAATGAGGAAATGACTTTCATCATTTGCCTTTATAGAGAAAGAATTGTTTCCCGGAATCAATGGCTGTATGTCAAGTTTTCGATTAAAACTAGAAAAAAGCATTATTAGGTATAATTTGATACCACTGAAGCAATACTACCAGTATTATAGTGTATCGAATGTGTATACAGCCAGAGAGGTGTGCTAACAATTGATGTCAGCAAACATGCATATTTGTCAGATAACCACGCCACTACCCCCTCAAAGGATTCGAACACCTTGACGTGGTGTGGGGGCTTGCGTGGCCCCGTGATCCCCAGAGCTATCGTCGGAAGCAATTTATTTGCTTCCAGCAGGGTCACCCATGGCGATAAGGTCTGGGGTGAGGGTCCAGACTAAGTTCGGACCGTCGGTCAAGTGGGTGCTCATTTCGGTGACCAGAGCGGTCATAAGGAGTTCTCGTGCAATCATTCATCATTATCACCCTCTTCCATGATCTTTGCTACTCTGTGTTCTCTCTTTCCTGGACTTGTCTTCATTCTTATCTTCGTGCCGACTCCTCGCGACCACTCACACCCACGACAATATTGACGATCTCGCTGTGAACAAGGATATGAACCCAAGCCAATGGTGTAATTAATCGTGCCAAAGGGCTGAATGATTACGGGATAAAGTAGTTCCAAACGATAAACTCTGGACACATGGTGAACTTCAGTTTTACTCTAGCCTTACTCCCACAAGCGGGGCTCTGTGGGAGCGGACATTTATTTCCCTAGCTACTCGTGGGTCCAAATATGAATACACTTAATTTCCCCTCAATTCCCCCCCCCCAAAAAAAGAATTCGATCTCTTAGAGATTATAAATGTACGAAAGAACAAGTTCTTCAGAATCTAGAATCAAGCAAACCAGCTAGTCCTAGATTTTTGCAAATAGAACGTTCCGATGGTAAAACCTTCCATGACGTGTCACCTTTTGCTATCGAGAAAGCTATTCGAGGTCTTGCTGGTACTGTTCGCAAAGTCACGAAAGTTAGGAATAGAACTCTCCTGCTTGTAGAAACAGACAGCGATATTCAATCACAACTGCTTTTGAAGACCACCAGCTTTGCAAATTTATTCCCCATCCTAGTCAGTCCTCATCCCTTCCTTAATTCTTCTAAGGGAGTGATTACTTGCAATGACCTTTTATGCTGTGACGTTGAAGAGATTAAATCTGAACTCGCTGGTCAAAATGTTACGGATGTTTACCGTATTACCCGACGAGTTGATGGAAAGGATGTACCCACAGCCACACTTATTTTGACTTTTTCTACCGGTACCGTTCCAACAAAATTGATAGCTGGCTACAACAGTATACTTGTTAGACCGTACATTCCAAATCCAACTCGATGTTTCATCTGTCAACGCTTTGGACATGGCCAAGCTTTCTGTAAATCTAAACCTATCTGCCCGAACTGCGGCCTTGAGAAGCACGACGAAACGCCTTGCGTGTCCGGCCCTCGTTGCATCAATTGCAACGGTGGACATGCGGCGTCTTCAAAGGCCTGCAGTAAGTGGTTAGAAGAGAGGAAGATCAGTGAGTTCAAAACTGTCGATAAAATGACTTATCAAGATGCTCGACAGAAATATAGAAATCTCTTTCCTATCTCTGCCCTTCCATCTTCTTTTGCCAAAGCCACAGCTAATAGAACAACGTCCCAGGAATCGCAAGAAATACTCACTTTGAAGGCTGAAAACAAGAAACTGATCGAACAGCAGAAGAGAATGGAAGAGTTAGTATCGTCACAAAACCTCAAAATTGACAAGTTACAGAACGAGGTACATGATCTGGTGAAACTATTGAAAGGTAAATTCACTCCGGAAGCTGAGGCTGAAACCGTAGAGGAAATAATGGTGACAGGAAGTGAGGATGAAGATGAATCCCCTGTGTTGGGCGCTTCATCCGACATCACTGAGCGACCGGCGTCGGGTGCTGTGCCCGACACCCGGGGATTCACACCCCCCAAACAAAAACGAAGGAACAGAGGAAGTACCCAAGGAGCAAGAAAGGATGTAGCCGCAGAGCTCGGCATTCCCGCAAAATCCTCTGAGGGGAAATCCTTTTATCTAAAAAGAACTTGAAATCTGTAGTAACCTAAGCTGGTCTTAGGTAACTCTATCTACATTTAAAGTAAACAAGAACATCATCTACACAAAATGGCTCTAATACAATGGAACTGCAATGGTTTCAACAGGCACAGAGAAGAAATCAAGCTATTGACATCAAACATTAAACCGATATGTTTCTTTTTTCAAGAAACGCACTTCAAACCTTGTGACTCTCCATTGATACGTAATTATAGTTTCTATCGTTTCGATGACTTGACAGGTAACAGAGCCCATGGGGGAGTAGCCACAGCTGTCCACGACAGCTGTCACGTAAGTCCACTGCCGCTAACAACACCACTACAGGCAGTGGCAGTCAGAATTGCTCTTCCTCAGCCTGTTACCTTCTGTAATATTTACTTACCTGAATGGGCTCCAGTTACTAGAATAAATCTGGATAACCTTGTGTCACAGCTTCCACGTCCCTATGTTATTCTAGGTGACCTAAATGCCCACAATAACTTGTGGGGTGACACAATGGTGGATAGTAACGGCAGAGGACGCCTTTTTGAGCAATTTTTCAACGACAACGACTTGATTATTCTCAACAATGGAGAGAAAACAAGGTTTAATGCTTTCAACGGTACGTTTTCAGCGATCGATCTTTGTGTCTGCACCCCATCTGTCGCACCTCTTTTCAATTTCTCCGTTCACTCAGATCTGTGTGGTAGCGACCACTACCCACTCATCTTGAGAGTAGATTCTCATCAACGGCCCTTGCGGTGTGCGCAGTGGAACTTGCGCCGCGCGAACTGGAGCCTTTTCACAAAGCGTGTTGATTTGAAGAACTCGAATAACATCCATGATACTGATAGTAGGACTGAGCATGTGACAGAGGTGATTATTGCCGCCGCGAAAGACAGCATTCCTCTTACGTCAACCAACCAACGCCACATACCTGTTCCCTGGTGGAACGAGGAATGTAAGGTGGCGATCCGTAAGAGGAAACAAGCCCTTCGAATTTTCCGGAAATACCCAACCAATATCAACCTTATGGCATTCCGGAAACTCCGAGCAAGGGCTCGTTTCATCATTAAGACTTCGAAAAAAGCCTCATGGAATTCTTACATCTCATCCATTAATACTCACACACCCCTCACCAAAGTGTGGAATAGAGTGAGGAAGATAGACGGCAAATTCAAATCATCTTGTATATCTGGGTTGAACAAGGATGGTAGTCTTATTACCGAGCCACAGGAAATAGCTAATGTTATCGGGTCCTATTTCTCGGACGTCTCTAGCTCTCACCACTACTCGGCATCGTTCCAGATACACAAACGTGCTGCAGAATGTAGAAGATTAGATTTCTCTTCTGCGAACAACGAGGTGTATAACGTGCCGTTTAGTGTATGGGAGTTGGAGAACGCGATAACGTGCGCAAGAGACACAGCACCGGGGATTGATGGAATACACAATCAGTTCTTGAAACACCTGCCAGTTGCCGCTTTGAATGACCTTCTCAACCTGTTCAACCATATCTATTCAACCGATACTTTCCCTGATTCTTGGAGACAAGCTATCCAGGTACCGATCTTGAAACCATCTAAGGATAAGCATTCACCATCAAGCTATAGACCTATATCACTGACCAGCTGTATGTGTAAAGTGATGGAGAGGATGTTGAACAACCGCCTCGTTTGGTGGTTGGAACGAAAAAACCTCCTTTGCACAGTACAGTCTGGATTCAGAAAAAATAGAAATACTTTGGATCATCTTATTCGTATGGAAAGCTTCATACAAGAAGCTTTTCTTACGAAGCAGGAAGTGATAGCTGTATTCTTCGACCTCGAGAAGGCATTCGATACTACCTGGCGCTTCAACATATTGAAAACCTTGTCACAATGGGGTTTCAGAGGCCATCTTCCTAATTTTGTCTGTAATTTCATGACCAACCGACGTTTCAAGGTACGAGTTGGTAATGTGTTGTCGGATGAGTTCATCCAAGAGAACGGTGTACCACAGGGTTCTGTCCTCAGTGTTACTTTGTTCGCCATCGCTATAAATGGTATTGTTCGAAGCGTTCCATCTTCTATCACTTCTTCCTTATTTGTCGACGACTTGGCTATATTCAGTAAGTCAGCGAGAAGTACAACGGCCTCTCGCCAAATCCAACTTGCAATTAGGAAACTGGAAGCATGGGAAGATGAAACTGGGTTCAGGTTTTCTACATCAAAATCAACGTGCATGCGTTTCTCTCGTCTGAGAGGCCTGCACCCTGACCCAGATATATATCTTCGTAGAGAACTCCTTCCATTCGCAGAATCGACCAAGTTCCTTGGGCTGACGTTTGACGTGAAGTTGAACTGGAAATCTCACATTTCGCAACTCAGACTCAAGTGCTTCAAATCACTTAACCTTCTCCGTTATCTTAGTGGTACCAAATGGGGAGCGGATCGCACCACGATGCTGCGGCTTTACCGAGCATTAATACGTTCCAAATTGGATTATGGTAGTGTTGTGTACGACTCGGCACGAGAGAGCTACGTGAAGCCACTCAATACAGTTCACAACACGGGCATCCGACTGGCCATAGGAGCACTCCGTACCAGTCGGGTGGAGAGCCTGTATTGCGAGGCTGGCGAGCCCTCGTTGAAGAGTCGACGTGCATATCTACTTTGCTCATACGCTTCGAGATTATTCTGCAGTAAGCATCATCCCACCTACCAATCAGTTATCAATCCTAGATTTCATGCTCTCTATGAATCGAAACCATCTGCCACCATACCAACTGGAATTCGTTTGAATCATATTTTGGTCGAAGAGTCATTTGTATACCCTCGAGTCTATCAAATCCAATTCAGTGATACCGCCCCTTGGTTGGCTCCACGTCCGGAGTGCTTGATGAACTTGTCATCAAGTACGAAGGCAAGCACGAGTGCAGAAGAGTATAAGCAAAAATACCTAGAGCTCTGCACACTCTACCCCGGACATATTAGATACTACACGGACGGATCGAAACTGAACGGCAAAGTTGGCTGCGCATTCGTCAGCGAATCCTCCACTGTTAGTTTTAGATTAGGTTCGATGAGTAGCGTTTATACAGCCGAGTTGTTTGCAATTGTCACCTCTCTACAGCACATTCAACAACGATCTGAGAAGTGCTTCCTGATCTGTTCCGATTCTTTGAGTGCACTCCAAGCCCTTACTCAGATCTTTCCAACTCACCATCTGGTCCAGAAAGTGCAGACACTCCTGACCGCCCTTGCCTCGCAGGATGTCAGTGTAGTGTTCTGCTGGGTACCTGGACACGTGGGGATTGGTGGTAATGAGTTGGCGGACACAGCTGCCAAAGGAGCGACGGAGAAAGAAGATATTGATAACCCGAGAGTACCTTTCAATGATTTCAAGGCGTATTTCAAACTACTTTTCAAATCTCGTTTCCAAAAAGAGTGGGACAGGGAGACCAACAACAAGCTGAAAGAAATAAAGCCTACTGTTAGTGCTTGGGAATCTTCAATCCGAGGTTCACGGAGGGAGGAAGTGGTTCTCACTCGTCTGCGAGTGGGACACACACTTTTAACTCATTCCTATCTTTTCACCTCCGAAAAAATCGTCCCCAGATGTGAGATTTGTAACGAGATTTTAAGTGTTCGACACATATTACTCGAGTGTCAGAAATATACTGCTCTGAGGAGACAGCTTCGTATGGAAGACACAATGCCAAAGATTTTAGGGAATAATTCAAAATCGATAGATACCATATTCAGCTTTCTGAGATTATCGAAGCTATTGGATCTCATTTGACATGCTCGTGGATCTGCGTTAGACGATAAAGTCGTCTTGTTACCAGTATCATTTTTCAAACTGCCCGAATCAGGACATTTCCATGTCCGTTCAAGATGACGTTGTTTGTGCAATCATCTTTCACCAATGTACTGCTTTTTGACATTTGATACTTATTCTTGATGCCGATCTCTTGGGATAGACATCAGGAGTATTTTAAATCAAACCATATTCCACCATATATCTATTATGGTTTGTCGTTCCTCCACTCCTATTTGAGGGGGAGTTTGAACTGAGAACAAGTAATAAAACGTTCTCATCCTAGTCCCATGGGTGTGACCCTTTACAGCACACACATGTTCGGTTTTAACAAATTAGTGTATAACGTCTTTAGACACTGTAGACATAGTTTAGTCTTAGTCTTAGTTTAATGTATTTAGGTGTTCTCATCAAAATTTCACTTCCACCTTTATATCACACTTTTCACCTTTTGTTGCAACATATTTCGACAGGCGCTAAATGACCTCGCTGTCGATGCGCCTTAAAACTCTAATATTCATTCATTCACCACGCCACTAGAAGGTTAGGTGCAAACAAAGTGATATTGAATAGATGATAACAATATAACTCACTGTGCAGATCATTGTTTTCTACTACGTTGCTATAGGTTTATTTGTTTATTTGACCCCACCAACAGCAGGGTTACATGGGGGTACGAATGAGCAGGTGATTATGAAACTATTAAGTGATGATAAGTGAAAGGACGTTTACAAAAACCATACCCAATGCTTTATGCGAGACTCGAACCCACGTTCAACGGTGACCAGTTCTGAAGCTGCGTCTCAGCTGACCATCTTTACAAATCATTCAAAATGAAGAATATGTATTCATTTATTTCGTTCGATCGTGGTGAATCTCGTAAAAGCTGAAGTGAGATTTGTAAAAGTTAAGAGGATTTGGAAAAGCTTGTGCGATGTGACCTTCTGTGTTGAACTCATTTATGAGGTGATCAATTACTTCAGGCCAAGGTGCGGCTTTGATTGTGTGGCATCATCTATTTTCTTTCTCTGATTTCTCTGACGGAAAATACATTATTCTCGATATATTCATTGCATTGGCTGTTGTTTCCATATAATTGAGGTCACCATCTATATTTCCATATTACGGATGACCAAGTAATGTGCCATCAACGATATCAATATCTCGATAAAATTATTGTTAGATTGCAACCGGAAAAGCGCGTTTCTCAAAGGTTCGACCATATCAAGCAATTGCTCTTTCTCTTCTTGAGTGTAATTTTCACCCCTTGGTCTGGCCACAACTTTTGATGAGCATTTCATTTCCATAGTTATCAAGATGATCAAAATAAACACGTTAATTCTATGAACACATGTACACAACGACAGGACTGAACTGTTAACCGAGTTCTTAAACCCAGTAAACCAATTTTATGTAACAACATAAAAACCAATTTTTACAAAGCCGAGTTTAAACTGAAGTCTATGAAACTCGGCCTGGGTTCGGCTATTTCTATTATGATGCACAAAAGAAACTGATTGATTTTTTATTTAAAATGGTGCTTAACGACTTGATAAATAAGATATGGTGATACATAAAGATATGTGAGTAAATCGGCAATTACTGTACCATTTTATTGAATTTTGATGTGAGTACAATCAATGGTACCGATAACGCGAGGGAACCTCGCAACGGAATGGAATTTACGTTGGGCGGTTTGTATCATTTCCGGCCGTGTTGGAAATTCGACAAAGTTGGGTCGAAGAGAAATAATCACCGATGATACGCGGTGTACGATCCTGATAGCAGTCGACTTGCTGACTCCCATAAAGTCACCAATGGTAATGGGATGCGCTCCCGTTGCGTACAACCTCAGTATTAAAAGTGGTTGGTTTATCGGTGATACTGAATAATTTTTGAAAAAGAAAATAATTCAAAACTTTGTTTGGGTAGTGTTCCCCAATGTCATGGGTATATTTTCGCATAATCTACAGAACATTTGAAAAAGCAATATCATTTTATTTATCAAAACACTTTATTTTGTACTAGAGTATTATTGTCATTAATACAATTTTTGTGGCTTCCATCAATTCTCATTTAAATACATCATTTAAATTTGGACAAAGATAATATAGGACATAGGCTCTAGTTACGATATGAAAGAGCTAGAAGAATCAATTACATTTTTAAATCATTGAATATGTGGAAAAGATAAATTATGAGTAATATTTCTTGAAAATTGTGGAATGAAATAATTTTGTGTTTTGAAGACTAGGCTTGAATGTGTTCGCTTAAATATATAATTCCTTGCTCCCATTGTCATCACGGTATTCCAATAGCCCTTCAATTTGGGCCAGTACCATCATTGCAGTTTCTTTATTGACACCGAATCGCGTGAGAAAAGCAACCTCGTAGTAAATGTTGATGTATTCTGGCCTCCGATTGATCACTCGTGGGCGCCTCCGAGGAATAATTCCATATAAGATAATTCTTCATCATCGTCGAACGTCTTTAGTAAAAGTTTAGTCTTAGTTTCATATATTGAGGTGTTCTCATCTAAATTTCACTTGCTGCACCTTTATATAACACTATTTATTCACCTTTTTGTTCAGCAACTTATTTTGACAGGCGCTAAATGACCTCGCTGTCGATGCGCCTTAAAACCCTAATATTCATTCATTCAAAAGACACATCATATATACTGCCACCCATTCTATTGAAATGCAATTCAATTTATTAATAAATGATCATCCAATAATAATATGTGATAATAATAACAAATACGGTATTCTTAATTGTACTACAGTATTAATTGTATCCACCAGCTACATTTTAGGTAGTATATTACCTACTAGCAGACTATTATTGTATGTTAATAGCTAGTATTTCAATAAATATCTTTCGTCCGGTTCCAACAAGTCAGGTCGGGGGGTGTCAGAACACCATCATCTAGGGCCTCTTAAATAATGCCAGCTAGCAATCCTGTCGCATCTTAATCTTCATCCTCCTCTTCACTTTCTTCTTCCATCTCTATTGATATTCGCCATGCTTTTTAGCTGCTTTTTTTTTAGCTTTATGAGCTTGACAGTTATGTGACATGACTTGAAAAGTTATAACTTATATCATCTTGAAGTTATTATGATTATCTGTGTTTGTCGCTTATTAGAATTTTGTCATCTCCTTCCATTCAAAAGTTATCACCAAAAAACTGGTATTTCACTAAATCGACTCCCATGGAAGTCTGTAAGTGTATTTCTCGAGCTTGCGAGTCGCGCCGCACTGCCGCAGGGCGCAGTCGCAGTCGTTCATCGTCGCTTGAAGTGAGTTGACTTGTTAAATAGCATAGAATAAAGAATGAATAAATATAGCACAAAATATTTATTTCATGCTCATAGTATTCCGCGGTGTAAGGCGCTCAAAACCTTAAGTCACATTCGGATCGTCTAATTCTCCGGCTTTCAGCAACTCGTTCTCGACTGAGCATCAGTATTATCATTATTATTAATAATTATAATGATAATTTATTTCCATTATTCCATTATTGCAAATGAACAATCACTGATGTGCACACTGATTTATAAAATAAATCTGTACGATTTAGTTTGTGTTTATACTTGAGATTCAGTTCTTGATATTCGTTTGTCTTTCTCACACATTCCTGAAAGCCTGGGTTACGCTCTACGCCGAATTTGATGCCCTAATAACTGCGTTTGTTCTTCTTAATAATTTATGAGGGTCTGTGATACTCGTTCTAAACTTTGCTGACTTAATCTGGCTCTTCGTTGAAGTTGTGATTCAACAATGCGCGACTGTGTTACTCGCTTAGATCGTTTTTGGTCATTTTAATTATGAATAAATTCTAATTCACCCTGTCTGAACTTACACGTGGCCGTCTAACAGATTGTTCCGATTCATTCTCGTGTTTGTCAATTTACACTGAGACAATTAATAGCCGCATACCTAGTTCTACATTGACTGGTGATCCTCCGATGAACTAATCAAATGACTAGATTGATAAGTTCAATTGATACTCATTTACCATTTCAAGCAGCCCATTTAGAATAGCTAAGATAGTGGACAATAGTGATTGTCAGTAGCAGAACAATAGGACCCAGACTAGACGTACTAAGCTTTGTGGTACTCCATGGGTGACTTACGTCTGTGTTGGTGTATTTTTGAACTGTTACATCTCGGTGAAGTGAACGAAGGTATCTTTTTACTGAACCAATACAGGAGAATTTCTTTTCTTGAGTATATTAACGTGACCAACGGTGTCAAAAGTCGTATTGGATCTATTAAATACTAGTAGGTCTACAGCTGCGAGTCTGCCACCACATGTGTTTTCAATAATTGTATTAAACTGTGGTCGTTTATGGCAGTTCATGTAGGCCTACCTTTGTTTCCGCGAAAGTCATATTGACCAGAAAAAATAATTCAATATGGTTGCATGTATAGAGTTCAGGTATTTGGCGAGTGTGATCTGTACTACTTTTCCTTACCTCGGCAATTATTGTTAGCATTTGGTATTGCTCTGTCTATACAAGTGGTCGTCACTCCATCACTCTTGAAGTTGGAACAACTTTCCCAGTTTTTGTTTTCTTTGGAGCGGTCCCTATGGAGAAGGGTTTATTTATGAAAACGTTTTTGGCAGGATATAAATATTAGGTAGGTTAGGTCTGATGTTGGAATTAAATAAAAGGATTCAGTCCTTGTAAATAAGCCGCTTGTTTATCAGGGGGAATAATTGGCTGAAATAAAAATGTACTGATTAGGCTTTTATTTTTGATTTTAGATCGAGCTCAGTATTCTTCAGAATATCTTTGATTCAGTAGTTTGACTTCGTGATACTTCCGGACTTGAACCGGCATTGCAATGAATAATTACAATATTCATTCCTCAAAATCGAATGAATGAATGCTATTATATCAGTATATATATATACTTTGTCACAAGGATAATAATATGTAGTATGGATGGTATTATAAGTTTAAAAGATAGGAAGATGAAAGATATTTGCAGAAACGACATTCCCTACTATAGTACGTCTGAATCGGCTGTGCGTGCAATGACCATTGTCAAGTTCTAGGTTTAATACAGATTATTAAGAGAGACTTGGAAGAAATATGGAAAGTAAAATATGTTGTGTCTTCATTCAACTGATGAAAAACTAATAATAATTCACATTTGCACAACAATGCCTACAGAACAAAACTTCAAGGCCTTCTCAAACGCTTCAATTCAAGAGGATTTCAACAATGTATTGTGTTAAGATTCATAACAATCATATCTGATAAGATATCTGTGGCTGTGACTCACATAATGTCTTCAAGGTATAAAACCTAACAAAACTCGATGTCTGCTTCATCCGTATCAATATTGTGATTCCTTTCATTTAGACATTTGGCTTGTTGCATAACGTTACGATGGCGGCGTAAGTTGACCTGCAATTCTTGCGCGATCTTTTGATTGCTTTGATTGTTTCGGATGTCATCGACAAGACTGTTCATGTCATATGGGTCAGTCATTCTACGAAGAAATGACCGTCGTAATCTCTATCGCTCTCGCAACTCGATTTTCGGTTCACGGTTCCAGTCTTCACACGCTGCTTCCAAACGCGTGCGAACGCATCCAAGCTTCCATCTATATATGTAGATACGATGTGTTATTGATGAATATTATAATATTTAACCTGATTAAGATAAGGTACTGGGCTCAAGGTCGTCAGTAAACAATTCACGGTTCCTCTCTTGAGCCACAGGTTTGCCTTTTCAAGTGGGCTAGGTCTGGGACAAGATGAATCGACTGCTGGGCCTGGCCCCTAGTTTTAGACAATATTTATGGCCTGGCTGGGCCTAGACGCTCAACTCCAGGACCCTTATTCTCGAGATCATAAGATTATGAGATAAGATTTTTATACTATGGTATTTTCATAGCATTTTCAGTGAGATTACCAGAATTCCACATAAATAATCTCATCTCATAATCTCATAATCTCGAGAATAAGGGTCCAGATGAGGTGAAAAGAAGGTCGAAAAAAGGTATCACAATGTGATGCACAAGACACATAATTATTATTTTTTTCACAGATAACTTGACAACCGTGGCAGTCACACTCCATCATCTTAAAAATACCTCTGTTTATATCATTTATATATAATAAATGATTAAAAAATATAAGAATGTTGATATTTAAAAAAATATGTGATAATGCTCCATTCTGGGGTGAACTATTGTTTGGAAACATGACATCAAACGGAGTACATCTGTAAATAATGCTCGACACCTTATTTGTTTGCATGAAATTGCATGTATTGTTGCTTGATTTGATGTTGCTGAAATGATTTGTTTCTGTATGTGCATATGTAGTCCAAAAACCAATGGACCTCGGGAATTGGTCTTCGTTTCCCAATAACTGCATTTACAGTTGCAAGAAATATTTTTCAAATTCAGTGGGTGAGCTATCGTCCCATTCGTCCGCTTTAGCAGCACTCTCGATCAATGAACAGCTTGTTGTATTAACAATAGTTGCCGCTAGAGTGCATATGCCACGTCAAGGCGGGAATAAGTTGAAAGTTTACAATTAATTTTATTGATCTCGTTTTCAAATACAACTGCTATCGTAGAACATAGAGTGCAATGTAATTACAACACAAGTAGCTATACATACTAATTACACTTGTTGCGTTGATGAATGCACACGTAGGAATGTAGATATATGCATACGAAACTTGATTAAATCAAATATTTTCAATTGAAATAGAAAAACTCAGCAATAATTAGCAATATTGTAAGCTATGAAATGTGAATCTATAATATCATGAATATGGTAAAAGGGTGCCGAAATGACTACGCTTTCGGTGTCACCACCCACAGTAGGTGGAAAAATACAAATTGCTGTAGCTGTTTGAATTTTAAAATGAAAAATTCATGATAAATTCTAATTTTGTTGATCTTTTAATGACAAATTCCATACCGCTATATGTAAACATCGGAAAATATGTACCTACATTTGATACATTTGATGTTGTTATGTCCTATGTGACGCCGGAATGAATAACAAATAACAAAAGTGAAGCAAATTATCTGTCTGAAAACAGAACTTCTACCCTTATTTAGTTCTTATAACCCATTGTGCATGTATGCACCTGTTGATTACTATTATGGGTATTTGACCGAATAAAAAAAGAACAGAAATTATATATGATTTTATATCGTCTCGAAAATTGAAATAATGATGAGAAAACTGAATAAATAGAAAAAAGGGCGATGAAAATTAATGATCACGTTGTTGGTGTCACCCCAAAACGAAGAGGTGTTTTGGTCGATAAGAATCCGACACTCCCCGCAATTCAACTCGCGGGGGTCTCATGCAAGATTTCCTCTCCTCACAAAAAAATGAACTAGTATAAGTTCGACACAAGTGTCACCGCAAGCGCTTCGCATCATCCAACAAGATAATTAATCTATCCTAATAGTTCGGCTTACTAACCGCTAATGTCAAAGTTCATCTATAATGATCAATTTAACATTTTCGTTGGGGAAAAGGCATCATCGATCATTTTAATGTTTTTATATTATTTCTCTTCGAAAAATATTTCGTTGTTGTTGATTAGCATAGGATATTTTACATTTATTTTCGACAGGTCCCAGCCTGTTACTCAATCTCGTATGCTATATATTTGATAAGTTATATAGTAAAGAGTATTGTTAATGCAGGGCTTATCAACTGGCGGCCCGCGGGACCTTTTCAAATGGCCCGCAGTAGAATCTCATGAACCAACGTAAAATCATTGCAATTCATTATAACATTATGTGTAGTCAAATTGAGAATATATTTGGCAAGGGTTGAACTGCTGTAATAAGCCAAACGGTAGGGGCGGTGTTTAAACTGACATCATAGTTGATAATTTCTGACAAAATATTCGTATTCTGTCCTACCATTTGGCTTGTGACAGCAGGCACCCATTTGACAATATTGTGAGCTCTCCCTCTTGCACCATATCAGTAATATAGATCGAAATGAATATATAAAGAAAAGAAGTGTAATTTAATTTTGATTTGAGAAAAAAACGGTTATAAAAAGCTTGAAAAAATATTTTGATTGTATACCAGCGTACCATATTGAAAACAATTGAATAATGAATGAAAAATCATTGAGCAATCAATTGTGTGGCCTAGTTGGAAAGCCCTGTGTTAATGTATTGATAAGTTTCATAGTAGATAGAAGTTTATAAGTTAGTTATTTTTACATCTGTTAATGGCAAGTTCCGGCCTTTTACACGGAAGCCTATATGTTTAATGTCTTTTTTCGCTGTATCAATTTCGAAAACAATTTTGAAACATATTTAAAAAAATGTTCCGAAGACCGCTAATTGTTCTAATCGGCGTAAACGACCTAGACGTTGACGCGCCATCATTCATTCATTCATTCGTCATTCATTCATTTAGTGATTGATAATGACAATATAGTGAATTATTTACTATGCATTGGATGTTATTTCTTCAAGTTGGATTACACCCTAAATGAGTGCTACTTTATTCTCAAGAGTGCGCTCAACAGGTCAAGTGACATGTTTAACCGTAATAAACTCGGATGAACGGCTGATGAAATATTTGAGCAGTATCATTTTTCAAACTTCCGCGATTAGGCTACTTATGTCTGATTAAGATGACGTTGGTTACGTAATCATCTTTTTTCGGTATTTTGATATTTGATACTTATTCTTGATGTCGATCTCTTGGGATAGACATCAGGAATATTTTAAATCAAACCATATTTCAACATAATTATATCGATCATGGTTAGTTGTTCCTCCACTCCTATTTGAGTGCGAGTTTGAACTGAGAACAAGTAGTAAAACGTTCTCATCCTAGTCCCATGGGTGTGACCCTTTACAGCACACACATGTTCGGTTTCAACAAATTAGTGTATAACGTCTTTAGTAATAGTTTAGTCTTAGTTTCACATGGTGTTCTCATCTAAATTTCACTTGCACCTTCATCTAACACTACTTACCTTTTGGTTCAGCAACTTATTTTGACAGGCGCTAAATGACCTCGCTGTCGATGCGCCTTAAAACCCTAATATTCATTCATTGAGCAGTATTATGCATGACAATTATAAACAATCAAACTAATGTCGTATATGATTGATAATATGAATATTGTGATATGATATAAAATGTAGATTTTTAGGCGTTGTTTATAATTGACTTTAAATTGAAATATGGATTCAACATGTTGATAAGTTATGTAAGAGGCTCGCTCGCCACGTTTTGCTTTGCTCAGTAGCCAAACAAGTGACTATCGATAATACGTTTGAATGTTTATGTTTAAATGTTCCTCGAATATTCAACTAGTCTCATGGGTGTGACCCTTCACAGCACACACATGTTCGGTTTTAACAAATTAGTGTATACCGTCTTAGTGGATAGTTTAGTCTTAGTTTCATATATTGAGGTGTTCCCATCTAAATTTCACTCGCATCTTTATACAACTCTGTACTTACCTTTTTGTTCAGCAACTTATTTTGACAGGCGCTAAATGACCTCGCTGTCGTTGCGCTTTAAAACCCTAATATTCATTCATTCAATTGAATTAAAACACATTGATATTGAAACTATCAAGTCTAGTCACTGCCTTAGTAATGCAACCCTGATTGATGTTCGGACTGCATTTTTCAAAAGGGTTTGACTCCTCAAAGTTGTTCACCGACATTATGTAATCACTGAAGTTCTTACAGGTATTCATTTGTAAGACGCAATTCTTTTTTAATCACGGTTGAAAGTTGAGCTTGCACGCTATTTCTGAATCACCATTCATCATGTGAAATCAGTTTTAAAATCAAATATGCTATACTTGTTACTTGATGCAATTGCCACTGAGTGATTTCTAGTACATTAGTTACCACCACTGAGATTATAACTATAAACAAACATATGCATACGTTACACACAAGTTTGTGATGGCGTGCGATTGTATGTATATAATGATGTTTGATCAACAAGAAAAGTTAGGTTCTTCTCCTTTTCAACCCCCCCTCCCCCCTCCCCTAAAAAAACGGGCTTGTCTCACACAGAAGCCATTATATATATATATATATATATATATATATATATATATATATATATATATATATATACATATATATATATATATATATATATATATATATATATATATATATATATATATATATATATATATATATTTAATCATCTTTTTTCGGTATTTTGATATTTGATACTTATTCTTCATGTCGATCTCTTGGGATAGACGTCAGGAATATTTTAAATCAAACCATATGCCAACATATATCTATTATGGTTTGTCGTTCCTCCACTCCTATCTGAGGGGGAGTTTGAACTGAGAACAAGTAATAAAACGTTCTCATACTAGTCCCATGGGTGTGACCCTTTACAGCACATACATGTTCGGTTTTAACAAATTAGTGTATAACGTCATTAGACACTTTAGACATAGTTTAGTCTTAGTCTTAGTTTAATGTATTGAACTGTTCTCATTTAAATTTCACTTCCACCTTTATATCACACTTCTCACCTTTTGTTACAACTTATTTCGACAGGCGCTAAATGACCTCGCTGTCGATGCGCCTTAAAACTCTAATATTCATTCATTCATTCAAAGTTTCCAAAGCATGGTACATCATTTTAACAGTGTTTGTTTCAAGTTCAATAATATTCCACATATTCGATATATCGCATTCTTGAGCCGAGTTATGCATACCAAATATGCGAAACAAGGTCGATACATTATGTCGTATATTATACCTATAGTGTAGAGTGTGAGAATTCGATAGAATATGGCAACGAATCCGTTATGAAGGCACCCGATGAATTGTTCAGTAGGATTATTGACATGGGATATCGGCTTACAAAAGTAATCGAGAGAACAAGGTGTGGAATATCGATTATTTATTATTATTGGTTATCGATACATCTTCCGATTTCTTGAACTACATTTTTCTCGTTCAGATAAAGAAGCTTTTCCATGTTTGATATGCTTAAAAAAAAAAAAAAAAAAAAAAAATATATATATATATATATTTAGTTTATGCTATCAAATGTGGAATAATTTAATTCAATTGAAGGTTTTTATGAATGAGTGAAATTCATGTTATAGTGACAACTGTGCACAATACGTGAGTGTCCAAAGAAATTTGACGTACTTCTCAATATTACAATAATTCGGTGATTCATCCGGAGAATTTAAAGAATTCAATCTAATTGATGATTGGAAGTAATGATGAACTATGCAGAAGATTTTTAATAAGAGTTGATGAATCTTTCAAAATTGAAATGATGATAATGTCTTCAAATGAAGTTGAAATTGAGAGTTTTTTTTAGTAAGTCCGTGACTAATGACGGTATAGCTTCGCGAGCTCCTATAGTGGGAGTCATCCATCCCATCATGGGACAACATCCCAGTCGTCCTCCTTCATACTATATCTTCCTAGAAGATTTATAATGTGATTTCTCTGGGATATGTTCGGTTTTAACAAATTAGTGTATAACGTCTTAGTGGATAGTTTAGACTCAGTTTCATATATTGAGGTGTTCCCATCTAAATTTCACTTCCAGGTGTTAGTGGAGGCGTTAAGCAAACAATAATCAACTTGAGTATATTTGATTTGAAATTATATATATTATATATAATATATATTATATATTATATATATATATTATTAAATTATATTATAGTATATTTGAAATTACAATTTTTTGTTCGGATCGAACCATTTTATATGACCGCAAGTGTACAAAATATTTATGAAAAAAAATATTCTAGTGCATAAATTGAACTGTCACTAAAATTAACATATTATATCATGGTAGATTTTGTAGTGCTTCTTTCTTACGTCGAATGTATTTTAAGATAATTTAGACCAGAAGGCTAGAATCAAGATTAAGGCAAGGTTGCTTTTTACGTACATAATTAACTTCGATTATGGAACGGAAAGTTGACGAGAGAAAAACACATAATAATTGCCACATTTTTGACAGCTTTCAGAACTAAACTGACATTATTTCGTGTAATTATAAATTGAAACCGATAAAAACAGAATGAATAATAAAATGTTCACTGAGGTCTATATTCACAAGCAGTCAACTCAAATTTGAAAGTAAGGTTTGGCTCATCTTATTTCATACCCCGTTCAAAAACTACGCAGTAGCTGTAATCAATTCTCGACTGCTACAAAAAAAGTTTCTCCATAAGTCATTTCCAACTGCATACTTAGTGTTGATTTCTCGTACCGTGTACTCCATACTTATGTTTATGTAATTTATGTTAAGTATGGTATGTTATGTTACTTCGTACTCTGAAGTTAAGTTTATGTAATTTATGTTATGTATATGGGATGTATAAATTATGTTTGTAACTTTTAAGGATTGATTGACCTTATAAGTTTGATATTTTTCTCAATAATTCCCTTTTTTTACTCCTCCAACATGGTTCATATTATCGTCGACAGGCAGCGTTTAGTAACTGAATAAGGGATGGTGTATAGTAATCTACTATTATCCCACTATATGAGTGTTGGCCATCACAGTGACGTGTTATATCCTACATCAGCCTCCCTGCCCATCCCCTCACCTACCCGCGTGGATAATATACAGCCAACCCTCGACCTTTACACCGCCAGATAGATCGTTATGAACAGGTGGCTTAAACAGACAAGTGTTTGCAACATGGCCGCCGGATCACGAGATAGACACAAAAGCTTTCAGGGGATTCACTCTTACGCTATACGAACAGAAAATGACGAGATCCAATAATGTGTTCAGATATTTTGTTGAAAACAACAACTTGGAAGAGTTATAAAAGTAACACAATTTACGATTGAAAATGTGAACAAACATATGTAGGCCTATATACCCACGTTAACATTATTTTCCATAACTCTAATTTAAATACAATCTATATACTTATATTTCCACGCTATAATTTTGTCCTACTTGGACAAAACATGCTCATAAACATTTCATATCAGTTTTATGTAGGATATATAACATATATTCGACGGTTTTACTAATCAAGCTGATAATTCACCTATATGAATAATCTGATACTGCGATTTTGTATTGAGAACTTGGATCATTAATGAGTGCACCTCTATACTACAGTACTTACCTTTTTGTTCAGCAACTTATTTTGACAGGCGCTAAATGACCTCGCTGTCGACGCGCCTATAAACTCCAACATTCATTCATTCATGAGTGAAACCCAAGTTGCCGAACGCACAGAATCCACACACAAACAGTGGTTGGTGAACAAGGATGATACTTGAATCGTACATAAAAACCAAATGAAACCGAATATTTGCTTCGGTCTTTGACGAGAGTGGGGCTGAAAAAAATAAAATAAATATTAGGGTTTTGAGGCGCATCGACAGCGAGGTCATTTAGCGCCTGTCAAAATAAGTTGCAACAAAAGGTGAAAAGTGTGATATAAATGTGGAAGTGAAATTTAGATGATATAAATGTGGAAGTGAAATTTAGATGAGAGAACCTCAATATATATTAAACTAAGACTAAACTATGTCTAAAGTGTCTAAAGACGTTATACACTAATTTGTTAAAACCGAACATGTGTGTGCTGTAAAGGGTCACACCCATGGGACTAGGATGAGAACGTTTTACTACTTGTTCTCAGTTCAAACTCGCACTCAAATGAGAGTGGAGGAACGACAAACCATAATGAATATATGTTGAAATATGGTTAGGTTTAAAATATTCCTGATGTCTACCCCAAGAGATCGACATCAAGAATAAGTATCAAATGTCAAAAAGTAGTATACTGGAAGAAGATGATTGCACAAACAACGTCATCTTGATCAGACATGTATATGTCCTAATTAGGGCAGTTTGAAAAATGATACTGGTAACACGACTTCATCGTCTCACGCAAACAATGATGCAGATCCACGAGCATGTCAAATGAGATCCAATAGGTTCGATAATCTTAGGAAGCTGAATATGGTATCTATCGATTTTGAATTATTCCCTAAAATCTTTGGCATTGTGTCTTCCATACGAAGCTGTCTCCTCAGAGCAGTATATTTCTGACACTCGAGTAATATGTGTCGAACAGTTAAAATCTCGTTACAAATCTCACATCTAGGGACGATTTTATCGGAGGTGAAGAGATAGGAATGGGTTAAAAGTGTGTGTCCCACTCGCAGACGAGTGAGAACTACTTCCTCCCTCCGTGAACCTCGGATTGAAGATTCCCAAGCACTAACAGTAGGCTTTATTTCTTTCAGCTTGTTGTTGGTCTCCCTGTCCCACTCTTTTTGGAAACGAGATTTGAAAAGTAGTTTGAAATACGCCTTGAAATCATTGATAGGTACTCTCGGGTTATCAATATCTTCTTTCTCCGTCGCTTCTTTGGCAGCCGTGTCCGCCAACTCATTACCACCAATCCCCACGTGTCCAGGTACCCAGCAGAACACTACACTGACATCCTGCGAGGCAAGGGCGGTCAGGAGTGTCTGCACTTTCTGGACCAGATGGTGAGTTGGAAAGATCTGAGTAAGGGCTTGGAGTGCACTCAAAGAATCGGAACAGATCAGGAAGCACTTCTCAGATCGTTGTTGAATGTGCTGTAGAGAGGTGACAATTGCAAACAACTCGGCTGTATAAACGCTACTCATTGAACCTAATCTAAAACTAACAGTGGAGGATTCGCTAACGAATGCGCAGCCAACTTTGCCGTTCAGTTTCGATCCGTCCGTGTAGTATCTAATATGTCCGGGGTAGAGTGTGCAGAGCTCTAGGTATTTTTGCTTATACTCTTCTGCACTCGTGCTTGCCTTCGTACTTGATGACAAGTTCATCAAGCACTCCGGACGTGGAGCCAACCAAGGGGCGGTATCACTGAATTGGATTTGATAGACTCGAGGCTATACAAATGACTCTTCGACCAAAATATGATTCAAACGAATTCCAGTTGGTATGGTGGCAGATGGTTTCGATTCATAGAGAGCATGAAATCTAGGATTGATAACTGATTGGTAGGTGGGATGATGCTTACTGCAGAATAATTTCGAAGCGTATGAGCAAAGTAGATATGCACGTCGACTCTTCAACGAGGGCTCGCCAGCCTCGCAATACAGGCTCTCCACCCGACTGGTACGGAGTGCTCCTAAGGCCAGTCGGATGCCCGTGTTGTGAACTGTATTGAGTGGCTTCACGTAGCTCTCTCGTGCCGAGTCGTACACAACACTACCATAATCCAATTTGGAACGTATTAATGCTCGGTAAAGCCGCAGCATCGTGGTGCGATCCGCTCCCCATTTGGTACCACTAAGATAACGGAGAAGGTTAAGTGATTTGAAGCACTTGAGTCTGAGTTGCGAAATGTGAGATTTCCAGTTCAACTTCACGTCAAACGTCAGCCCTAGGAACTTTGTCGATTCTGCGAATGGGAGAAGTTCTCTACGGAGATATATATCTGGGTCAGGGTGCAGGCCTCTCAGACGAGAGAAACGCATGCACGTTGATTTTGATGTAGAAAACCTGAACCCAGTTTCATCTTCCCATGCTTCCAGTTTCCTAATTGCAAGTTGGATTTGGCGAGAGGCCGTTGTACTTCTCGCTGACTTACTGAATATAGCCAAGTCGTCGACAAATAAGGAACAAGTGATAGAAGATGGAACGCTTCGAACAATACCATTTATAGCGATGGCGAACAAAGTAACACTGAGGACAGAACCCTGTGGTACACCGTTCTCTTGGATGAAATCATCCGACAACACATTACCAACTCGTACCTTGAAACGTCGGTTGGTCATGAAATTACAGACAAAATTAGAAAGATGGCCTCTGAAACCCCATTGTGACAAGGTTTTCAATATGTTGAAGCGCCAGGTAGTATCGAATGCCTTCTCGAGGTCGAAAAATACAGCTATCACTTCCTGCTTCGTAAGAAAAGCTTCTTGTATGAAGCTTTCCATACGAATAAGATGATCCAAAGTATTTCTATTTTTTCTGAATCCAGACTGTACTGTGCAAAGGAGGTTTTTTCGTTCCAACCACCAAACGAGGCGGTTGTTCAACATCCTTTCCATCACTTTACACAGACAGCTGGTCAGTGATATAGGTCTATAGCTTGATGGTGAATGCTTATCCTTAGATGGTTTCAAGATCGGTACCTGGATAGCTTGTCTCCAAGAATCAGGGAAAGTATCGGTTGAATAGATATGGTTGAACAGGTTGAGAAGGTCATTCAAAGCGGCAACTGGCAGGTGTTTCAAGAACTGATTGTGTATTCCATCAATCCCCGGTGCTGTGTCTCTTGCGCACGTTATCGCGTTCTCCAACTCCCATACACTAAACGGCGCGTTATACACCTCGTTGTTCGCAGAAGAGAAATCTAATCTTCTACATTCTGCAGCACGTTTGTGTATCTGGAACGATGCCGAGTAGTGGTGAGAGCTAGAGACGTCCGAGAAATAGGACCCGATAACATTAGCTATTTCCTGTGGCTCGGTAATAAGACTACCATCCTTGTTCAACCCAGATATACAAGATGATTTGAATTTGCCGTCTATCTTCCTCACTCTATTCCACACTTTGGTGAGGGGTGTGTGAGTATTAATGGATGAGATGTAAGAATTCCATGAGGCTTTTTTCGAAGTCTTAATGATGAAACGAGCCCTTGCTCGGAGTTTCCGGAATGCCATAAGGTTGATATTGGTTGGGTATTTCCGGAAAATTCGAAGGGCTTGTTTCCTCTTACGGATCGCCACCTTACATTCCTCGTTCCACCAGGGAACAGGTATGTGGCGTTGGTTGGTTGACGTAAGAGGAATGCTGTCTTTCGCGGCGGCAATAATCACCTCTGTCACATGCTCAGTCCTACTATCAGTATCATGGATGTTATTCGAGTTCTTCAAATCAACACGCTTTGTGAAAAGGCTCCAGTTCGGGCGGCGCAAGTTCCACTGCGCACACCGCAAGGGCCGTTGATGAGAATCTACTCTCAAGATGAGTGGGTAGTGGTCGCTACCACACAGATCTGAGTGAACGGAGAAATTGAAAAGAGGTGCGACAGATGGGGTGCAGACACAAAGATCGATCGCTGAAAACGTACCGTTGAAAGCATTAAACCTTGTTTTCTCTCCATTGTTGAGAATAATCAAGTCGTTGTCGTTGAAAAATTGCTCAAAAAGGCGTCCTCTGCCGTTACTATCCACCATTGTGTCACCCCACAAGTTATTGTGGGCATTTAGGTCACCTAGAATAACATAGGGACGTGGAAGCTGTGACACAAGGTTATCCAGATTTATTCTAGTAACTGGAGCCCATTCAGGTAAGTAAATATTACAGAAGGTAACAGGCTGAGGAAGAGCAATTCTGACTGCCACTGCCTGTAGTGGTGTTGTTAGCGGCAGTGGACTTACGTGACAGCTGTCGTGGACAGCTGTGGCTACTCCCCCATGGGCTCTGTTACCTGTCAAGTCATCGAAACGATAGAAACTATAATTACGTATCAATGGAGAGTCACAAGGTTTGAAGTGCGTTTCTTGAAAAAAGAAACATATCGGTTTAATGTTTGATGTCAATAGCTTGATTTCTTCTCTGTGCCTGTTGAAACCATTGCAGTTCCATTGTATTAGAGCCATTTTGTGTAGATGATGTTCTTGTTTACTTTAAATGTAGATAGAGTTACCTAAGACCAGCTTAGGTTACTACAGATTTCAAGTTCTTTTTAGATAAAAGGATTTCCCCTCAGAGGATTTTGCGGGAATGCCGAGCTCTGCGGCTACATCCTTTCTTGCTCCTTGGGTACTTCCTCTGTTCCTTCGTTTTTGTTTGGGGGGTGTGAATCCCCGGGTGTCGGGCACAGCACCCGACGCCGGTCGCTCAGTGATGTCGGATGAAGCGCCCGACACAGGAGATTCATCTTCATCCTCACTTCCTGTCACCATTATTTGCTCTACGGCTTCAGCCTCAGCTTCCGGAGTGAATTTACCTTTCAATAGTTTCACCAGATCATGTACCTCGTTCTGTAACTTGTCAATTTTGAGGTTTTGTGACGATACTAACTCTTCCATTCTCTTCTGCTGTTCGATCAGTTTCTTGTTTTCAGCCTTCAAAGTGAGTATTTCTTGCGATTCCTGGGACGTTGTTTTATTAGCTGTGGCTTTGGCAAAAGAAGATGGAAGGGCAGAGATAGGAAAGAGATTTCTATATTTCTGTCGAGCATCTTGATAAGTCATTTTATCGACAGTTTTGAACTCACTGATCTTCCTCTCTTCTAACCACTTACTGCAGGCCTTTGAAGACGCCGCATGTCCACCGTTGCAATTGATGCAACGAGGTCCGGACACGCAAGGCGTTTCGTCGTGCTTCTCAAGGCCGCAGTTCGGGCAGATAGGTTTAGATTTACAGAAAGCTTGGCCATGTCCAAAGCGTTGACAGATGAAACATCGAGTTGGATTTGGAATGTACGGTCTAACAAGTATACTGTTGTAGCCAGCTATCAATTTTGTTGGAACGGTACCGGTAGAAAAAGTCAAAATAAGTGTGGCTGTGGGTACATCCTTTCCATCAACTCGTCGGGTAATACGGTAAACATCCGTAACATTTTGACCAGCGAGTTCAGATTTAATCTCTTCAACGTCACAGCATAAAAGGTCATTGCAAGTAATCACTCCCTTAGAAGAATTAAGGAAGGGATGAGGACTGACTAGGATGGGGAATAAATTTGCAAAGCTGGTGGTCTTCAAAAGCAGTTGTGATTGAATATCGCTGTCTGTTTCTACAAGCAGGAGAGTTCTATTCCTAACTTTCGTGACTTTGCGAACAGTACCAGCAAGACCTCGAATAGCTTTCTCGATAGCAAAAGGTGACACGTCATGGAAGGTTTTACCATCGGAACGTTCTATTTGCAAAAATCTAGGACTAGCTGGTTTGCTTGATTCTAGATTCTGAAGAACTTGTTCTTTCGTACATTTATAATCTCTAAGAGATCGAATTCTTTTTTTGGGGGGGGGAATTGAGGGGAAATTAAGTGTATTCATATTTGGACCCACGAGTAGCTAGGGAAATAAATGTCCGCTCCCACAGAGCCCCGCTTGTGGGAGTAAGGCTAGAGTAAAACTGAAGTTCACCATGTGTCCAGAGTTTATCGTTTGGAACTACTTTATCCCGTAGTCATTCAGCCCTTTAGCACGATTAATTACACCATTGGCTTGGGTTCATATCCTTGTTCACAGCGAGATCGTCAATATTGTCGTGGGTTTGAGTGGTCACGAGGAGTCGGCACGAAGATAAGAATGAAGACAAGTCCAGGAAAGAGAGAACACAGAGTAGCAAAGATCATGGAAGAGGGTGAGCTTATTGTTCCAAAGAGCCTCCCACACACAACTTATACTTGAACGGTTCGCACTCATCTACCTCTTCATCAATGGAAAAGTACGAAGACTTGTCATTCATAATGAACTGTATTTTCTTTCACTATTCTTATCTCGGAGTCGTTCGTCAATTCAAGAGTGAATACGCTAAAAATGACTTCGTTGTCGACGCGCCTCTAAAACATAATCCAACTAACTCGGTAAAAAGACTTGATGCGTACTATTCGTGCATCGTAGGGCGAGGGTACACACGTTCGTCTTCGGAAAGGACTGGCCCGTTTAGGATACTTATATCTGATCAAGATGACGTTGTTCATGCAATCATATTTTTCCGGTATATTGCTATTTGATATTTGATACTTATTTTTGATGTTGATCTCTCGGGATAGGCATCAGGAATATTCTAAATCAAACCATATTTCAACATATATCGATTATGGTTTGTTGTTCCTCCACTCCTATTTGAGGGGGAGCTTGAACTGAGAACAAGTAGTAAAACGTTCTCATCCTAGTGCCTTGGGTGTGACCCTTTACAGCACACACATGTTCGGTTTTAACAAATTAGTGTATAACGTCTTTAGTAATAGTTTAGTCTTAGTTTCATATATTGAGGTGTTCTCGTCTAAATTTCACTTGCAGCTTTATATAACACTCCTCACCTTTTTGTTCAACAACTTATTTCGACAGGCGCTAAATGACCTCACTGTCGATGCGTCTTAAAACCCTAATATCCATTCATTCAGGACCCCCCCCCCCTCCGCTTGAAGTAAACCGTGCTCTTTGCAAGTTCAAGAATATTGTTGCATGGCCAAGTAAATCTGGATAGATGTGCGTCCTTCGTCAGGTTTGAACCGAGTAAACACTTCTTCATGTTGAAGGTGACGCTGTTTTCGAAGAAGTGTCTGAAGCAAGTTGTCTACAAGATACCATATATTTTGGTTAAATATCATGATGTCCCCTTGCGGACACCATGGATGCAAACAAGAGAGATGGATCCACCAAACGATTCCGCCACTTCAAAAAAAAGAATAACATTCTTGAATTTGTCTCTAGGGACAGCTTATTTCTTTCAATCGGCGCAGAATTACGTGAATGTCGATCCAACTAGAACCCAAATAAGCATTCATTCCGCGATCTAAACCTGGATCAGGTCATCCTGAAATTGTTGACCGGTGAACGTGAGAATCGAACCCTTTCGACCCTTTTAAAAACAGTCCATATACCAAGTAGCGGACCTATGATGATCTGAGGTCATCTTGGGTTCAAAGGGAACAAACTGGTTCTCTCGAGCGCGGTAATAAGCTCGAGGAGCGGACATGATCCAGAAGTTGAGATCCGTTTTCATCTCTGACGTCACGAAACTCCAAGTGGCACAATGATTCAATGTGGTTTGTGGTTATAGTTGACTGATCGCCATGCTTGAGTCGAGCAGGAAGATTGTCAGAACCCATGATTTGAGTCTGTTACTCGTTTCGTTCAGGAGATCGCTAGTGGTCTGCATCGCAGCGACAACCTGCGGTCGGGGATGATCGGCGAAGAGGTGACGACGCGGTTGAATGGAAAACCACTCAGACTCAGGTATAGTTGGTTCTGCGCTGAGAAATTCGGAAGTTTGACGAGTTGTCGGTATACAAATTCGATAACAGGAGAAAATCTGTCAGGCTAAGCTTGGAGTAGTATGGCTTTGCCGCAGGAAATACCGGTTCGTGATATAACCTAGATGATCTTTTAACCCTGACATGAAACGATGAGCAAATGTAATTCAGAACAGGTCAGATTTGGGTGTCTGGTGGATATGGCCTGAGCCACCAATTAACTACCGGCTACCCAGCCCAGAAAAACGATATGGGCTATTTTGGGTATATTACCGAGATGAAAAAAATATCCACCCATATTTTTCTTATTTGATGCGTAATTTCAATTCACTTGTTACTCTATTAATCAATTGAATGCTAATTTATATCTGAACATTTTTATTCTACGATTTTTTTGGGAGGAAGACGGATTTCCGCCAAATCTGGTCATGATAAAGTGACCGGCTCACGCAAAGTTTACTATGTTCTATTCAAGCTTGGATCTTATAGTTGGGCCAGAACCAGAAAGGTGTACTATTTCACTGAAAATCAAGAACGTAGACGATCTTTTAGTTGCTGGTTACACGAAACGCCAAAAATATTCTATGCATTTCACTTATTGTTGATATTTGTTGAAATATGTTGATCTTAGGTCTGATATTCATTTCTGGGATAGCTCGCATAGTACTGATATGTATGCAAGGGACGCGTGGGAAGGTGATATGTACGCGGGCTTCTTGTTTTGGTTTATTATATGAAAATGTGAAAGTGTTACAAATTCAGAGGTACAAAACATGAATAAAATGATTTAAAAATTGAATTGAATTGAATTGATTGTCTTTGGACCTTTACATTCTTATAGGTTTACAATGGATCACCTTGACATTAAAAACACAAATGAATTCAAATGAATTTCAAATAATCCCAACGATTTTATTATAAGAAAGCATGCAGTGTATTATATAAAATATCACATAGTTGATATGGAATTGCACAAATATATTTTATGAATCAGTAATGTTAGTTTTGCGTATTTGAAGGTAGGTCTCATGTAGACCATGTATTGTTGTAGAACTCATCATGTGTGAAAGCTTAATAATTGACTTGCCACACATTTTCATTGCAACTGTAGGTGGAAGGAGAATGACATGTATAAAATGTATAAATACGAATGCAATCTGAAAAAGAAACTGCACGACAGGTTCGAGTTTCATACACTTAATTCAAAAGTCAAATGAAAAAAAATCCTTCCCTAATTATTTTGACCTGTATAGTCTACGTTAAACGTGGCGTAATTTCCGCCTTGCTGAATGCTCTTGCACTAATAGCACTCAGTGTGTCTAAGTGCTAAGTGCAACTGGATATTTGCCAATACACTTGAACCTTATCTCGAGCAATACTCTGTATTTCAGTGTTTTATTTTCCCTCCCTTCAATGTGGAACATTCTTCCCTAGAGTATACTCGAGGGCCGGGGTGAGATTAATATTTCTCAATAGTCTCTTCTCTACACAATCATTTTCAATTCACTTCACTATTTAAGAGTATTCAGTAGGCGTAATAATATGTTGAACGCCCATTAAGTATAAATGGATTTTCAACCATCATAATTAGTTGATACCCATAAATAAAAAGTTGATTCAAATAATTGAATAAAAGTGTATACCCTATAGTTGACACTTTCATTTGTATTTACAATTTCCCACACAAATTGATTCACACAAATTTAGAACAAAATGTTGTCTTGTGCTAAAAGTCGACCTCAACCAGACATGTAACACATAATTTTAACCGAGACGCGTGGCCGAGTGGTAACACACCGAACGGTCATTCGGGAGACCGGGGTTCGATTCCCGCCATGGTCGATCATCCTGACGTTTTTTTTTTGGTTTCCCTCTGTCGTTCAGGTTGATACTGGGATGGTTCCCTAACAACAGGCCACGACCGACTTCTGCCCACCATCCAAAACACCTAATAAAATAACCTTTCATCTCATTCATCAATCATCATCCACCGACGCCAATAGATCGTAGCAATCAGTATAGTGCGTCCTTAAAACCCACATAACTATATATACTTGTATACAACTCACGCAAAATTAGTCACTGCGAGTGGTCAGAATCCAATATTTAGGGCCTAATATTATCAATGAATGAATACAAAAACACCAAAAATAAAAAAATAACAAACGAAGTGAATCAATTATAGCACAATATCTACAACATATTTTCACGATACCTCTTTCAATTAGGGTGTTCGCCTGTAACAGCACAGAGAGATTCAGTTTGCGTATGTTTCTTCAATTTTGATCAATCCATTTGACCTTTATTATCAATGATATTCATTCTTAAATGATGCCCGACTTTTGATATTTATGTACTTTTACAATTCAGATAATTGATTCATTTCGTTTTAGGTGTAATTTGAACCAATTTGAAGATGCAACACATTCTCATCGAATGTTATAGATAAACGACAGTTGTCCGTAGATAAATCTTTGGATAATAAATTTCCTGATTATTCAAAATGTATTGACAAACTTTCCAAATTCCTGAATTTAACTGCTGTCGATGCGCCTTGAAACCCTAATATTAATTCATTCATCTGTGTCATTGAATGAAATATGATTGACTCTTCTGATTATTTTCACTCAATTATTCATAATGCAATTGGAAAATGGGTGACGAAATAATCACGCTGTCGTTGTACCCAGAAAATATAATATGCAATTATATCATATCCAAAATTGAAACAATTGATATCTTCTTTGAATCGGTTCGAGCCAAATTATTATCATTCTTATCAATACGTATTTCCCTTTTCATATCTCATTCTCCGTTCAATGTACCATCCAATATCCATATCTCACTGGTTGCATATATAAAACTGAATCATATTGTGTGATTCGGTTGACAATCCAATCTCGAAAAAATAACGTTCTCATTCCACGACTACGAGTAAGCGCATTTTATGTTAATATGTTAATCCGTTGTATAATTAAGCTGCTATGAACCGCAAAGTCCTGCTTCCACTAACGCAATAGTATGTTACTGTGTGGTTTATAGAACAATATCAGTAAAGCTGGGTTCAACATAATATATATACGAGATCTAGCTGACGTTTTTGTGGCCGAAAGGTATTTTAACAAAACATGTATACACACACACACATATATATATGTGTATATGTATATATATATATATATATATATATATATCACTTCAAATTGAGTGGTTTCCATATGATACAAATAAAAACAAATAATGGAACCGCTGAAATGCAATTTGGTATACTGTTTCTACCATTTGTTTTCGAACAAATGCTTTTATATTATGTATTCTCCTAACTCATGCAACTGTACTACCGTATTCGAAAAAGATTTGTCGTTTTGAATATTGATGAAGGCATCATGGGTCACGTGTTTTATCATATTTCAGCGAGGCTAAATCTGCAACCACAGGTTATGTTTCAATATGTTTCTTCTCTATTTCTACTTCTGGTAAAGTGAAATCATTTATATTGGCCATGTAAGTTTATTTTTTTGTATTATACAATCGAAACTGATATTTGTCCCAACCAACCAAGAAAGCATATTATTATTTTGAAATGCGAAATGAATAAATGTGGAACTTATTCAAGAAATTAAAATATAACTTTTCATAATTCAATACAAAAACAACCTACTAACCTGGACTTACACCGACGTAGCTGCTGCGAGATACAAGGATATGCGAAAATAATCCGTGGATGCTGAGCTAACTTATAGATAGGCTAGATAGTGGGGAAGAGAGTGGCCAACTCCCACGCAGGACGCCATTTTTTGTCCAAATATTTGTCCAAAAGTGTCGTAAACTTACCAGTCAGTCAATAAGATGCCAGCGTTCTCCTTCTAGTCCCTTGGGTGTGACCCTCTACAGCACACACATGTTCGGTTTTAACAAATTAGTGTATAACGTCTTAGTGAATAGTTTAGTCTTAGTTTCATATATTGAGGTGTTTCCAACTAAATTTCACTTGCACCTTTATATAACACTACTTACCTTTTTGTTCAGCAAATTATTTTGACAGGCGCTAAATGACCTCGCTGTCGATGCGCCTTAAAACCTAAATAATCATTCATTCATTCAACTTTAAACTGAAGTTGCTTCCCAACCGATGTTATATAGTCTAGCACACGCTCTCAAACATCTGATCTGAATTCTGGACCAATAATGGCATCCGTGCGAGAGATATTTCAGTAGCCGATAAAAAACATACCAATACAGTCACCAAGTTGGCCATTCTCTTCCCCACTATCCAGCCTCTCTAAGCTAACTCGGACTATTACTCCAATCATTCTAGCTTTTGACCCACCACTAATTGCAACAAAAGGTCTTGAGATTGGATTCCATTCAGAAAAATGTGCTAATTAACATACTGGGAATCGCCAGAAATCTCATTCACCGTTTTCGAGTAAATCGAGGTAAGAGGTAAAAAATCACGTTTTTTCGAACAAAGACAAAGTCGAGTCCGGGCAAAGTCGAGTGAAAGCCTCCTGGTGCCCGGAGTATATGGATGAAGTACCTGGACCTTGCATCTGTATCTCATATTATTTCATTCTCTTATCACTTTACTCCTCATATATCGTCTTCCTTCATTTTATTTTATATTATCTTCTCTCATCCTCTGTATCCTTAAGAGTCCACGTGAGTCGATTCAGAGAAATATCATTTTTTTGTACTTTTGAACGGTATGAGATATCAAAATTATAATACGCGAGAAACACAGATAATTATAATAGCTTCAAGATGATATAAGTTATTACCATTTAAGTCATGTCACATAACTGTCGAGCGTTGACAGCTGAAAAATGTGTTTTTTTAGCTGTCGACGCTCCATACAGTTATGCAACGTGACTTGGATAGTTATAACTAATATCATCCTGAAGCTATTATAATTATCTGTGTTTCTCTTGTATTAAAATTGTGATATCTCATACCGTTCAAAAGTTATCACCAAGAAACTGATACTTCGATAAATCGACTCCCGTGGACTCTTATACATTCACATAACGTTGACAGCCATAACAAAGTCGGGCATTTAGAATGATCTTGCTGTCGATGCAAGCGCCTTTGAACCCCATAACATTAAATAACTGATAATAAATCAAACCATATTCCAACATATATCTAGTAGGGTTTGTCGTTCCTCCACTCCTATTTGAGTGCGAGTTTGAACTGAGAACAAGTAGTTGAACGTTCTCATTCTAGTCCCATGGGGTCACACACATGTTCGGTTTTAACAAATTAGTGTATAACGTCTTTAGTAATAGTTTAGTCTTAGTTCCACATATTGAGGTGTTCACATCTAAATTTCACTTGCACCTTTATGTAACACTACTTACCTTTTATTTTTGTTCAGCAACTTATTTTGACAGGCGCTAAATGATGCGCCTTAAAACCCTAATATTCATTCAATCGATCACATATGCATGTTATTACCCTCCAAAAGTCCAACAGTCGGTGGGGTAAGTCTCCTAACCAGAATAATAGATTGGCCAACCCTTGAACAGAGCTGCGTTGTTGATGCTTAGCATCGCATCGACGTCTGTTAAATGTACATTCTATACAAGCAATTATTTATATCCTCATTCGCAACAAAGAGAATGTAGATTTCACAATCAGTCCCTTATTTCTTTTTTCTTATTTGCAATCCATTGTCTCTGTTTGAAAGAGCTATGACCAAAGAACAAATAAATCGTCTTTCTTCCAAGAAACTAAATATTATTCTGGAATTGTTCCAGAATACATAACATAGATTGATAACTTTATGGTTTATCTGTTGTCTGGCTTTATTTTATTTCTTATTTTTTTTTTTATCAAAGAGTCCGAATTATTTTGACTATTTGGATACAATACGTCTATGAAGATTTATAACATCACTTAGTTTCTTATCGTGATGAATTCCACTTATCAGTGTTAGTTGAGTTGTTTCACTCATTCTGAGAAGGAAAAGTTCGCTACATTGGTTTGGCACATATATAATTGACACTGAGGAAAGTGGTCGAGTAGTTATAACACTGAACTGTCATTCAGGAGACCGGTGTTCGATTCCCGCCATGGTCGACCATTCTGACAGTTTTTTTTTCGTGGTTTCCTCTGTCGTTCAGGTCAATATTCGTATGGTTCCTTTACAACAGGGCACGACCAACTCCTTCCCACTATCCAGAAATACGTAATGAAATAACCTTTCGTCTCATTCATCATCCACCGACGCCAATAGATCGTAGCCATCAGTATAGTGCGACCTTAAAACCCACATAACTATACACTTGTATACAACTCACGCAAAATTAGTCACTGCGAGTGGTCACAATATCACAAAAATTACGGCCGTGAGAGTTTGCGGCGTGAAATACGAGCAATAAATCCCGTAGCAATAAAATAAGACGAACTGAGGCTAGATGTACCATCACTTGAAATAGATCCCCGCATTCACTTCCTGTTCGTGAACAATTCTTCGTATTTCTCAGGTTGGAATTCTGAAATCTCGTTCATTCGGATCTAATTGCATACTTGACACCATTCCATCGGGCAGAGTTCTGTTTTATAGCTTTAAAGTTGGTGGACTTGCAATCAGTCGTTGTTGCATGTAGGTGCATAGTCGCCCGCCAGTTTCGACCCGATGACCTGGCCGTTAGCCAAACTATCTCTTATACTGGACATCACGAATAAAATATTGCACTAATTTCCGTTTAAAGTTTGAATGTATTGTACTCATTCCAACTTGACACAAAATCATTGTTTCTCAACTGAAGATATGGATTAAATTTAGGATCGTCCGGAATGGGCACCACAATAACGACCTTAACCCACCTGGAATTGTAATTTGTCAACATTGTTCACAAATGTGATATTTGAATATACGTCAATATCGTCACTTTATATACAAACGGAAGTTGAAACCATGACTACCATATTCTGAACATATTTAGGGTACCTGTAGTCGGTAAAAATATTGTCTGAAAATCGATTTTGAGTTGCAAAGTGATTCAAATACGCAATTCATTTTATTTCATCAGTAAACTATCTACTTCGAGGATCGTTTAATATATTCATACACGAGTCTTTTTGGTATTTTGTGAGGTTTCACAAACAAATACATGTATGAGTTATAAAGGCCTAACTCAAACATGGTTTGAAATCGTATAATATTATAGCTACCACATTATACTAGTAATAATTGAAGTTAAATTCAATTATTAATTAAATTCAATTAAATTGAAGTTCCTTCTGTTGTTCAATATAGGTATACATCATTGAGTATTCACAAAATATAATAATAATAATAATAATAATTTCCCCTTTTTTTTAGTACAATGAAGAGTCAAATTATCAAATTAGGAACTCTCAATTCCATTCTGAATTATTGCATTTTATAATATGACTTATGAGTATCAAGTGTTGATACTGCAGCTCTAAGCTGCTCCAAGCTGCAGAAAGAGGTGCGGGAGAAAGACGTGGTCTTGTTACGCAACGCTCAGCTGCATCAAGACATCGAGATGGCGAAGCAGAGTCTGCGATCTTAGGAGACAGATTCTCTCGACTTGCAATCACGGTAGGCCTACGTTACGGGTGTTGCGTTGGAGAGCGTATACGCTTTGTCTTGGTGAGCAGTTTAGTCGAACAATTTACTTCTCAATAACTTTGTGTTGCTCGTAATTATATCGTTATATAGCCAAGTTGTCACACTTGGAATATATTTATTTATTATTCTATGTATATATTATTCAATATATATTTATTTCATTATTGTAAATCAACAATCACTCACACACATATTCATAAAATAAATCTGTATGAGTATTTAAATACGTCAATTTCAGATATCTTCAAATTAGTCAAATTAGTTTAATAATTCTTGTACATCAATACTTCAAAGTATCATAATTTTGTGAAAGTAATACATATCAGTTTAAATGAAATAAAATACATGGACTACTGACAAGCGTTGCAATCTGCTTTCATAAAAGTTACACATATAAAAATAGAAGCAAAAGATGAATTTTAAACTGTTGTAAAATATATAAATCATTCAAGATATCATGTTGATAAAAGAGTTAGAGTGGTTGCAATTGTAATAGGCCTACTTGGCAGCTTGAATAAATTCGTCTACATCATAAAATGCACTCCTACAATCTACTTTCGAGGTTCTTTTCCAAGTTTTGAACATACTAAATTCCCACTGAATATGTTTTATTCATTCATTCCATGTTTGTACAAATCGGACACATTTATCTACAGAATGCAACATGGTTGAAATGTGCGACATGGACCATCCGGATGATACATCTACTAGATGTAATAATACAAACATACACATTTCATGGCATCTGTTAACTACACAGTGAAACCATTTTTTATCTGAAAACACAAAACTGAAAAAGTAAGGTCATCAATGTATCTCAATACCGGTAAACAATATATAACATAGCCTGAAACATGGTACACATTTTTTATTTTAATTTCATAATGGTCCGTATTTCTTACTCACACTCATTCTCTGCTACTCCATTGTTGTATCTATCCAGTCTCTTCTATCTCCTCCTCTATTGATCTATGAATAATCTGTTCTAGACTTGGTCACTTGTATATTGGATTGAACATTATTTTGAATTCATCCTTAATTTGTTCTCACAGGAACAACCCTGTTTGCTGTGTGATCCTGTATCTTACAAAAAATTCCACTCACTTAAGATTTCATATAATTGAGTGCCATATAATTGAGTGTTCAATCCTTCGACTTATGATGACTCTACTCTCATTGGTATGCCTAATCGTGTGAAGCTCTTCCATTTGATCTATGACAAGCTTCTTTTAGGTCATAAACTGGTATTCAACATTCAGGAGGTATATACTTGAACTGGATTCTGAATTGACCCTCAGGACTAGGATAAGTCCTAATACTTATTTAATTAATATTTGGACTTCATAGTCCAATTATTATACTCGATAAAATGGACTGACCCACTAAGCCCAGAGAAAGTATCAAAATCGGATTTTATACTGATAAATGTACCGCTCAAGATGGTTAGAATTGCCAAACATCTCAAATACCTTTTCGAACAAATATTTGTAATAGTTTTTAAATCATGTTTTTTCCATATAAAAATGTCCATCTTTTTTTCTTTGAAATGAGATATCATCGGAGAAAAATTGTGGAAATTGCAAGAGAATTCGAAAGTCAAAATTTGACATATCCTGCATTCAAGACAGAAATATCTTGTATAACCGGCTCAGGTGAGTGGACGTGAGATGAACTCAACCTGATTTGATGTCTCAGATCTGGATCAACGTGGATGCTCCCTCCATAATTACACCTACTATCAGCACATCTAATTATGATTAACTGTCGCCCAACAACTGCAAAACTTTGTTCCCTCTTCATTTCTAATCCGGGGATACATACTCGAAAGAGTGTTGTCTGGCGGTGGTGCTTGGAGGTGGTAACTAATCAAGATTGAAATTTAAACTGACGGGACACTGTTCTCTCACTACAAAGTTGTATTTGTGCAATTAAAATAATGTTGATTTAGTACCGTACAAATCTAGAAGGAATTTCTTTCCAGCAGCTGCGATTTCGTTTAGTCGGCTAGTGTTAATATTGAACCATGCCATGCAATCCGTCGTTCTCTTATGAAAGTTGGAACTATTTTCTTTTTACCCTCGAGGTACAATCCTGAAGTGTTGTCAGTCACGTGAGACAGACACAACATGTATAAGGATCTAAGTACTGGAAAGTGCTTCTTAACATTGTTTTTAAAATTGATATATAGGAAATACATTAGCACGAGTACTTTTCATGCCAATTCAGTGATATAATATTATATTTTGGATCCAGAAGGAGGACAGGATGGCCTATGTCTGTTTCCATAATTGCCACTTATTCCAGAACCTGCCTCAGAAATATTAGTATAAGCTACAAAACACATTACATATTAATCACATATCAGCATCACATATTAAGTTGTATTCCTCAATAGACTAGGGTATCGACGCCCACAAACAATGAGTGCAGAGGTCAATCGTTTTTTTGTTCTTGGTATTTTTGTTCTTCGTATCATGGTAATGTTGGAGGGAAGAAGTACTTTTTGCAGCTAACGTATGGTCTATATGTCAAAATGCCTATGCTCCATGCACACGTTGATCATCGAAACTTACATGATTGGTATGATAATTATTAAGTTGTTAGCACGTTAGAAACAGTTACGTATTATTGATAGTCATAGATATTATGAAGTTCTTCTTCTAACAATGATACATTACAATAATGAACAAGTGCCATTGTAACTATGGTTACTATGCTAATCAATGACATGACAATTTGTAAATACCAAGAATGTTTTGTAAGTTGGATGGATAGATTAGTGGCGAAGTTAGATTGTGAAAAAGCACATGCATATATTTCATTCCATAGACCAAGCGTATTACATTCAGTGATAAACTTCAAACAGTTTGACGTCGTTTGTTATCTTATCTTTCCTGCTAGTACCGGCCTTTCACATCGGTGCCTGATCTCATCAATTCGTGATCATAAGTATCAGGGTTCTTATCATAGTAGAGAAACAGATATCGAAAAGGTGTCTAGAACACGTTTATCTCGCATTTCTTTTTACGAGCAGGCAACCTACCGTAATTTCTTCAGTAGACCATCCTGAACACGAATTGCCCGGTTGCCAGGACGAAAAATGATCCTGACTCCAGTGGCGTCAAAGGTCGAAGGTCACGCACGTGACTTTCTATCTTCTATGTAGCTATGTAGCTACTAACAAAAAACTGTTTAGTCCCCACAAGCTATTTTGAATTATTCACATTTTTTGAAATATTCACTGAAACTGTTGTGAAACGACATTTTATAAATACATTTGTAATACCGTAACGTCATATTTTCTAGTTATCTAAATTCATTGAAAAAAAAAATTTAGCATTTCTTATAATTCCAAAACCTGCAGGTTTGCCGTGACCTTCACTTCTTGATAACTCGTTCCGAAAGGCATACGGCTTTCTCTGAAAAGATGTTCGTGTCAAGAAAAATGGGCCAATCGAACGAGTATCAGGCTATATACATGATTGTATCCACGAAAAGAAAGAAGGTTACCTGTCAAAATAACAAACACACATATATATATATATATATATATATATATATATATATATATATATATATATATATATATATATATATATATATATTATATGAGAAAAATGTATTTTCAGGACGAAATTCACTATAAAGAGCGCAACTTCATCTTTCGAAATATTCAATTTTCCAAGTCCACGTAGTAGATATAGTAGATATTTTATGCAGCATTATTGCTTATTTACAAGCTTGAATACATAACTGGAAATACAATCACAAAGTGGAATGCATAACTAGAAATTTGATTCAATTAATAATTTGAAATGTTTTTATGATGTAGAAGAGTGAACAGAGGGAAAGAAATGAAGTAATCAAAGATAACAGTGTGAATTAATGGTTAATTAGCTTGGTCCCAGTATCTGACCACCTCATAAGCCCAAGGAATGAGTTTTCCTTCTATCAGTAAATCACATTTTTTTCTTGTCTGATTTTCAGAGGGATCCTATTAAATATTCTTATACCCTTGGCAAAAATAATATTGTCCTCTCCTTCACTCATGGTTCTTTTCAGATGTATATTATTTTGCTTCTTAAATATATAATTATTATTAACGAGATCATATATAATTATCAAAGTTTTTCAGTTGTAATTTTGAAAGACGGCTTTTTTCCTGAATACGGGACTTCAGTTCGAAGAACACGCATTTTTCTATTCAGAAGATAACAGTAATGTAATGAGCGCTAAGATCACGAGTGCCAAGGGTCAAGGTCACCACACACTTGCGCTGTGTCGAGTGTTTTGTTGCGTGTGACACCACGTCATCAAGAACCAATCAAATTGGAAATGTTGACCTATTCACGAAACACCAGCTTAAAATAGAAATTACACAATAATTTATATGAAATATGAAAGTGAATAACTGTAGGCCTATACGTGTTGTTAATCTGAATAGTCCGTACATATCATTATAGTATCAGGCATATATAGCAGAAAATGAGAATTCATTTGTTTTTTCTAGGAAATACTGATATCTGAATCTTGATATACGATCATCGATTTTCGTTCAAGGATGTAAGCATGTTTCAATAGCTTGCTTACCAAGTTGTTCAGCAACTTGTTTTGGCAGGAGCTAAATGACCTCGCTGTCGATGCGCCTTGAAACCTTAATATTCATTCAATAGCTTGCAAGAGATGTTGGGATGTTAAGAATAGTAACTCGTTGTTGAACAGATAAATAAGAGTGAAAATATACCAAACAATTGTATTTCCACATATTCGACAAGAAAAGTAACAAAAGAATGCGTTTGTGAATTTCAATATGGCCGACGAATGATTACAAAAGCTCAGTCAAAGTAATACTGACAAATGTACAGACAATGTAATATTTCAATCAATTTCATCGTTAAAAATATGCCCACGCTTCATTTTGTAACGTTTCTCTGGTTTCATTTCTCTCCTCTAATACCTGCAACTTTTTCCAGCGGATAGACTATACTGTAGCTCAATTTCACCTCCATTCGTTTCTATTTTCTCAAAAAGTGAAGTCGAGGCAATGCAAAAGGTTCAGAATAAGACTATGTGGAGTATTCTAGGAGTGAGACGATATACAAGCATTTAAAAAAGTGTGAAGCCTTAACTTGAACGATTGAGATAATATTTCTGAATATGTTGACATTTAAATCTAGGATATCCAGAGGGTTAGCTCCCGAATACCTCTGTAACATATTAGATTATAGTTCAGTAAGATGAATTTCAATTTCAGAAATTAATCTTGTGCAAAAATCAATTGATGTAGAAATAACTTCAGTAACTTATTTTGACAGGCGCTAAATGACTTTGCTGCGATGCGCCTTTAAAACCCCAATATTCATTCATTCAATAACTTTGAAGATACTTAAATTTATACGATCGGTATGAGGATAAATAACAGGATATTATAATATAATAATATTCTCATCAATTAGGCTCACGTACTGGGCCTATAACCTATTGAAGATAAATTTGAAGATGTAAATGTAGAAAGCAAAAAAAAAAAACAGTAATCTCTAAAATATTTTTTTTGACAACTATAGCCTTAGCCAGCTACAATAAAACACAAAAACCAAAAGCCAACTAAATTACAGTATCAGTAGTGCCAACTGTTTTTTTCATACATAATAAAATATTCAACAGTAATTAATGCCCAGGTAATTGCACGCTCCAGATTTGTTGACGGTTTCTCCATTGATGGGATATGTAACATACCAACTTTGGGTTTCCGCTTTGTGAAGGTAATAACACTTGTTTTGGGATAATTTAGTTGCATGCCATTGTCAGAAACCCACTTCCGAGCTTCGCTGCTGACATCTGATAGCAGATTCTCTTCGTTTCTTGATTATTTGATTGCTGAAATAGGATGCAATCTTTCGCAAACAGGCGGATCTTTGAATTTACGTTTTCAGTTGAATCGTTTATGAGCCCGGGGAACAGCATCGGGCCCAGAACAGTATCTTGTGGTACGCCAGATAATACTGTAACGGCGTTTGATTTAGCGTTTTCTATTTGTACAGCTTGTGTTCTGTTGGTGAGGAATGTTTCAATCCACTTAGCGACTAACTTCTTCATCAAGGGGCTATGTGGGACAACGTCAAACGATTTGGAGAAATCGAGTAGAATAGCATCCACCTGTTCACCTTTTCTAAATACTTTGCTAGCTCCTGCATGAAGTTAGCAAATGCTGATTCACAGGAGTAACCTTTGCGGAAGCCAAGAGCCAATCATTTTTGAACCACTCTTCATGGGTGTGGTTTGCCACTAGCCTCTCTATAGGTTCACAGACTATAGAAGTTTTACTGATTGTTCGGTAATTAGACGGGTCATCTCGCAGTCCACTTTTGAAGATGGTTAGAATGATGGCTGTACTCCAGTCACGGGGGATAGGGCTATCATTAATGGATATGGCAAATATGGTTTTTAGTTATGTAGCAATTGCAGATATGGCTGTTTTCAACATTTGAGATGCCACTCCATCGGGGCCAGCACCTGTATCGAATTTCGGGTTTCTCATTGCTTCTACTGCAGATTTTATACTGAAAGCATAGTTAATGAATAGATATGAGTTAACTTCTTCTGGTCACTGTATTAACAACAATAGTTTCCGTGTCCCATTCAACTTGGCGTTCCATTTTCAAGGTATGAGTTTCCCTGAATATTACCAACGCTCTATTCATCATCTTGATTCATCCCCACGTTGACATTATTGCTTTCTCTCACATCTTCATTGAATTCATAATTTGAATCTACGTTCGATTACCAACTCTCATCGTGCATCACGCCATGTCTCTATGCTAATAACAACTTGCGTGAATTTACAATTCTTTTTTTTTTTTTTTTTTTTTTTTAATAACATCGAAACTTGATACAAAATCACTGTTCCTAAAATTCAATAAATTCATTCATAAATTCGATTCTGCCAATATTTTCTTTTAGAAAAAGATTGAAGTCCTCAATCATCAATTTTCCATCAAGATCAATCAGTGTACTCTGATGAGGACTTTCAGATGTTTCACTTTCTTCCAGATAAACTAGTTTTGTAATGTTGCTAGCTCAACCGTCTACGATTGCGTATTCAGCTTGATCTTCCTCTTAAATTGTAAGAAGGTCGTTAGAAAATCTAGTTTTTGTAGACGGTGATTATAACAAACGATTATATGATGCACTCAGCGATCAATATGTAGATTAATTTTCAGATTTTTCCAGACATTTGCCATTTCCACTTTGATTATTTAATTTTTTCCGAAAAATTACAGAATTTGAATTCAGAAATATTCAACTGGGAGATTTTTCCGGATTGTTACTTGACATGTCGACCAGACTCGGTGAATGTTCTCCTAACTCCTCAGTATCCTCTCAATGTTCAAATGTTCTTCATGACAAATTGTTTCTGTCGTCTTTGTCTCGATGAAATCCAGCATTTCCTCTCTCTTTATATTTGTTATGTTTCATTTGTAGGACATCCATACTTTCATTGAAGTCTCAGACTTCAAAATCCGAAAACACGGTGAATTCATCTTGTCCTACATTTTTTTCGTGAACTCGAGAATCTTATTGATCATTCCTTCTTCTTCAGCGATGAAAAACATATTTTATCGAATGCATAACTCTCTGAAAAATGAAGTAGAGCGAATTTCTTGGAATTCATCACTGAGTAATTTTACTTTTAATCGTTGTAGTCGTCATCTCTCTTCAACTATGCGCTGGAGATACGTGGATTAAAGTGAACTAGCACAACTATTCGTGTTTTGTGGAATTACTTCCAATATGGTTCTAATCAACTTAAAGGACATCGTAAAAGAGTTCCATACATCTTCACTGAACTGATGTGATGTCCAGTCTGGAATTTGTTTGAAAAAGAGTTTCAATATTCAGTCTGTAAATTTGTTTTATTTTTTTAGTTTCGTTCACATACTAGCGGTGTAATCAATCAAAACTCCCAGACAAGATGGGTTGTCATCAAAAGATAGAGAGCCATATAAACCTAAATCTATATAAACCCAACAACTCAGCAATCATCTCACTAGATATTAACATGTCGATAATGTTTCATATGGGCGTGAAACTTCATCTTCTGTATCTTCTCTCAGTTCAGTATTGGGGGAATTTTTCACAAGAAATGAAACCTTCTGAATCTGACAATTCTATTTTACATATATCGAAACTGTGACTTCAATGGAGATTTATTACACGTCATATGCTCCGCTCTTTTGCATCTCATTTGCGTTTTTTTCTCACCGATTCACCCATATTTTCCCTGTTCGCGTAAATACAAGATTTCTTAGATTCATTTTGTATTTTTTTCTATCGATTCCGTCGTATTGCAAAATTCGGTACATGTTTTGAAACGATGTATCATTATATCACTGTGTGTTTCTTGCTCTAATCCAGATAAAGTGTGTATCCCTTCTCTCTTTTATCGTACCTTCGTAACTTGACAGTGTCCTGCAAGTTTACGATGTTCACTTTTAGGAGCCCATAGGGAGAATTTCTTCGAAAACGTTTCCTGATTCCGTTTCGTTTCCGAACCCTGATCTAATAATTGACTTCGCACACTTGGCATTATTACATAGGAATGCATATCTCCCATTATTATTTCTCATAATTATTCCTCTTTCAATCTGGATCGGAACGAATTCTTCGTTTCTCTAGTAGTCTTGATCGTCGTAGTATATTCTTGTCTCCTGAAAGAAGTGTAAAAATCTTGAATATAATCACAAAATGATTTTATCCACTCGTAGAGTCCAGAAATCATTTCGATAATGCTCTTCACTCCATTTTATCTCCTTCAATCACGTGTTTCCGGTATAATTCTTCATCATTATCCGAGAGACACATCTTCGTGATAGTATTCTATATTTCTGACTTTTTTCATTTCTGTATTCCTGTAAACGTGACAACCGACTCTCGTCCTCCAACTTGAGCGTCTCGGTCAGCAACAAGTATGCACTCGAATATGATACAGATCACATTCCGTCGTTGATCGTCTTTTCGTCACAGTTCCCATCAGACGAACCGTGATAAGTCATCTGTGACTTATGACGGCACCGTATCTTTTTCACTCGAAACAACTTCATTCAACCGATTTACTGTTTCATCTCCAACATCACTTCTATCATATCCACGTAGAAGCTCCTCAACAACTCTTCCATATCGTTTACGTCTCACAGAGGACGAAGGTGGTTCATTTGTGTTGATTGAGTGAATCGCGTCAACGTCGTCGCGTTCCTGTTTATGCAGCAACATTCTATTTTCTATTTGATTGTGGCGGACGCAGCACATTGCGTTGGGCCAGAGAGTGTAAACTCACTTTTATTCCGGATAAAGGGAAACGAAAGTTGTTAGGGCCAACCCGAGGATAGCCATGATCATTGCAAACTTTTCACCACCGAGAATTACGACTGCAGTATTAAATTTCACCCCGACACCACACGACACTTGTCAATAGTCACCGACCAAGCCAGCTGTAGAGGAAACTGGATCTCAGTGCTTTCCATACTTTCTCCGGCCAATCTGAAGATACATAACATTTCGGGGATATTTTGAGATGGTGAAACGATGGGCCTAAATACTTATCGAACTCAACCAAAACACAAAAAGGTTGCTCATCATGAGGAATTGAGTGTGGCGAGCAGATTATTTCCACTACTGTGCTAACAGCGACATTGACTCGGTCCGAAGATATTCGATTGCACCTCCAACAGAACGGCAGAGGACGGGTGGAAGTCCTTGTGCATAATCCTTCGTACCATGTGTAGTGGTTGAGCGCTTATCCTTGTGTGACAGGATCGTCTACATTTGTTAGTCTCTCCATGTTCTAAGCGTTGACCAGAGCTCTCGTATAGAACCCAGTTGAAGGGCTTTGGTAAATGTCAACTGTTCACGACATATATTCTTTCGAATCCTGTCAGTCGCCGTCAGTAGCACAACCGTCATTCAGTCCAGATTGAATATCAAATATATCGTTGTTGTTCAATTTTTTTCACCGAACTGCCTCTGAACAACTGATATAATCATATATCGGTTGAACGATCTATATACGATACGATTAACTCATCATTTTACATGACAGAGTTTGAAATTTTGTCAGTGAATATATATCACAAACAGGTGGTACAGGATCTGCTTGATATTACCAAACAGATATATAAATAAATTACCAAACGGAAAACCAGAAAAATCTATCAAAGCTTGGCGACATCGCTTCATCAAACATTCCTGGTAATTTGAAGCCATCATGCTACATTCATCCACAAAGATGAAATTAACATTTTTCATTGTTAGCTGGAATTGTCGAGCCTCTTTCCCCAGCGGAGCAACAATCCTCGATGAGTTTGTGCCAATGTGGATTGCCGAATGGATCGTGCTCCCATTGTTGTTTAATACAGCTACTCCCGTTGGAGGTAGAAGCATAAAACCGCCAATCCCTAGAGAACCTTTCATTGCCTCCACTCAAGAATAATTCAACCACATTGTTATATTAAATACTCTTGCACCCAATCTTCTATTTCATTATTTTTCTCATAACTTGGTATCATTATTAATGGTTAAATCCCATGTAGTGTATTATAATTACTTGTATCAATGCGTAATTCAATTGCGAATAATTGCATTGTTACAACTCGGCTTTTATCATCATCCAAGTATACTAATATGTTCGTAATTATATATTGTTGATTATAATGATATAATTAGAAAGTTTACTCTTGTGTAATACTTGCCTCTGATAAATTCATTATTTGTTTTCAATTAATTTCGTGTGTTTCAAATAGGTTCGACTTTGCCTATCTAAATAAGACATACTGAATGAAAAATGACGGTGCTCTTTTCAGTCCCAGCTGTGCCTTGAACGATAACTCTACGAACCAAACCAATGTATCACCACTCTCTTGCAGATCAAGGAAAGCTGTAGACAGCTATTTGGTTGTTCAGAATATGTAATATTCTCTATTACTCTCCAGAAAAGACAATAGTGCTTTGAAACTTTCCGGGTGATATTATTGGAAATTGCTGAATGTCTTTCAGGAAATAATTGTTGTAGTTTCGATGTTGGGATAGTTGAAATAATAATCTGACAGGAGAAATTCCGAATCGAACTTTCTCGCACCTCAGAAGAGATATTATTGTCAATAACTGAACTGTTACAAGAAGTTGACCCAACATGTATAAGAAAAAGCAGTATTAGATCGAGCCATGGATTTCTCGGTAAAAATTATTTGGACATTTTGAATTTTGAGCATGCTATTTTTGACGAAAAATAACATTCAAGTATTGGTCTTTATTCGGATTGAGAATACGATTTTGTTTGTTTTTATCATTTTATCAGTAATACAACTGATACAATCCAATCGATACGAAATACAAATAAAACTGGAAACATGACATGAGATTGTGTATATATATTTCTTACAAATTAACATAATCCACAACAAATTACCAGCTTCCAGAGCGTCGCTAATCAAGTTCATTTAATCTGTTTTGAGTCAATCTCAGATTTTGAAGATTTTTTTCGGACTCAATAACTTCCCCCAATTGTCTCAGGGATACTGTGTCGTTGATTCTCATCACGTTTCTTTGGCTTTCCCCCAATATCAGCTGAAATTCTGGTCCGCTGCACTCATCGAGTCGCCATCTTTACTCTAAGAACATCTCTTCCTCCTCTGTTGTCCACCAGAGCTTGACAAAGACGATCTCTGCTCGGAAACATCGGCAACATCGACCTCGTTCCGCTCCAAAACTGCTGCTATAACAAACAGTCACACATATCCTAACCGATTTTTTTTTCGTTTTTTTGTTTTAATAACATCGAAACTTGATACAAAATAATTGTTTCCCAATTGAGGCTATGGATGAAAGATAGAATCATGATTGTGACAATTGATATATAGCTTAATCCTACATCAAAAGTACTCTATAAGGACCCATGTAAACCATTCTCCAAATCATTTGATACTCTAACTTCGCCTTGCATATACATTTTTAAAACAATTTTATGTTTTGGGAAATAAATATCTCATCCACGATTTCGGTGAAGAACATAACCATATCACCAGGGAAAATATCATGAAAGTAATGGATAATTCATCACTTTTATAATATTATTATGGTTTTATTTCCTTGAAGATCATCACGTGATATGGTGGAAAATCATATAAAAGTGTTATGTATCAAAATAGAATAGTAGACTCTATATTTAATCACATTGCTGGATAAAAATTGCAATATAGCCTATATTCCATCTTGACAAAACTCATCTAGCCTATAGAATACAATGTATCATTCATCACTCATTGATGACTTATTCGATGTATGACTTCCATTGACTTCCAACAATATTCGTTTCAACACGCCAACCAGATGGTACATGATTTGCATCCTAAACACCAATAACCAGTTCCATATCATCATTATATTCCCATCTGTCTCTCTGCAGTATTAATTAACCTCCTCTAATCACTCTCGTGTCCACTCAGTTGTAAAGCAGTGGCTCGAACTCGTGTACTTCTGCAATGATGACCACCATTACATAACTATAAAACAGCACGATAATGGATAGTTCAGTGGGAGGGGATGATGGGGAAGGGGTAGTATACTAATTGGTGACGTCAATGGGGGTGAGCTTTATGCTGAGATGAATTGGAGAGGATATTCAGTGTAGAGCATAGCGAGAAACAGTTGAAGATGAGACGGTATATCTTCATGAGATTCTATCGAGCTAAGACTGCGTTTCATAAGCATGAATAATATAAATAATGAATGATATAATATAAAATAAATATATGCATAGTATAAATAGTTATGTTAATAATGTTGACCTTCATATAACACTACTTACCTTTTGGTTCAGCAACTTATTTTGACAGGCGCTAAATGACCTCGCTGTCAATGCGCCTTCAAACTCTAATATTCATTCATTCATTAATGTTGATTGTTAATCAAAAGACAGGGAGTAGGCCCAGTATTGCTAACTCTGGGTAATGGAGAGTCCCACTCGTTATAGCCATCATTTTCATAATTCGTAAAGCTGACCCAAAAACGGAATGAAACATGTATGTATGTATGTATGTGTGTAATTTTTATTGTTTCAAGTATTAATCTTTCACTTGTTCACAATATATTCATTCTTCAGTATCCTTGTTGATCATCTATTTCATTTCTCCTCAGCTCTTCGACTCAGAAATGACTCAGAAGGTCCAATTTTACAATTTTTGAATCAGTGAATTGAGCTACGATAAGCTGAATAACTTGTCATTATCTTTTGTCGCCGATACTATATTTACCCTGATCGATAATTAGTCTGATTATCACATTTTTTTTATTTACCTTGAAACGTGACACAAGTAAATATAAAATAATGCCAATTCACTTTCCACGGACTGTTCATATTTTTGAAAATACACACACATGTATTTTAGACTGTTCATCGATTTCTTATGAACTTATCAAGTGGTTTACAAGAAAGTGCATGTTTCTGTTTGTTTGAACAGTTGATCTAGTAACCGGAAAAAGACTTTGTGTTGGTTGAAAAATATTTTCTCGGGAGTGTTTCAGCAGAGAGGCGAATAATAATAATTATAATTTTATTTTATTTATTGAATACAATCACGGTCATAACCCGGCCACAATATATCGTAAGGATATAAGTTAAATCGAGTACTACAATGTATGTCACTTAGGTTTTGTACTCCGTTAACTCCAGATTACAATTAATGAAGCTAAATTATTCAAACGTCATTTTCTATGAAACTCTAATAAACTAATAAAACTGAAACTAGAATAAAATGTATTAATAACACTGGACTATTTTCTTTATCTTGCTACTGATTATTGCTGATGAACTTCCGACCAACTCTGCATGCATTCAGAATGACAGTTTTTTGCATTTCAATGTATGTGCAGGAATGAATACCGATTCATGCTTTCGTGTAATTTCCTCGGAATGAGATCATTTCTAGAGACAACAAATGGCAATATAACAACTCTTGATTTGTTTGATTTCGATTTGCAATTCCTTATATTTGTTGATTTTTTCATTCCATATATATTCTCCACATTGTGGCATAATGGAAGTGCCACGTCCATGATTTTTTTTTTAAATTTTGTCTACAAGTATTATGTCTGCTTGGCCTGTTGCTGTGTATAGTTCTATGGGTTAGTACAGTTCGATCATAATAAAGCTTGCATAGTCTCTGCTATCGAGTACTTTTTCGGGCTCGTATTTGTAGATTATAGTGAGCAAGTTTTCAAAAAAAATCTTCCAATTGTTTGAGTTGAGAGGTAAATCCTTATTGGAAAGAGTAGTACGACTGGTGATTGATATATATATATATATATATATATATATATATATATATATATATATATATATATATATATATATATATATATATATATATATACTAAAACCCTAATATTCATTCATTCATTATATATATATATATATATAGGGCTATATATATATATATATATATATATATATATATATATATATATATATATATATATATATATATATATATATATATATATATATATATATATATACATATGCGAAATATTGTTTTCGGGAATACCATGTGTATTGAAATTAGAAAAACAAGTAAATATGTTTTCCCTACGTTTCAGCATGTTTGGACATGCCATTCTCAAGGGTTCGTTTATTAATTTATTTATTCAATCAATTAATTTTATTTACATTTAATTACAATACTTTTTAATTCAATACAATTTAATACAATTTCAATTTCATTTAATTAATTAAATTAATAAACGATCCCTTGAGAATGGCATGTCCAAACATGCTGAAACGTAGGGAAAACATATTTACTTGTTTTTCTAATTTCAATACACATGGTATTCCCGAAAACAATATTTCAAATAATAAGGACCATGAAAGTTCAAAACATCACATATATATATATATATATATATATATATATATATATATATATATATATATATATATATATATATATATATATATATATATATAGTCGATAGATATACTTCACGACATGTCTTCAATGTTGAAACAGAAGTGACTCCCACTCTTACTCCCACAATTATACACCCACTCACCTCTACGCCCTCATCCTGTACTGAGTATTCAGACCGCTAGAAAGCGCTACAATCGTGCCAGATTGTGCTGCTATCGGTTGGCCCGCAGCGATAATAATCACGCAAGTCCTCAGAGTGAAGTTAGTTTCGTTTTGTCTTACGAATAAAGTGCATAGGTAGAATATAATAGGAAATATCTTTTCTCTACGGTCAACAATATTTGAGGCGAAATGTTTTCGACATGATTTCGTTGGTGTTGAGATTAGATTTGTGCTCCCCAGGGTCTAGACACCGTCTTGTATTGAGCTGCAACCTACAAGATGAGCAATAGCGACGGCTCCATTTCAATTACTGGATAAAAGAGACGGCGTTTATGTTACTTGTGCGCGCTTGTCAGATTAAATGAAGGAACCGATCAAATTCGAGATTATACCAAAATGCAAGATTCTCCAAGGATACAGTTTTGAGGTGAGCCAGTTGAACTGCTTTTGAGTATGCTTGTGAAGAAGATCGTCCATCAACTGAATAAATAATGGTATATAAACTTGAAATGATAACACAGTCTTCCTGCAGCTTTGAAGATTTGCACGACGTTTTTGAAACAAGAAATTGCGTTTTTTATTGTAAACTTTGTCCTGAAAAATTATAACATGAAATTATAACGTCTGCTCGACATATTATTTACTGCTATACCAATTAAATCATGCTATTTGTGTTTGTTATATTGGTAGACAACATTTTTTTGTGGATTCAAGCATAGAGATAGAAAAAATGTTGACAATAATCCAGCGGAGAAAAATAAATTGAAGGAAAATAGAAGGTAATATTTGGAAAAATTGGGAAATATAGGCCTACTGATCATAAAACATTGAAAGAATTGAAAGGTGTACACGTTTCTACAAATTGGTTCATAAATAGGACTGATTATTCCATAGAAAAACGATACTAATAATAATGTTTTGCTCACGTTTCTTTTCTGATGTTTCGAAGATGTTTAATAATTTTATCAACTTGAAAGTACACATTATTCAGAATAATCCACAGACCCCATAAACAGGTTTACCTGTGGTTTGTATGAAGAATTAAAATATTTGTGAAAAATGATAGACGTATACAAATTAATTACAGGAAGAGTGTAGAGTGATTGCGTACGTATATCATGATAATACACGAATGGTGATCGCCAATATGCCAATAATCTGAATACACAAATACTATTCAACTTTTTATTTGAAAGTGGAAATAACAATGATTACTGTGGAACAATACACATTCACACATATATAGAATATACACAAAACATTCACTAACTCTACTCTACTCTATTTTACTTATTTTGTGAACCTGAAATATACATTTATAACATTTGTATTCATCTTAAAAAAACTTTTAGTATGTTTGGACTCTTGCCCCACTGAAATAGGACATTTGCCCCGGCTGTCGGGGCAAAAATATAATGAATGATTGAATATAATGAATAATATGACGAATAATGAATAATAAATGAATGAATAAAATGATGAATGGATAAGAATGTGGTTCGTGCTTTCATTTTGATTGAGTTTCGACGCGCAATCGGTCCAACCACTTTTATAAAAAACTGATCTATTATGGTTGGTCGTTCCTACACTCCTATTTGAGGGGGAGTTTGAACTGAGAACAAGTAATAAAACGTTCTCATCCTAGTCCCATGGGTGTGACCCTTTACAGCACACACATGTTCGGTTTTAACAAATTAGTGTATAACGTCTTTAGACACTGTAGACATAGTTTAGTCTTAGTCTTAGTTTAATGTATTTAGGTGTTCTCATCAAAATTTCACTTCCACCTTTATATCACACTTTTCACCTTTTGTTGCAACATATTTCGACAGGCGCTAAATGACCTCGCTGTCGATGCGCCTTAAAACTCTAATATTCATTCATTCATTCATTCAACTGATCCGACATTTTGAAAACCCACAGAAGGATAATACAGAGGTGAAAATTTTGTAAAAACATCCCTGAGAATGTGTTTAAATTTGGTAGAATCTCAGTAGAGGATAAGAATGATATACAAAACTCAGAAAATCTTAAATGGAAAATCAAATATAGGCCCAAATTCATATACACACATACACACACATATATATATATATATATATATATATATATATATATATATATATATATATATATATATATATATATATATATATATTATGAATATATATAATTAAACACAATTCACGATAATTCAACACGATGATAATAATACCCGAAACAATAATTATCCTCAATATCTACATCTTGAAAGTTTTAAAACCATCATATATATATATATATATATATATATATATATATATATATATATATATATATATATATATATATATATATATATATATATATATATATATATATGTATATATGATATGATGTTCTTTCATTTCATCAATTGAAGACTTTCAAAGCTGAAAAAAACACGTGCCACCAATTGAATCGTGAAACAGTTTGAATAAGCGATAGATAAAACAAAAAGGCAGTGCCATGATAGTTTCCAAATCAACGTGTGTATGTAGCTCTCCATTACATTTTATATAAATATAGCTCAACTTAAAACACGTATGTTACATTCTCCTTGCATAATATGTTGACACTGGTAAATGTAGCTGAGTGGTTAACGCACTTGCTTCATGTGATCCGGGAGGTGAAGGGACATATCGGACTCTGTTCGATCCCCGCCACCGTCCATCTTTACAGGGGTTCTTCGTGATTTCCCTCTGTAGTCTAGGCTAATGACGGGATGGTTCCCACAATATGGGCCACGACTGCTTCCTTCCCACTATTCTTCCCATTACCCATAAAACCTTCATCTCCTCATCCCATCATCTCATTGATCATTCATCCGAAGGCAATAGATCGTAGTTATCATTACAGTGCGTCGTTAAAACGAAATATAAAAAAATGAATATGTTGACAGTGAAAATGTTTCTCATGTGGTCATGTCTCAATCCAATGTCGCATCTGACCCACATTTAACGAATACCACAAGGGATGCTATTGATCACTACTCCACATATCGCATCACGGACATGAATATCTCGGGCAATAACTCGAAATCAGTCGCTATTATCAGTCTAGTGTCGTTGTTGTCGTTGTTGTCGTTGTTAGTGTTGTTGTTGCCGTTTACCAGCCCTGTATGCGCGCCGTACTCGACGGACTGTGTGATTGGTCGAAGGGTAGCGAGGGGGATGAGAAACTCAAGGGGTTGAGTCGCCATGCGCTACTCAGCCAGTCGGGCTTCGAACGCCACACCACCCGGAGCCACAAACCGACGTCTCCGTCGTCGCGACGCATTCAAACTGCGCGAGTTGAGACAATGTTCGTACCGGTATATATAGGCTACAATTCGGTTGTTTCGTTTTTTTTTTCAATGTGTAATCTATCTGTGATTGTTTTTAATTGTGAACATTTTGATGTTGTGATAACTTAAACACAATATTTATTATTTTGTTCTCTTATCGAAATCGATGTGAATATATTTGTGAGTGTTTTCGAAAAATTATATCTGTGAAGAAGAAAAAAAAATTGAATTTCTATTTTATTCTATGTGTTACAATTCTGAAGAAGTGTGAAAAAACATTATTTCAAACTATTTTAATCATTACCAACAGTTACTTCATCAAAACATGTCATAATTTTTCATTAAAAAAACATCGCCAACAAAGTTTTCTGTATAACGTTTCCTAACAAATGAGTAACTTTGTGTGACACTTTGTCTACGTTCTCTGTATTGTCGTGCGTGTTTAACCCTCGGAGTAATGCTATCGATTGTCAGGCCACGACAAGTAACGTGTACATAAACTCCGTGCTTGCTGACAGTGAAAATAAAGTTCCATATAACGATACAAGTCTCACAATAACCTATCTATTAGCTTTAATATTTCATCAATACAAGAAATAGTTGTGGACATTTTCAGTTTGACAAATTGTTTCGAGTAATGACAGTATTATTAGCATAATATATAGATTATATAATGATGAAATAATAAATCATCGAATATCCTTCTAGAACAGCAATAATATAGCCTCACTCTTTCCTTTCTCATCGCAATAAAGCGTGATTTAAATGTTGTCGGCACTTTCGGTGTTACATTCATTGTGTAGATGATTCTAAACATAACCATCACAATCATAGTCGTTTTCTAAACTTAATTAACTCTCTGTGATATGCTTCTTACTACATTCCTTTCACTTTGTCTATTGTATACTTGAGCAATGCGTGATACACTACACAGCAATACTATGACGACGACTAGCGTCGCGACGCCTGCAACATGTACGTGTTGTAGCAGGCGTCGTCTCTACAAACGAAAGTGGTTGGTTTTGTTTGGTGTTTTATTACTCCAGACGGTCCAGACGTCGGCTATGACGTTATTACGTCACAAGACGCCGGGCGTCGTTCTCAGCAACACAGGTGATCCAGCACCGGGACGTTCACCTGGACCGCCTCACACATGGGATCTAGAGAAGAGGGAACAAGAGTTCAGATTTGAGGGAATACAACGAGTCGGTGTGGATGCCGGTGATGAGATGAAAGTACAAAAGGTTAAAGATGAAACGAATGTCGCTATGCCCGATGGATACAAAGGAAATGTCAGGATTGAAGAGCAGTTAGGAGGGATTCAGCTGAAGTACTTGCGCGCAAGGAGAGATGTAAATGAAGACATTCAGGGAAGCAAACGAACACAAATCTCGGATATAAAATCACAAAGTAGCGAAGAAGACGAAGAAGATTTCAATAGGAGTGCTTTGAAATCGGAAAGATTCGCAGTTTCGGATGAATCACAAAGCGGTGAAGAAAGTGAACGTAAAGATAGCTATCTTGTTGGTGAATTCGTGCGTAATCTCATGAAAACTCGTAGCGAACGGGATGATCGGAGTGACGAGATCGAAGAGGAGAATCCCGATCGGAACAAATATCTCGTCCAATCGAAGCGTAGCGATCAGCGGCAAGGTATCAGTGATGACGTGCATAATAACCAGGGTGATCATCCGACGATCATTTTAACGGCCCAAAAGGAGAGTAATACCACGTGGTGTCAACAAGTATTGGACGCCCTGGAACCGGATGTGGAGTCCCCTGACGACAAGATGGCGGAGATGATGAATATTTCAGTGTTTCATCCGTTGTTCAAACCGGAAATGGGGCTCGTGGTTGGCATCACTTATGATGGTGAGTCACAACATAGTTTGTTCTCAAGTACACACTGCATGTATATGTCCTGTTACTCGACAGTTAGAACACTCACCACTAATGACTTACTATTAGGAATTTCTATTGGTTAACTCTTGACACAAACATATCACGTGAGAGGTGTCAGGAGTTTCCTAGTGGAATAGAAGACGTGTCAATATTATAATTCACTAGAAACACATATCTCAATTATTCCAATCAAATTGTTTGACGATAGCACTGTATCACATCGCCTTCAGAAATACATTTCAATAAGTGACGCTCCAAAGATGATTGACGACTATTGATAATGAAATAACTACAGATATTCTGGACTACAAATATCCTGGAACTGTTCGTGTCAATCTTTTTTTTCCATCATTGACAATTCATAATCAAAATACACAGTAATTTTTACAATTTTTATTTTTAGCCAAGCTAATTTGGTTTAACCTGTGGCATAGACATATACGATCAAACATGAGTGTCGACATACGACCAAACTTATGGTAATACTTTGAATGATAGCATTTGGGAACAGGCCTGAAATTAACAGTTTTCCTGCATATGAGAATGTGAATATAGTGATAAGAGAGTAATCCTTCGCGGTCCATAATGTCAGGCATATAATGCAAACGCTTGGTAATTATAAGTAGGCTTGAAAGTTTTTTCAAAATGACATATGCATATCAATTTGATTTCACTATGTTGAAAAGCTATCAGGCAGAAGTTATAATTACCGGAAAGTTGTATTATATGGCTATAATATTAGGCAATTTCAATTTTCAATTCATTTTATTCACACTTCCATTTCAAATCACATAGACATATGATGATAACATAAATATTCAGATTATTGAATTGAATACACAATTGGGGAGATGTAACTTGAGCTATGTGAACTAAACATAATTATGGTTTGTGGAATAATGGAAAGAAAGAGTGTGAAGCTCGCGTAAGAATAGAAATATCTGAGAGTGGGCTGTCTAATATTTGTCTGATCAATGACAGAAACAGTTGAAAAGAAAGCAAACGGATAATGTAATACAGAGAACATAGAAACATTGAAAGAAATGAAATACTCAACCTCAATCTGTAGTTTTCATAGCCAAAAAAGTTTTTTTTTTATAATATCTATTTACAAGAAAAGTTTGCATACAGGTTGCATGTAACTTCCATGTACACACATAAACATGTTCCTTCTCTTGAAAAGTCAAGTTGGCCAAACTTTTTATATCACTACTTTTCATGTCAAAATGTTCAAATCGAAATAGCAATTGACTCAATTCTTTCTACAAGTTTTTCAGATAATACTAAGCCAGTCAAATCAACAACAGTACGAAAAAAAGTTTCTTTTTTTGACAGGAAATGAAACAGTTGATAAATACAAGCAACAGTTTTGGCGGGAAACGCAATTTGCGGCTTTGCACATCATTGATGTGATCACAGTCTGTTGGAATTTTCAATGAATTGCGACTCTCGTTTCAAATCAAGATCGTTTTAAGCGGGTTTTAAAACGGATACCAAGTCGGACAGTCGTTGAAAGTCCATAGAAGTCGATTTAGCAAAATATCATCTTTTTCATGAGAACTTCTAAACGGTATGAGATATCGAAATTATAATTCACGAGAAACACAGATAATTATATAAGCTTCAAAATTGCATAATTCAAAACTATTCAAGTCGAGTCGCATAACTGTCAAGCGTATACAGCTAAAAAAACTATTTTTTTAGCTGTATACGCTTGACAATTATGCGACATGACTTGAATAGCTATAAATTATATCATCTTGAAGCTAATATAAGTATCTGTGTTCCTCGCGTATTAGAATTTCGATATCTCATATCGTTCAAAAGTTATCTCCAAAAAAATGATATTTCGCTGTCGACTCCTATTGACTCTTAAACCAGTTGTGAATCGACCTTCATAGAATACGATGAATTGAACGAAGAATCGATAAATATATCAGTATTCATCAGATTGTTCGACAGTTCAATGTGTTCACCAGTGCGAGTGATTTCCTCTCTATCAGAAACAATTAAACGATGGGTTAATAGGCGATAAACGGAATTAACGAAATCGTTACTTCGTAAACTCTGACACCACGCAACACACCGGGTTTATTAGTTCCCAGCCATCAAAGCGTATGGAAGTCGATTTAGCGAAATATCAGTTTATTCATGATTACTTTTGAAAAGTATGAGATATCAAAATTCTAATGATGAGATATTTTTAGACAGATATTTGTAATACCTTCGAATTGGTATGAGTGAGAACAATGGAACTTCTGTCGCAGAGTTGTCGAAGGTATGACTTAAAAAAAGTGTTTTTTAATTGCATACGAGTCAGTTTTACGAGTCTTGGTCAAGTACTAATCCGTCAACTATTAGTTGATAGTACGGAAATAACATACGTAACCAAGACTGATAACAAATTAATTCGCTAACTATTGCTTGATCGACTAATTATCAGTTTTTAAAACTGGACCTTAGTTTGATAATTATGTGATATATGTTGTGTGAAATAGTTTTGAATTGAACAGTCTTGAAAATACCTGTTTCCCCCGTACTACAATTCCGAGGTTTCATTTCACATTTTACAAATTTTATATAAAAGCTATCACTAAAACTGATATATCGCCAAATCAACTCCCATGAACTATTAAGACCCGGATCAAACCGGCACTAAGGTCCAGTATTACCAAGTCCAGTTAGTATTTATCTGGGACATGGTGAAAAAAATACCACAGGTAACCATGGTGATAACAAGTTTGAACTGTCAGATAAAGTCTAACTAGACTTGGTAATACGTGACCCAATATTATACATTTCAATTAACTTTGAAAATGAAGTATGCGAGAAGATTTGACCCGCGAACGTTCAGCATGCAAAATCACAAACTTGCGCACACACTATCACTCGACCATTTAGCACGTTTCAATAATATCATGAAATTGACTATATATATATTTTTTTCATATTTTATATTTATATTTTATAATTGATTCTGATTGGCCAATTCTATGGACATTGTTGTATGTCTATTTCAACAATGAGTGACGTCACTTGACAGAAGCTCAAGGTTTTGGAAAAATAATTCTCACCAACAGCGCATTCTACGTCCACAGTTCTCAGCCAATAAGTGACGTCAACAATTCCTCAACAATTTTATATAAGATTCTAGGGAACAGTGAAGCTATCTGGTGTTTGTGTCTCGAACTTAGGACATGTTCACTCGAAATTGAAACGTCCACATTCCAATGCTGACTTGTGACGACATTGTTCGTAGTTTGACAGTCTTGAGAGTTGAGACGAGGTATTCCAATGCTAGCATTCCAATGCCGTGCCAAAGACGACATATACTTCAAGACATATCACGCAATGTTATATATATATATATATATATATATATATATATATATATATATATATATATACATATCAAACCCAGATAACCAATTATATTGGGTCAGGGAATGTTTCCACTCCTTCTTCTAGGGCAGACTTCTCATATCAATCGGTTCCTGCCAGTTCCGACTTCTACCTCCTCTTCACTACTACTAGGCATATCCTCTGTTTCTTCTTCTCTTCCCACGAGTTCCCTCCGTTCTCTATTCTCTCACCATATCTCTAGTCTTCCACTCCTTCCCATTTTTCTCCTCGGTTGACTGTAATGAATCATAATATTATAACTATATATTGACTATACTATAACTAATTCCTTTTTATTTCATTTTCACTTCTGCCCAACACACCCCAACCATATAGGAATTATTATCACCTCAAGACTGCCCGAAGAGCGTGGTTCATTGTGGATTGTGATTGACTATCGGCCAGCCCGTAGCACCCTAGTTTGCAATGGTTAGAAGAGAAACTTATTTCAAATATCGACGAGGCGACCGGAGGTATATGCAGAAAGATGTAATGAAGCTTCGTTTTCTCAAAAGTGGGGAGTGACTTGGTACATTATTTTTCATCTGTGACTATTCCGTATTCTGAGACCGGGAAATAGTGAAGCTATGCGCGCTGAAACGTCATTCAAAAGTCAGGAGTTTCCGATTTAATGTGTTTCGATACAGGATCACGTTATGTCAGCCTACGTCATGGCGAACACGTAACACCCGATATTTTTGCCATCTATTTTTACCTCAACGCTTACCGTTACAAGCAACATATAATGTGAATATTCAAAATGGATCGACATTATTTCAAATATACTTTCCTGAATGGTGTGAAGCAATTTCAAACGGCAACTCATTATACGCCCTGACTTCATTCATAACCCATTTTAACCTGGGCTCAAATTGAATAGAAATCATACAGACTTGACGGTCAATCATCACTATACTGATAATCGATTTTCATGTTGAATGAATGAATATTCGAGTTTTAAGGCGCATCGACAGCGAGGTCATTTAGCGCGATTTTCATGTTATCATAAGTAATTGTGAGCTCTCCGAGAAAAATATATGTCATGTACACAAATCCACAAAAACAAAGAGCGCAGGCGCGTTGAGGGGTTATTATCAGAACTGGCCTCTCGTGAACAATGACCAAGTCAAAGGTCATGTTTGATCAACGGAAAGCAATTAGCCACTCTGACCAATACGGTGACACGTTGATTGATGCATTTCCCATGTGACCCACGCTTATTGACAATCAGCGGATTGGTTCAGCTCAGCCAATCAGCTTAGCCGCAGAGTCTGACGCGTCACATTCCCTTATCCTACCCTGTATTTACCACGATTATATAACAACTTTTCCGTATTGAATACCGGTTTGTGTGTAGGTTTAGTCCGTTCAATACTAATGTAAACACATAAAACTTGGATTATTGTTTGTAATTGTCATATTCATGTATGTATTATTCATTGTGATTTATCTCAGTGGAAATACATTGTGAACAGATAATGGGAATTGAGCGAAAACCCCGTAATGTGTGCCTAGTTCACCACCTACATATTAATATAAATTATGACAATACAATTTATAGTAAAAGAAAATGAGATTAAAATTAGAATATATTTTATAAATATATTCTGACGAACTCATCGGTTTTTTCAGAGCTCGATCAACCTTTAATCACGTTCCATAGATTTATATCGATCCGAGATACTGAATTGAAATTGGTGAGAACCGAGACCTCAATATTGTCCACCATCATGAAGCGAACCTCTATGACGGACATAACGGAGATCGAACCTATTTGATATCATATTCACAAATATAGGAGAGTAAAATTCAAGTGATTTTATTTTCATACATTTTTCCAAGTTTTTTCTAAAAACCACACCATTAAATGTGAGCCTTCTTCATATTGATGAATAGGAAATCAAGGTTACACGACAGTTAAGGTCAAGTGATAACTTACGACAGTCGCAAACGAACAAAAATTGGGCCCCTGTTCCTAACCTTTGACCAATTCTTCTATTGTGACGTCACCGTTTGCACAGTGTTGTTTTAACAGTGACATTCACATGGATTTATTATATATGAATCTGATTTAGTTCTCTCTCTCTTTCTCTCTCTCTCTCTCTCTCTCTCTCTCACTCTCTATCAAATCGCGTTGTTTTCATTATTGTTACTCTTCTGTCCACATATTGTTTCCCAGTTGTTGAATATATAGAACATATAATTCGATAAAACAGAAAATATCAAACCGACATTTACTGATTACAACTGTATTTAACGCTCACAGCGAGTTAGCTGCAAACGCTTCTCTCTGTGATCTGTTCAGGTGGTGGGTGGGGGAGGGGTAGTGTCTACTTTATGTTTTGCATGTGACGTTCGGCCGTCTCGGCTGACGATCGGGGTGTGTATGTACGTGTTTGCCAAATGGAACTGTCCAATGCGAACTCCTAGATTATAATTGTTTAGCCGGCGGCTGATTTACTCAATGCGTTTCATTGTTGGGTCCTGGATGGGATTATATTAGCGTTATGTACCGATCGTATTATTTCATAACCACGTTTGTTAGATTTTATTGCCTTGAGCCTAATTCTATTCACACAAACGAGCATATTTATGAGGTCCATTCACAGTACATTGTTAATACCAACGCGACGAATGTTTGACTCATTTGGAAGTAGGCCTACTTCAGAATACACTAACGCTCATTTTACAATATCAGTATCCAGCAATTACTGAGTTGATGAATTAGTGGACCTCATGAAGAGCGTATACGGGAATGAAGTATACTCGGCTGTGTGACATGAGCTTGGCTTTTGAATGGATAGTTGTGTTATGTGGTCAGGGGTCTGGGTAAGGTTTGTTACTGAAGCCCATGTCACACGACCAATTCATAAGATTGCCTACTAAAATGTCAAGATTTTGCAGTCCAAGAGACCATACCGTTATTCTGTTATTTTTTGTATAACTGTAGAAGTAACTATAGCTCACTTTGTAACTATAGTGAACATTCCCCAATCAACGTATTTTTTTTAGAGCTTCAGAGCTATAGCTGCCAGATACGTTATTTTAAGTGATAGTCGTGAAAATCGTGGTAATGGTCGTATATTCAAGTAAACAAACGAGCTGTCGTCGGGAGCGATTCATTTGGTCCCAAGACGGTCATAGTCATGGAAAAATTTCCGGAGTTAGGGTCCAGTCCAAGTTCAGACCGACTCAGTCGAGTGGAAGCCGCTCGGTGAACAAAGTATTTGGCGAAAGTACTGAGCGGTGCGTTTTCATTGCATTTTTTTTCTGAGGGGAGGGGGTTCTTATTACTCCCTTTTTTCTCACATTCACTCATCCTTTTCTCCATCTCTTCTTTTATTCCCTATTAACCTCTCTGAAAAGATCAGACAAATCGTACGATTCCTTTGGCCTGTAGCCGATTCCGCAAGATGGCGACGGAAGGAGGAGAAGAACACGGAAATAGTACACTTTTCCCAGTGCTATAACTTCCAAACATTCTCTTCGATATAGCTTTAGTTTGATATGCCATGTTGTGTATGGCACCTCATTTCAATTACAATAAACTAGAGTAATCTAAGTTCATTGCTTTCGAATATACAGAAACTGCTCTGCTCGGAACCGTCTGGAAGCTCTTCGTGTAAACAGTGGAGCAAGTAGCTGGCCTCGCGCGGGACTTGGCTCCCGTCGAGCTACCGCTCAATTATATATATATATATATATATATATATATATATATATATATATATATATATATATATTTATGACTTTTTTCACTACCAAATATGGAAGACAATGATTGTATATACTAAGTTACTCAATAGTTGTTCTAGGAAAAAAAGTGTTCCATAAACTTGACTCCAGCATTGTTTTCCCTGAAGCCCCTCCAACTTCAGCCAGATTAACATTTTTATGAGGATTTGAATTGTTATAAAAGTTTACTATGGAGATGAATATATTTGATTCTTGAATAGTTTGCGGGAGATCAGTCAGCCGCAAATCATCGGGTTTAGCTTTCTTCAATTCACAGTTGTTTTGTGGCCGGAGAGAACTGGAGAACGAAGAATTGAAAGTTTGGCAAATCGAACTTGAGTTGTTTCTTATACTTTTTTTCACGAACTTGAATCTCTTGGGCCTGATGCCATTGTGATGAGATTTACAACGATTCAACATGAAGATCGAAATAACTCTTACGGATAAGCCGCAACAAAAAAAAGACAGATTTAAAAACCTTGAAGATGAGCCGTGCAACCAACTTTCAAGAAGAATTGAATATATTGTGAATTTCAATAGCTCCATTCAAAGGAGAGAGAGGATTTTCCATTGGTGATATGCTCTCATCATATTTCCCCCCTCCCTCCCACACACACATTTGGAATTCAAATTTTCTCTGAAGGAATTGAAATGTACTTGTTTTGTCAAGAAATGTGCTGCAAAAAAATCTTTTCGTGCTTTTCCGTTTTTTTTTTTAGTCATTCTCATTTCAATGTGTCCGTCAAGTTAACGCCAAGTTAATGCCCCGATACACATTTGAAATGTATGCTTGTCATGACGTGGCCAAAATGTGCTAATTTTGTGCTGAAATGTGCTGTAGAGAAATCGTTTTCTGTTGCTACCGTTACCAAGTTAATGGTCCCCTCCCCCTCACATTGGAAATATTTTTTTTTTATGGTGTTTTTGAAATGTGCTCGTTTTGTGCTGAAATGTGCTGTTGAAAAAATCGTTTCAAATTGAAGGACAAGTTAATGCACCTCCAGGAAGACTCGATTCAATTTCATGAAAAAACCTGGCACTTCCACCAAAACTTGAAAGGCCAACGTGTATACAAATATTTCATTGAAGATTTCATGAAAAACACTGAACTTGACCCAACATTGTGCTTCTTCAAAGTGTTGAATCAGCACAAAACATTTCATAACGATCAGCTGACCGAATGAATTATTGACTTTTGTTGTAAAGTCACACATTTATTTTTAAAGACTATTCATTAGGTAACAAAATGAAATTGATACTGAAAATGAATCATTAATCTGTGACATAAGTATACACATACAAATGAATCGGACAATAAATAGAGAAGTTTTTCAAATTACATATTTTTAAAAAAATAATCTAAATAATGAACCTTATTACATCGTACTAAGCACTTAATTATTACCACCAGTATTGTCGCAAGTTCTATGAAACACAGATTTTGTATAAAATTGAATTGAGTTGAACTTTAGTGTATGACGATCTGGAAAATGAACTCTTTACATATATATTCATCGTGTTGAAGGATGAAGGATGAGGAAGAACGATGAAAATGTAAAACTGAAGAACTAATGGAAATTAATGGTAAAAATGTGCTCGCAAATTACAACAACGACATTCATTGATGATAACACATTTATTCACAATGATTTTTTTTACATTACTACAGTGGCATTAATTTAGGATGGTTCATTCAGGAGACCGGGTCTTGATTCCCACTATAATCGACTATCTTGACAGATGTTTTTCGTGATTTGCCTCTGTCATTTAACGCTCAGGTTTAAACTGGGATAGTGACTGGAATTTACGACTGACGCCTTCCCAATATCCAAAACACCCGATATAATAACCTTTCATTTCATTTTCCCATCATCTCATTCACCATTCACTCGCCAATAGATCTCAAATTATCAGTACAGTGCGTCGTTAAAGCCAATAAAAATTAAAATAAATTAAGAATGTAATTAGTTTTGGTACTACATTTCACAGGCCACATAGCTCATTATGTTGCTATACTTTTACTGGTGAATTCACAATGTACTGTACATCGTAAAACTTGCACTAATAGCCGATCATAAATCAGGGTTCATAGCAGAAACTCTCATGAAGATTTTCTTCAGCGCTTTTAATAAGCGAATCTCTTGAAATAATGACGCCATTGTTCTTGGAGACTCTTATACTCCTCGCAATTATCCATCTTGCTTTCTTTACTTTAGATACTTTAATATTGTAATCACTTCTTCCAACTTTCCCCTCGTCTTTGTTCGCTTATGCTGCTTATTGGTATTAAGATGGGTAGAACGACCTTTGCACAAGTTCCTACAGTCAAGAAACTTGATGTGAAGTGAGTGAGACTGAGAGAGTGAGAGTTAGTAGTTAGTGAGAGAAAAAAAAGAGGAAGTTTGAGAGTGAGATAGAGAGAGAGAGAGAAAGAGGAGTGGGAGAGATAATGCGTGTGTGTGTGTGTGTGTGTGGAGGGGGGGGGGGGGGAGGAGAGAGAGAGAGAGAGAGAGAGACGGACAGAAAAATATAGACTGATAGCGAGAGAGAAAGAGAGAGAATGTGTGTGTGTGTGAGTGAGTGAGTGAGAGAGTGAGAGAAAGAGAGATAGAGTGTGTGTGAGAGAGTGTGAGAAAGAGAGATAGAATGGGAGAGGGAGGTAGTGAGTGAGTGAGAGAGAAAGAGAGAGTGTATATATATATATATATATATATATATATATATATATATATATATATATATATATATATATATTATAGAGAGAGAGAAAGAGAGAGAGAGAGAGAGAGAGAGAGAGAGAGAGAGAGAGAGAGAGAGAGAGAGAGAGAGAGACGGAGAGTGAACGAAGGAGAGTGAAAGAAGGAGAGAGTAGCTTTTATCCCTAACGATTGTAATTTGTCTGTTATATATCATGTCTGGAAATAAGAACGGAGTGGATCTCGAATATTGCTCGAAGCGAATGAAAAGGTTTCTGGTGATTGAGTCTGTCAGTCTGGCTGGCCTGCCAGTGACGTCACATGATGATCACGTGGTCAGTCCCATTGTGTGACGTCACATATTGGTGGTGGAACGACCCGCAGTATGGATCTGATACGATATTCGGTTCTTCCCCACAAACAACTAGGCGCACATTCTACACTTGCTGTCACATAGAGGTGATCGAAGCACATGAGGCCAGCTTTACAAATCCAAGTGCTTGAATCATCAAAGTGTTAGTAGCTCTAACTGGTAATTAAAAGTTGTTATCACCATGGATACCGATGCTATTAGTTTTCACCAATTCTCAGATATAGGCTTATAGGACTTGGACTTGGTAATACTGGGCCTTAGCCTATCTAACCCACTAACTATTAGTTCAGGCGTAGACTATGGTTCAGGTACGAAAATAACATATGTGACCAAGGGTGATAACAAGTTAATCCGCTAACTATTGCTTGATCCACTGTCAGTTAATCCGCTAACTATTGCTTGATCCACTGTCAGTTAATCCGCTAACTATTGCTTGATCCACTGTCAGTTAATCCGCTAACTATTGCTTGATCCACTGTCAATTCACGAAACTGAGCCTAAATCACATGAAAATGAATCCTGAATCGATGTTTGGACCATGAAAACATTAGCTGGAAGATTGAGGCCCTATCAGGACCTAGGCGGAAAATACTCAAGGGGGGATGGGGGGAAAAACAGATTTTTAAGGGACGTCAGGCTCTCAAAAAACAAATATGCCTTCAAAAATCTCATTTTCTCATATAATATATATATTCACGTTTTGAGAAATCAACTAACTAGAGAGCAGTGAAAACAAAGTTCTGTGTTGCTACGGTGTTCTATCTATTGTACAATATAGGCCCGGTATTACCAAGTCCAGTTAGCCTTTATCTGACAGTTCAAACTTGTTATCACCATGCTTACCTGTGGTATTTGTTTTCACCAACTCTCAGATAAATACTAACTGGACTTGGTGATACTGTGCCATAGTCAAATTTGTCACATAATTCTGTTTCGCCGTTTAACAAAATTGTCAGTATCATTATTTCAACATAATATTAATGACCTCGCTGTCGATGCGCCTTAAAACTCTAATATTCATTCATTCTTAGTAACGATCAAAGTTTATAAAATTATCCTTCTCATTGATAAATTGCTGATAAATGCATTGATATCTCGTTGCAATTGCCCAACACAATAATGATAAACGTGCTTTCTAATAAGAACCTGGAGCTGGTCATATTCATGAGATTATACTGAATTAATTATTATACTTGATAAGAAGGAGGGGAGGGGGGGGGGCGTAAAAATATTCCGGGTCTAGGGGCGCAAAATATCTTAATACTATCCTGAGTAAGATGCTAACAGATCTTTGGGAGTAATACTAATTCCGTTTATTGTCATTTAACCGTTATACAATGTGTATGGATCGAAATTACATAATACAATGATACGATATACAGAATTTTTTCCCTTAAGCAATGGGGAATAATGAAATACAACATAGAAGGTGATCTAAGGCAGAACAGAAACATAATATTAGACCCGAAAGTAGCTCAACATATTTGAATGCAAATATTTGACCTAACAATGCAAAATTAGGAATCATCCACACACTTTTTTGACACAATACAATACAATTATTTTAGTATGGTAGCACCATTGAAATTTATATGATATCGCTTTATATGATTGCTATATTTGGTCGCTTCAATCACCCAACAGTGACTTTATTAGGGAGTATATAAATACGATTAGTTCAGAAGAGACATGTGAATATAACGGCGGGAGAAAGTTGAATGAAGTTATGAAAGTTTAGTACCGTCTAGCCCGCATATCACATAGTGTATCTGATGGGATCGTTTGAACCATGAGACGAGTATTAGTCGACAAACACCGCACGCTTCACACCTACACGGTAGGAGAAGGAGCGAACCACCCGCGTGTTACTGGTGTGAGATAGGGGGACGGGCGCTCGGAACATTCTTCTATCGTGGATGCAATATACACTAGTCTTCCTTCTTCAGTAAGTTATTTCAAATCACCTCACCATTATCACCATCTTATTCTATTCCATATATAAAGGTTGGCTGAGAGCTTTTATTTCTATCTCTCTTTCTCTCTCTCTTTCCCTCTCTCTCTCTCTCTCTCTCTCTCTCTTTCCCTCTCTCTCTCTCTCTCTCTCTCTCTCTCTCATTCTCACTTTCTCCTCTTTTTCTCCATCTCTTGCTTTTCTATCTCTCTCTCACACTCTCTTTCTTCCATACCTGGCGTATCCGACGCTAAGTGCATGTAAGGTCAAGGACCCGTTCTATAACGACGCCCGTGACGCCGACGCCGACGTCGGCTTATCAAAAGAGAACAAAAACGGATGTGTAGTGATTTATCAGTTTTCAGAGTTCATCGGACGTCGACACTTTCAGTTTCTGAAACGCTTTTTTTATATTTTCTCGTGAGATCTTGAGTGAAACAAAATCACTGAAGCGTTTCTCAATATACCATTTTGATATATTATATACATTATATACGTATATTATATACATATATATATATATATATATATATATATATATATATATATATATATATATATATTTATTGAATATTCCATATATCATACATATTATATATATATATATATATATATATATATATATATATATATATATATATATATATATATATATATATATATATATATATATATATATGTATATATATATATGTATATTGCACCACTTCTGAGAAAACTCATTTTAAAATTTCCAATAATCTCATAAGAACAACCCAGAGTCAAAAATTCGTCAAAAATATTTCCTTCGAGAGAATCAAAATTCTCAGGAAATTTCAATATAATGATCATACACCTTATTCCAAACTTTCAGTCAAAAAGCATCAGCCGTTTTGATGTTAAAAAAATATATATTCTAATTTTTTTAAATCACTCAAAGCTATTAAGAAACCAATCAAATCCTAGCAAGGTGTTACCAATAATTGGAAACGATGAAAACAAAGCCTTCTTCATTCCCATATAAATTGATTAGGAAATAGGATGGCAGTAACGTAATTGTTTGGATCTCAAGGTGGATATATATAATGACCAATCCAAAGATAAGTTGATATGTTTTTGCTTATCCATCAACGCGGCAACACATAACGCGTTTGCCTAGTAGATAGCATTATATCAAATATAAGCTTCTGTCAAGTAACAATGTGTAACAATGGTTAGGGCCTACCATTTCGATGTAACTAGTAAAACATCAAAGAATGTAATTGGTTAGTATTGACTGTTGAACATTGTTGTCCACCCTTTTCAACAATTAGTGATGTCACTTGACAGAAGCATAATATAAATACAATTGTTATACATGACAACTTTTTATTATTCGATATTTCAGCTCTCACTTCACAGTTAGCTTGAATTAATTCCAATTAGTTGAATGCAGAACAAGAACAGAGCTGTTTGAAATGTGTATGTTTGTTTTAGTGTTCAAACAACGACCGATAAACTCTTTGTTCTGCACGTCGAGTAGCTACTTGCTATCCGGGGAATAATAGCAACAACACATCATATGTGCTTGTTAAAATAAAAGAGGATCGGGTACAACTTGCCTTGTAGCGTTCGGATGTTCTCGGTCGTGCTTCGTGTAAATTCGTCTAGCTGACTTTGAAATTGTACTTGAAAATATAAAATCACACCGTGTTTGTTAGTTTTTTCTGCGTGTTTGAATAAGAGGTCGTGTACAACTTGATTTGTGCCGTTCGGGTGTTCTCGGACGTGCTTCGTGTAACTTCGTTCAGCTGACTTTGAAATTGTGATTGAAAATAGAATATCACACCGTGTTAGTCCGTTTTTTTTTCATGTTATCCGGTTGATGATGTGCCATAGATTCGTGGTTCAAATATTTTATATACTTTTGAAAACGATTAAGATTGGCGATTTTTGTAGAGCGGGATCTATGCTACCGACGCTATTCATTAGACTAAGTGCGAATAATTCTTATAATTTTTCGTCTCATTACAGTCATTTACTTGAAATATCAGTGATTACTAGACAACCAGAATATATATTTGATTTATTACAAGAGATTTAGGGTCTATACATACTGTCTGAGATAAAAAAAAACTGATGGAAATGCAAGTTAGATGATATGATGATGTTAAACCTTCAACCCTGTGAAGCAGACTGACCTTTTCACACCACTAGAATACCCAGAATACAATAGGGCCTACCATCAATGTCGACCGCATGAAGAAGGCGACGGGTATCGTGAGCGCATGCGCATATAATTCTAATTTTTTTCTATTGAATTTAGTAGGCCTATATCAAAAAGGTGTTTTATCAGAGAGGTTATTCGAAGACATTATTTTTCTTTTCATCAATCAAAAAATAAAAATTATCAAACAGCTTATTATAAAAGAGCTCCATAAAGGCAAGTTGTTTCTGACCCGGTCGTGGTATAATCTCTAATGAACCGCAGCGACTAGCGGCCTGAAGTGGAACAAAGGACAGACGTTATTGTAAGGATATTAACTATGAATTAACTTCAGACATATTAGTTTCAGACTGATTGTTTTCTCTTCCCGGACGATGTTCGCCAAGGGTGGGCTGGCCCCGGGGGGGGGGGGTGGGTCATCGTCGCCCGGGCCCCACCTTGTTTAGCTTCTTGCCTTGGGGCCCTTACAAAGTTGTGTATGTGTTGTGTAAAGGGTATTCTCAACTGACGTCACCCATTGTTGAAAGAGAGAGACAACAATGTGCACCAGTTGGAATTGACCAATCAGAATGTTTGGTAGTCCACCAGTTCGCTGATGTATTGCTATGGTAACGATTGTTTGTCGTTTGTTACGTGCGAACACTCTATTGGATACAAGAAGTCGCTGTCGATGCGCCTTAAAACCCTAATATTCATTCATTCTGGAAGTAAGCAGATATTAAATTAAGATTTTATGTAATTTATGCAATGCAGTACAATGTACCCCCTCAAAGGATCCGAACACCTTGACGTGGTGTGGGGGCTTGCGTGGCCCCATGATCTCCAGAGCTTTCGTCGGGAGCAATTAATTTGCTCCCAGCAGGGTCACCCATGACGATAAGGTCTAGAGTGAGGGTCCAGACCAAGTTCGGACCGTCGGTCGAGTGGGTTCCATTTCGGTGACCGGAGTGTATAGAGGTAGTGCTGAGCGTTGCGTTGTCTTCTCAATTCTCTCCTTATCTTTCGATCTCTTTTCTTCTTCTCTTCTTTCCTTTCTTTTCTCTTATCTTCTCTTACTCTCCTTCTTCTCGCCGGCTCCCTCCATATGCTCGAATCGCCCACATTTGTTGACGACAATTGCAATGTACACGGACATGAACCTAAGCCTATGGTGGGAACAATCGTGCTAATGGCTGAATGACTACGGGTTAATGTAGTATTGAACGATGAACTCTGGATACCTGGTGACCTCCAGTTTCAATTTTACCTTACTTTCATATGCGGGGCTCTGTGCGAGTGAACCTTTATTTCCCTAGCTACTCGTGGGACCAACTATGAATAAAAACCCAAACCCAAAACTCTCCCCTCCCCTCATTCACAGAAACAAAAAACGGCCGGCCGCTCTAATGGATAGTTTGCTCTCCATTGAAGACCTGGTGCCACCTACTAAAGAACCGCGCTTTCTCACCATTAAAATTACAACATCCAACAAATCTTTCAAAGATGTCTCTCTCTTTGACCAACATAGAGGAATAAACCGCCTGGTAGGCGAGGTTAAATCCTCCAAGTCCCTGAGAGATGGCACTCTTCTGGTTGAAACCAAGAATGCTGAACAGTCTCACATCCTTCTGAAATCTAAGCTATTTCTCACTTACCTCATTGATGTTTCCGCTCATAAAGCCCTGAATACTTCCAAAGGGATAATCTTCTGTCACGATCTCATTAACCTTGAACTGGATGTACTTAAGGAGGAGTTCAAGTCACAAGATGTCTTAGATGTATACCGCATAAATAAGCGGCAAAACGGTAAACTTGTGCCAACACCATTGCTTATTCTGACTTTCAACTCTCCGATATTGCCCAAGAAGGTGTTCGCGGGATATATGTGCCTGACAGTGCGTCCGCACATACCCAACCCTCTGCGGTGCTTCAAGTGCCAGAGGTTTGGGCATCCCAGCGATACCTGCAGGGATAAAGAAACCTGTGGGAATTGCGGTGCTAGCCGTCACGAACCGCAAGAGTGCACGAATGCTAGCCATTGCGTGAACTGTGACGGTGACCACCCGGTGTGGTCCCGGGAATGTCCGATATACACGAAAGAGAAGAAAATCATGGAGATAAAAACATTAGAGAATATTTCGATTAATGAAGCAAGGAAACGCTAAGTTACACAGAACCCGTTACCATCAATAAGTAAATCCTTCTCGCAAGCTGTAACAGCCCAGAGCACTTCTGCAACACCATCTGCAGAAGTTGCCAAGCTTAAGAGCATAATACAAGAACAAGCTCTGCAGTTGTCAACTCAAACTCCTAACAACTCCACAGTTGAATCATCTCTCAATGAGATGAAACAACTGATGAAAGTGCAGGCGGAGGAGATGTCTTTATTAAAAAAGCAACTTATTGAACAAACTGAGGAGATGAGGAAACAAGCGAAACAGTACACAGACACCATAAAATCACAGGCAAAACAGATTGTTGACTTGAAACAGCTTATTGCGAAGCAGTTGAATACCCCTGCGACGCAATCAACACCTACAAAACCTCCAACTATCGCTAAATTACCTGATAAACATATTCGTCTTTCCAGGACGAAGACCACTGAGAAAACAGAAGATATAGATTTACCAATTCAACGTGCATTCTCTCCATCTCCATCCCGAGTAGATGAGAGCATGGAAGTAGATCGACAGAGAGTTCACGCTTCAAAGTCACGCGTAAACGAATTCCGTAAAGAACAAAAACATACGTGACAAGTTTAGCTACTTCAATTCGTTCTTGCGCACTTATACACATTGTATTAGAGTATCATCTTCACAATATGGCTCTAATACAATGGAACTGCAATGGTTTCAATAGACACAAAGAAGAAATCAAGCTCTTAACATCGAACCTCAAACCGATATGTTTCTTTCTTCAAGAAACGCACTTCAAACCTTGTGACTCTCCATTGATGCGTAATTATAGTTTCTATCGTTTCGATGACTTGACAGGTAACAGAGCCCATGGGGGAGTAGCCACAGCTGTCCATGACAGCTGTCACGCAAGTCCACTGCCGCTTACAACACCACTACAAGCAGTGGCAGTTAGAGTTGCTCTCCCTCAGCCTGTTACCTTCTGCAACATTTACTTACCCGAATGGGCTCCAGTTACGAGAATAAATCTGGATAACCTTGTGTCACAGCTCCCACGTCCCTATGTTCTTCTAGGCGACCTAAATGCCCACAATAACTTGTGGGGTGACACAATGGTGGATAGTAACCGCAGAGGACGTCTTTTCGAACAATTCTTCAATGACAACGACTTAATTATTCTCAACAATGGAGAGAAAACAAGGTTTAATGCTTTCAACGGTGAGTTTTCAGCGATCGATCTTTGTGTCTGCACCCCATCTGTCGCACCTCTTTTCAATTTCTCCGTTCACTCAGATCTGTGTGGTAGCGATCACTACCCACTTATCTTGAGAGTAGATTCTCATCAACGGACCTTGCGGTGTGCGCAGTGGAACTTGCGCCGCGCGAACTGGAGCCTTTTCACAAAGCGTGTTGATTTGAAGAACTCTAATAACATACATGAGACTGATCGTAGGACTGAGCATGTGACAAAGGTGATTATTGCCGCCGCGAAAGAGAGCATTCCTCTTACGTCGACCAACCAACGCCACATACCCGTTCCCTGGTGGAACGAGGAATGTAATGTAGCGATCCGTGAGAGGAAACGAGCCCTTCGAATTTTCCGGAAATACCCAACCAATATCAACCTCATGGCATTCCGGAAACTCCGAGCAAGGGCTCGTTTCATCATTAAGACTTCGAAAAAAGCCTCATGGAATTCTTACATCTCATCCATTAATGCTCACACACCCCTCACCAAGGTGTGGAACAGAGTGAGGAAGATAGACGGCAAATTTAAATCATCTTGTATATCTGGGTTGAACAAGGATGGTCGTCTGATTACCGAGCCCCAGGAAATAGCTAATGCTATTGGGTCCTATTTCTCGGACGTCTCTAGCTCTCACCACTACTCGGCATCGTTCCAGATACACAAGCGTGCTGCAGAATGTAGAAGATTAGATTTCTCTTCTGCGAACAACGAGGTGTATAACGTGCCGTTTAGTGTATGGGAGTTGGAGAACGCGATAACGTGCGCAAGAGACACAGCACCGGGGATTGATGGAATACACAATCAGTTCTTGAAACACCTGCCAGCTGACGCTTTGACTGATCTTCTCTATCTGTTCAACCATATCTATTCGACTGATACTTTCCCTGATTCTTGGAGACAAGCTATCCAGGTACCGATCTTGAAACCATCTAAGGATAAGCATTCACCATCAAGCTATAGACCTATATCTCTGACCAGCTGTCTGTGTAAAGTGATGGAAAGGATGTTAAACAACCGCCTCGTTTGGTGGTTGGAACGGAGAAACCTCCTTTGCACAGTACAGTCTGGATTCAGAAAAAATAGAAATACCTTGGATCATCTTATTCGTATGGAAAGCTTCATACAAGAAGCTTCTCTTACGAAGCAAGAAGTGATAGCTGTATTTTTCGACCTTGAGAAGTCATTCGATACCACCTGGCGCTTCAACATATTGAAAACCTTATCACAATGGGGTTTCAGAGGCCATCTTCCTAATTTTGTCTGTAATTTCATGACCAACCGACGTTTTAAGGTACGAGTTGGTAATGTGTTGTCGGATGATTTCATCCAAGAGAACGGTGTACCACAGGGCTCTGTCCTCAGTGTTACTTTGTTCGCCATCGCAATAAATGGTATTGTTCGAAGCGTTCCACCTTCTATCACTTGTTCCTTATTTGTTGACGACTTGGCTATATTCAGTAAGTCAGCGAGAAGTGCAACGGCCTCTCGCCAAATCCAACTTGCAATTAGGAAACTGGAAGCATGGGAAGATGAAACTGGGTTCAGGTTTTCTACATCAAAATCAACGTGCATGCGTTTCTCTCGTCTGAGAGGCCTGCATCCTGACCCAGATATATATCTTCGTAGAGAACTTCTCCCATTCGCAGTATCGACGAAGTTCCTAGGGCTGACGTTTGACGTGGAGTTGAACTGGAAATCTCACATTTCGCAACTCAGACTCAAGTGCTTCAAATCACTCAACCTTCTCCGGTATCATAGTGGTACCAAATGGGGAGCGGATCGCACCACGATGTTGCGGCTTTACCGAGCATTAATACGTTCCAAATTGGATTATGGTAGTGTTGTGTACGACTCGGCCCGAGAGAGCTACGTGAAGCCACTCAATACAGTGCACAACACGGGCATCCGACTGGCCATAGGAGCACTCCGTACCAGTCGGGTGGAAAGCCTGTATTGTGAGGCTGGTGAGCCCTCGTTGAAGAGTCGACGTGCATATCTCCTTTGCTCATACGCTTCGAAGCTATTCAGCAGTAAGCATCATCCTACCTACCAATCAGTTATCAATCCTAGATTTCATGCTCTCTATGAATCGAAACCATTCGCCACCATACCAACTGGAATTCGTTTGAATCATATTTTGGTCGAAGAGTCATTTGTATACCCTCGAGTCTATCCAATTCAATTTAGTGATACCGCCCCTTGGTTGGCTCCACGTCCGGAGTGCTTGATGAACTTGTCATCAAGCACGAAGGCAACCACGAGTGCAGAAGAGTATAAGCAAAAATACCTAGAGCTCTGCACACTCTACCCCGGACATATTAAATACTACACGGACGGATCAAAACTGAACGGCAAAGTTGGCTGCGCATTCGTTAGCGAATCCTCCACTGTTAGTTTTAGATTATGTTCGATGAGTAGCGTATATACAGCCGAGTTGTTTGCAATTGTCACCTCTCTACAGCACATTCAACAACGATCTGAGAAGAGCTTCCTGATCTGTTCTGATTCTTTGAGTGCACTCCAAGCCATGACACAGATCTTTCCAACTCACCATCTGGTCCAGAAAGTGCAGACACTCCTGACCGCCCTTGCCTCGCAGGATGTCAGTGTAGTGTTTTGCTGGGTACCTGGACACGTGGGGATTGGTGGTAATGAGTTGGCGGACACGGCTGCCAAAGAAGCGACGGAGAAAGAAGATATTGATAACCCGAGAGTACCTTTCAATGATTTCAAGGCGTATTTCAAACTACTTTTCAAATCTCGTTTCCAAAAAGAGTGGGACAGGGAGACCAATAACAAGCTGAAAGAAATCAAGCCAACTGTTAGTGCTTGGGAATCTTCAATCCGAGGTTCACGGAGGGAGGAAGTGGTTCTCACTCGTCTGCGAGTGGGACACACACTTTTAACCCATTCCTATCTCTTCACTCCCGATAAAATCGTCCCCAGATGTGAGATTTGTAACGAGATTTTGACTGTTCGACACATATTACTCGAGTGTCAGAAATATACTGCTCTGAGGAGACAGCTTCGTATGGGAGACACAATGTCAAAGATTTTAGGGAATAATTCAAAATCGATAGATACAATATTCAGCTTTCTAAGATTATCGAAGCTATTGGATCTCATTTGACATGCTCGTGGATCTTCGTTAGACGATAAAGTCGTCTTGTTACCAGTATCATTTTTCAAACTGCCCGAATTGGGACATTTCCATGTCCGTTCAAGATGACGTTGTTTGTGCAATCATCTTTGACCATCATACTGCTTTTTGACATTTGATACTTATTCTTGATGCCGATCTCTTGGGATAGACATCAGGAATATTTTAATACAAACCATATTCCAACATATATATATTTATATATTATGGTTTGTCGTTCCTCCACTCCTATTTGAGAGGGAGTTTGAACTGAGAACAAGTAATAAATCGTTCTCATCCTAGTCCCATGGGTGTGACCCTTTACAGCACACACATGTTCGGTTTTAACAAATTAGTGTATAACGTCTTTAGACACTTTAGACATAGTTTATTCTTAGTTCAATGTATTGAGGTGTTCTCATCTAAATTTCACTTCCACCTTTATATCACACTTTTCACCTATTGTTGCAACCTATTTCGACAGGCGCTAAATGACCTCGCTGTCGATGCGCCTTAAAACCCTAATATTCATTCATTCAGTACAATGTATTGAATCTTAGCGATTGCAACATCGCGTACATTGATCAATACCTTTATAGATCACGTCTTATGTATTTATTTTTAAAATGAAATTCTATTACTCAGTCGTGCTATTACAATAAATATGGTTAAAAGTCCAAGTGAGAGAAAGTAAGAGAGAGAATGTGTGTGAAAGAGAGAGAGAGAGAAGAGAATGGGGAAAAGAAGAAACAGGAAGAGAGAGAGAGAGAGTGTGTGAGTGAAAGGGAGAGAGAAAGGAAAAAAAGAAAGAGAGAGTGTGAGAGAAAGAGAAAGAAGAGAGAGATAGAGAGGGAGAGAGAGAGAGAGAGAGAGAGAGAGAGAGAGAGAGAGAGAGAGAGAGAGAGAAGAGCTGCATGTACTGATCACATTATCACCATATCACGGTCTTCCCTATACACTTAATAACCTATTAGAACGCTCCAACTCGGAACACTGATCGAGCTATGACGTATACACCAACCTAACATCACTATATTTGAGGCTCGGGACGGATAAAGTACAGTGCTAGCTAATGGGAGGACGGTCGATCGGGACGTACACAAGTGAGGGTTATCGGATTTCCAACTTGGACAGTTATTTGCAAGCGCTCGGTTTTGTTATTAATAGTAACAACATATAGCTGTTATGCTTTATAGCTGCGAGTGCTTGGCTGTCATATAACATATACGTTGTGAGATATACGATATCATGCGAGTCGGGAGCCACCTGCCTTGATGATGATTTGGCAATTCGATCTATGTTCTTGTTTTTCTTATAAAAATCGAAACTTGTTACAAAATCATTGTTCCCCAATTAATGCTATGGATGATAGATAGTAATAACTATAGTGAGATCACGAATATAATTCCTGTTTTTGAAATAAGTTATGTTTTTTTTTTAGTTTTTATTAAAAAATTGCTCAAAAACTTGTTGAAGAAACACTATTTTGGAAATTTAATCCGAAAGAGTGGCGCAAATTACAATTCATGATCAATTGACGACTCGATATAGGCGTGGCTTAACCAGTAGGCCAGTTGTATCTATATCATTTGTGGTCATTTAAAGATACCCCGATTGGATATTTGAATTTGACTACTGCAGTTCTAACAGCACTGTTGATTGGACGGTATGATTTGTGACGTCAAGGGGGTGGAGACTGTGAGTCGTCAATTGATTCATAATCTTTGATGTCACCGCCACCAGTCAGTGCATGAGGTTACACGTAAACAGTTTCCTGAAAACGTCATAGTTTTGTACTTGATATAACACGAACAGAGTTGACAGTTACCACAATACTAATTTAACAAACGGGTCGGGAGCCATTTGCCTGGATGGTAATCGTCATTTCAACAAATGTGAAACTTATGTTTGAAATAAATTCTATGTTTTGGTTTAGAGAAAGAGAAATGAGCTATCCCATATTTTTATCGAATACAATTCGATCACGTTTATATACATATATATATATATATATATATATATATATATATATATATATATATATATATATATACAATTTATTTTCAAAATCCATTGAATCTTCTGGAAGTACGACGTAGCCTGGATCTTACTGATTGAGGTAACAATACAACTCAATCAAGAAATCAAATATGTTAAGAGAATATCGAAGCAGAAATTGTCTCAAAAGTTCACGAGTATATTCATTTGTTAGAATTACATACTGCTTTGAATATTAGATTGTGTCAGCGAATTTTTCTCCACCTTTGATTCAGATACCGTTCTAAAACCTGACGATAACGGCACAAATTTATGTAGAAATGTAGAATACTTGAAGCAATATTTCATGTGAATGATAAAATTTAGGACGTATAGCCAGCTTGTGAAGGGGTGGATCGTAATGCTAATTGTGTATCGCGGTGCGGGTTTTTCGTTACTAATCATCGTGTATAATGATTGTTTCCGATAAAACCAATGCTCGCATCATCGAAGTTGAAACGTTTACAATATTTCAACATATGTATGTTGTTTCCTGCAGAATAATAAGATTCTTTCTCTCTCAGTTACTGAGTTACAAGTTATAAATTATTTAAATAAATTCTTCACGAGTTTGGCTCTATTTTATTCATAATTTTAAGCCCATTCGGAAAAACTCGAATATTTTAATCGAAGCCATTGTACCTTATCAGTGTCATAATTGTTATAAATCATTTAAATTAATTCTACATGAGTTTGGCTCTCTTTTTATTGTTAATTTCAAGCCCATTTCTGAAAAACTCAAATATTTGAATCGAAACCATTGTACCTTTTCAGTGTCATAATTGAAAAATATGCTCCTTCCTCTCGGACGTAGATTACACTGGAAGCTGTGATAGTTTTCCCCAAAACTTTTGAAATCACAACATTTTCCGGAAGAAAGCCGAAAATGGGTTGAAAACCCAAAATTTGGCTTACACCAGTATCTTTTGGCAGCTAGCCCACATAATTATCTATCAGAAAAATCGAACTGAGCCTTCCTACCCCAAATCGTCTAAAGCAATCACTTCATGAACATTTTCTTCTCCCCATCTCGTGGAACGACCCATGAGGTTGGCTGGCTGAAAAAGCGAACTACTCACTCGTTATTGTCATGTGATAGGGGGAACGGTCGATCGGAACCTTCTCTCGCTAACACAAGTACACATACGTGTAGGTCTAGAGGTGGTTCATTATTCAACAATTTAATTTATCGCATTCTTTTCTTGGACGATCGATAATCCAATATCGAGAAAAGTTTACCGAACTATTCTTGACGTTTAACAACCATTTCCAATACTGAGTAAAAAGCATGATGTTCATAATATTGATTTTAAATAACGTCCAACGTAAGGAACGAGTAATTGTATTGAGGAAGTGGCTAGGAGTGTTGAGTGTATAGGCGTTTGATATGAACTCGATCGTTTCTCTATTGTGCTTAACGATCGTACCAATGTAGCTGCATAGACCAAAGAATACCATAATACAGATGAAGAAGAAAAGAGAAAAAGGAAAAGGAATACATATATATATATATATATATATATATATATATATATATATATATATATATATATATATATATGAGGTTTTTAAAACTTATGCTTTCACGACCCGAAATATTTATAAATGGCATTATTTTAGGGTTATTTTCGTCGTGTACGAATTAAATTATGATATAGGTTAAATGAAAAACCTTGGATTATCTAACGTTTCGGTTTTAAAGTTTAAACCTTTCTCAAAGAATATATAATGAATGTTTACATGATTTATACAATAATATACCTCGTTGTTATGGTTATAAAACAAAAACTATCAAAAGAACAAAATTGACTTGTAAGCCACTGCTTCCACTACTCTATGGTCCGTCCATGGTTTCTTGATTGGTGGATCTCCAGATTTTGGTTGTCTATTATTGCATCTGATTTTTACTTCTCAAATTATAAGGTGACATACTGTTTGATTTTGATTTTGACTATGATTATGTGCTGTTGTGCTATTGTTCTGTGGTTTCAATCGAGCAAACTTTCTCAATTTTTCTGTTGCTAGCGACCAGCTGTCTGAAATTTTGTATCCATCTTCTCCATTGAAATTATGAGGGTGTTTGATAATCTCTATTGATTCATATATCGCTCTTGGCCATCGCTTATTCGATTTCACTAAAATTGTAGTATCGTCGTATAGTATTCGGTGATCTTCATTCTTGTCACTGCTGAGAGCGTGTTTAGCCACTCCTGATAATAAGCTGTTCCTCCTCCTTTCTTGGTATTGGTGTTGTTTAATTCTATCTTTTATGGGTTTTTTGGTTTGCCCGATGTAGACCAAACCACAGGAACAAGCGATGTTATATACGCCACAATTTTCAAGATTGATAGTGTCCTTAACTGTTCTCACCAGTGACTGTACCTTTTTATGAGGGCGAAATACTGTATTAATGTCGTGTTTTTTCAGAAGTCGACCTATCTGATCTGTTGTGCCTCTTATGTAAGGGAAATATGCCGTGGAAACGAATTTCTTATCAGAACGTTGCTTCAGATTACTTTTCCTGTTGATGGCTCTATCTATTTCACTATTGTTATACCCATTTTTAAGGAAAGTTATTTTAAGATGATCTAGTTTTTCTTGTATATGATTTTTATCTGACAAACTTTCAGCTCTCGTTATTGAAGAATTCAGAACTGATGTCTTTTGTGAGGGGTGATGGTGAGATAGTGAGTGTAGATATCGATCTGTGTGAGTTGGTTTCCTATATACAGAATGGGCCATACTTCCATCATCTCTTCTCTTGAGTAACACATCCAGGAATGGAAGTTGGTCATTCACTTCTAATTCCATGGTGAAAGATATTTTGTCATGTGAATTGTTAAGATGTTCAAGAAATACATTCAGTTCATCTATACCGTGAGGCCAAACGGCGAAACAATCGTCAATATATCGAACAAAGCAAGATGGTTTTAATGTTGAATTATTCAGAGCTTTAGTTTCGAAGTCTTCCATAAAGAAGTTCGCTATCATTGGTGAAAGAGGTGAACCCATCGAAGCACCTAAAGGATTATTCAACTTATGCGTTTTTGGAAGTCCGCATATCTTTGGAATTATGGAATCTTGAGGTTTGAGTTCATTGATGAGCTCTTTCGTAAAGGGAGCCTCATGTAGTAGGTCAATGAGCTTAGATTCAAAAGTAGTGGTGGGGTTCCTTGATAATTTCTTATAAATAGGATTGTCTAATATGGTTCTCATTTTATCCGAATATTCTTTTGAGTTCATGAGCACTGTGCTGTTTCCTTTATCCGCTTTGAGAATCACGATGTCATGGTTATTTCTAAGTTGTTTCATCGCATTATTTTCACCCTCGGTCCAGTTTTCCTTGGGAGGTTTATTGAATTTATTGCGAATAATCCGAGATGTTTCTTGTCTAATCTCTTCTCCTAAGGCTTTAGGGAGTCTTCTAACAGCTGTTTCTACTGAAACTATAATGTTTTCCACAGGTAAGTTACTTGGGGCAATGGCATAATTGAACCCTTTATTTAAAGCTGACAAAGCATGTTCATCCAGGTTGCAAATCAGATGCAATAATAGACAACCAAAATCTGGAGATCCACCAATCAAAAAACCATGGACGGACCATAGAGTAGTGGAAGCAGTGGCTTACAAGTCAATTTTGTTCTTTTGATAGTTTTTGTTTTATAACCATAACAACGAGGTATATTATTGTATAAATCATGTAAAGATTCATTATATATTCTTTGAGAAAGGTTTAAACATTAAAACTGAAACGTTAGATAATCCAAGGTTTTTCATTTAACCTATATCATAATTTAATTCGTACACGACGAAAATAACCCTAAAATAATGCCATTTATAAATATATATATGTATATATATATATTTATTATATGTACTCACATATATATAAATATGAATATATATATATATATATCTTATATATATATATATTTATATATATATATATATATATATATATATATATATATATATATATATATATATATATATATTTATATATATATATATACATATATATATATATATATATATATATATATATATAAATATATATATATATATATATATATATATATATATATATATATATATATATATATATATATGAATCGATCATATACGACCATGTGAATATATCGTTGAATTTGTTTCTCAAGGTCAATCAAATTGTCTTGATCAGCGCAAATGACCTAGATGTCAACAAGCCGTAAACCCCAAATATGGATTCATTAATTGGCCATCAAATTGTTTCAAACGCTTTTCACAGATCATACATCATAGATGTTCCAATTCGAAGAACAGCTTCTTGACTGGTGTTTACAGGCTTGATTAATCAATCAATCGCCGAGCTTGCTATGGATTTTATTCAAACTCTGAAAAAAAAATCTAAAAAACTTGACTTTTTTCACTTTAACAACGAAATGAAAAAAAAAATATATTATTGAAGTTTTATGGCTGGGAGAATTAATACTGTGGCAAGGAAGGCGGACGCCTGCGGCCTCTTAGCAACCCGAATAAACTAAACATTAGCTTATCAAATATTAACCATTGAGTGTGATATAAATTGTTATACATTATTAATAATTCAAGTTGAAGGACGTAAAATGAAACAGAAACGTATAAGAGAATGTGAGGTTAATAATGACTCTCATAGCGCTGGCCAAACTCAGAATGTGGTTATTGTAGAGCTAAGATGATATAAAAATATATACCTATATAGAATTCAATGGAAAATTTATCCACCTCGATAATTTTTAATCCGATTGCCATAATACTTGACGAATATGTCCGACATTGTTGTATTTACAATTTCTCGATTCCACAAATTTTGGGCCGGAAATATTTTTCGAATTTCAATATCGCCATGTTATTAGGCCTACTCAAAGTATTGAAGTAGGGCCATTACTCAGAGAGTTTCCAGTTGAAAAATGTGTTCAAAGTACGCATGGTTTCTTGGATGCATGTTAGCATAAATGTTTCCGATTATAAATGAAGGAGTAAACGTATTTACAATTGGCATATTTTAATATTTTATTGACTGCTACTTAAATGATATCAACTACATCTGACCGGCACATGTAGCTGAGTGGTTAACGCACTTGCTTCATGTGACCCGGGAGGCAGTGGGTATATCGGACCCGGTTCGATCCCCGCTACCGTCCATCTTTACATGTTTTTTTCGTAGTTATAACCCTCCTGGTTAATGCCGGGATGGTTCCCACAATATAGGCCACAACCGCTTCCTTTCCACTATCCTTCCCGTTACTCATAAAACATTCATCCCATCATCTCATTAATCATTCAACTGACGCCAATAGATCTTGGTCATCATTACAGTGCGTCGTTAAAACCCAATATAATAATAATAATCAACTACATCTGATTTGTATCAACGTTTGAATCTAAATGTTTTCGCGCTAGGTCTCATCTAAAGATTATCCATTCTGGTTATTAAAAAATGGAACCAAAACTACTTGACTTTGGTGATTAGTTATAATTACTAAACGCCTACAGAATGAGTTTATTGTTGCATGGGAGTCGATTTAGCAGACTTTTGAACCGTATGAGATATCACCATTCCGATACAGAGAAAAGACAGCTATTTTCTAGAGAAATTCAGCCTACTTATTTGACAATTATGCGATGCACTCTCAATTCGAAAATTTCTAATGACAAATCGTATCATTATTGAGAACAAATTTGTTCGATTATCAATTAATTTTCTACATGCTTATATTCAAACATTGACATCAAAACATTTTATACAATGGCCTAGGCCATGCAGTTTAACGGTACTTCAGGCCTAGATCTGTTTTATTACTGGCCCATCACATTGTTCTTGGCTATAAACATGAATTTTAATAGAACTTTGAATGTGTCCCTTTTGTAATATTATGTTGTGAATGATTGGTTTGGCGAAGAAGCAGTATAGAACATAAAACACTGACATTTACTGCTTTCGGGACTACAACAATTTAACAATTCATAAATATATTATTATTTTCGTGTCTCTTCAACTCGGGGCATTTTATGATGTCGGATGTAAACATGTTTACGGTAATGATTATTTTATGAAGACAAAATGCCGATGGCGTTTCACATCTAAACACTGAGAAATGGTGCTTCAACGTCGCATTAAGGGCGGGAAAGTGGGACTAGAAGGTGTGTGTATAGAATACCCGATTAAATGTGTTTATATATTCTTTGATCGTAACTATTATACCGATGGATAGGCATTCTAGAACTGTAAAACCAGTCATATATATATATTTAAAAATGTGCTGTTACCGCGGTACAAATTACACCACTTATTCATATTTTGAGCTCAGCATTTACGTATAATTGAAATTATATAGGCCCACTTTTAATATTTTCATGAATGGGAGCATACAAGCAGATAAACGTGTTCACATAATTTTCCTCGCAGTATTTCGTCGGTTCACATTGAAGTCTTCTTTGTGGAAGAAATCTCGCACAAATGAGAAAATAACAGTACACTACTCGATCAAGAAAACGTCAAATATCACAAGAATTCAATTCGCAATATGATTTAAAATTCATTCACCATACAATATTGAAAGATCCAACAGTTGACGCTCATGTTTCTTACCTCTGAAGAGTCTACATTAGGTATTATATGAGTTGCGTAGCGTATCCATATAGCTATAATCCATGGTTTAATGGAATAGGGGCAATTCTATCATTTTAGTGTCAGTTTCACAGAGGGAAACGGATTCTTTCTTATGCATATACAGTTGCGGTCACAAAAAGTGGATCGAGTTATACATTCAAATGCGTCCTGAAAAAAATTATATTACGCTCTAAAACTAGAAGATAATGTGCATACATACTCCACGCGTAGAGGCTACTCTATGAAACAATTAGCGGTTGAATGTGTGTAGATTCTATTTAAACTCAAATTCAAATTTCGGTTTACACCATTTCACATGAGCGTAAGTGTATACGATACTAGACAAACGTAATATATGCGTTGAAAGATGTTCAAGATTGGTTCACGTAACTCAACAATATGGGAATATACGCATTGTTGATACATGAATCCAGCTTATCGAGCGTTGGACTTTTCACGTTTATTTTAATTGAATAATGGGCATATAATCATTTCTGTATCGATGAGTATGGTTGTATATGGTGTAATATCATCACATAGCGCATCGCAACCAATTGCATTTTTTTTTAAAATTATATATAAAGGTTTTCGACCAGAGGTTATGGGTGGAGTTTTTTCAGCGACCCATTGACATTTTTCTCATATACTTTTCCCAAAAATGGCCGATCTTTATAGGTACTCTGATACATAATCCATTATATGTTCAATTGCCGCCCTCGGTAGCTCGGTCAGCTGACGAGGTACCGCTTCATAAACTGAAGTCATCGATCGTCGTATAGGTTCAAGTCACACACAAGAAATGGGGTTTTTGTAACTTCCTTTCACTTATCCTCACTTCATATAGTTTTATAATCACCTGCTCATTCGTACCCCCCTATAACCTATGTGTTGGTGGGGGCGTTAAGCTAACAATAATCATCATAATCATGTTCAAGGAACTAATGAAACTATATTGGATAATGAATTTTCCTAACATGCGGTGATTTTAATTACTAGATTCAATCACGATCTACTAGGAAACACCAATTTCAGAATACAAATGAATAAACTAAAATTGGTATGACAATTCTCCCGTATATAGAATGTGTTTGACATCGCCATATAGAGCTGATTGATGTTCCCAAGGTGTGCAATAAAACCAAGCGATATATGTTCAGAACCTATACATGTAGCTGACATTGGTGTAAGATGATTACGCGATGGCATGTTATACGATACATCAATAATTCCAGGTATTCATATCAAGGTCAGTTGGAAGAGAAATAATTAGGTGACATGAAGGTCACGCGAAGACTACCAAATTCTTGTCGGGTTCATCGATCCACTTAACATATATAACCCATCGCAATCTTGAACTCTGATCTATTCTCTGTATTGTAAACTCGTGCAATCGATGAATAGTTTAGTCTTAGTTTCATAGATGGAGGTGTTCTCATCTAAATTTCA
>OZ023333.1:20116657-20151657 GCA_964007535.1 Brachyptera risi | reverse complement strand
AATAAAGAAGGTCATCCACCAACTTAACAACATCACGTAGTATCACGTTTTTTGAGTATATCTGCAGATATTCTCAAGACGTTCTGATTTACAGCATGATGTGCCCAATTAGAATCGCAACTTCATCTTTCAAACGCGTCAAATCTCTTCAAAGTTGTAGTTAGATCATGTGATTAGTATAGCAAAGTTTTTACGATTATAAAGTTGGTAGACAACCTTCTTTTTTGGGGAGACAAGTATACTTTTTTACAGACCTGTACATAATCTTTGACATGGTTTTAGGAAGAGAATTAATCTTAATGAATTATTATATGGAAAAATCATATATTACGACATTTTTTTCTGAATTCCTATTATATTTATTGTTTGCATAACGCTCCCAGCTACAGTTTGATTGCTTTGAGGTGCGAATGAGTGGATGATAAATGAATAAGGTTCACAAAACCCAGTGCCTCGAACCCGAGACTCGAACCCACGCTCGACTTGTCTTAGGTTTCAAAATGCAAGTTGTGCATTTCGAGGAAAATGGCGTCTTAATCGAATTGTACCTGTCGACTGTCATTTAGAAAAATATTGACCGAGACGCGTGGCCGAGTGGTAACACACTGAGCCGTCATTCGGGAGACCGGGGTTCGATTCCCGCTATGGTTGACCATCCTGACAAGGGTCCTCTGTCGTTCAGATTGATACTGGGATGGTTCCTTAACAACAGGCCACGACCGACTCCTTCCCACCATCCATAACACCTAATAAAATAACCTTTCATCTCATCATCCCATCATCTCATTCATCATCCACCGACGCCAATGGATCGTAGCCATCAGTATGGTACGTCGTTAAAATTCATATATATATATATATATATATATATATATATATATATATATATATATATATATATATATTTATAGGCCTATTTATATATATATTGACCTATTTATGCAAAAATTTCAAACCAAAATCTCAGATATCTAAGAATTGATTGTATGAGCTAAACAAAGACTCGATTTCACCGTAATTAAGAAATGAAATTATTTTTTGCGATCCACATGTCAAAGGGACAGATTTGTTTTTGTCAAGTTAGCATGTGAATATCAAATCTTCTAACTCGATACTGTTTGGTTTAATGTATAGTTTTTGACGTGGATACGTCTATAAAATCGATATGGGCTACCAGTCCAGTCACGTGACGACCAAGAAATTCCGTCGTGCACTCCGATTCTCAATAAGTTATATCGGTCGGGTCACCTTAAAAGAAAACTTCATATTGTCAACACATTCCGAACCAAACCTAATCCAATCACGCGAAACATATTCACCTCGAACTGAAGAAAGTTGATGACAACGAAAGAAAGGAAAATATGACAAACCATATGGCCGAATAATGACTACTCGGTATATTTTTCATTCTATTGTCATTAGGATCATAATCATTGCTATACAATTATTTTCAAAAGAAGATCGTTGTGAAGGTTAGTAAAAATAACACTTTCAAATCTTGCTCACTGATAAACATTGTTTTGTCTTAGATTCGAGATGGTTGAAAATGTCAGTGATGGTTAGATCGCCCTTGTGGTGCCCCGTTCGGGCAATCCTGAACTTCCATATCCTCTACCTTTATTTAAAAACAACGGCTTCGAGTCAAGTTTTTGAAGTTTGAAAAAAAATAATAGAAAAATATTCGGAACATTATTGATTTCATCTCCCGTATGAAGTTTTGGGTTCGGTTAACAACGCGATATACATTTAGTGTTTATCCCGTGCAGTGTAACCTGACTTACTGAAACTTTCACCTCCAAAACTTTACATAGCCTAGAGCAGAGCTTCTACGATCTACTAACTACTCTCGACCCTACTTTCTACTTCTAACTTCTACTTCTGCGTGTGCTCAGGTGAAGTGTGGGTTGGTGTGCGTTAGTGTGTGAGATATAAATGCCCAACTTGATAGTTGAGATCGATACACATTATAACACACTTTGTTGACAGACAGACAGAGGGGCAGGAGTGGAGATATGGGAGAGAGAGAGAGAGAGAGAGGGGGGGTAGATGAAGGTAGATATGGGAAAGAGAGACAGACATGACAGAGGGGCAGGAGTGGAGATATGGGAGAGAGAGAGAGAGGGGGGGGGAGATGAAGGTAGATATGGGAAAGAGAGACAGACAGACAGATAGAATTGTTTATATGTTCCATTTCGCACATTCTCTTGAAAACTGAATTTTAATATAATCATCATACACAACATTTGAAATTTATATGTTTTATAATGCATTGTGTATCAAATAAATAATAATAATAATAATAATGATAATAACAATTCAATCTTGACTGAATTAACATATTTTTGAATTTTTCTGAATGAATATATAGAGTGGATCAGGACATGAATACGACACAATTGTTTCTCATAAAACAAATAACCTATATATCCTCTATATATATTATATCCTATATTCCTCTATATGTATATATATATATATATATATATATATATATATATATATATATATATATATATATGAATATATATATATATATATATATATATATATATATATATATATATATATATATATTCATACATTTCTTCAGGTTTCTTGTGTAGAAATAAAACCAAACTCAAACAAATTAGTTTGAGTTTGGTTTTATTTCTACTCAAGAAACCTAAAGAAATGTATAAGTATAATAATGCTTGTGAAAACTCTTCCCATATCTACATAATATATATATATATATATATATATATATATATATATATATATATATATATATATATATATATATATATATATATATGTGTGTGATTTTTTAATTTTTTTTCAATATCATTGAAACTTGATACAAAATCACTGTACCCAATTAAGGCTATGTATAAGAGTTGGGATCGTTTAGACGGGGCACCGCAAGGGTGATCTTTCCACTACACCATTCATCCTTCCTCATTGTTATCCTCAAATGACGCATCTGTTTCGAATTTAAATCTCTTTCATTTCAGTGGGATGCTATAACGCAAATGACAGCAGTAGAAATGATGATAGTCTGATGGGATAGAATGATGGGATTTGCGTGAAAAATGTGAATAAGATCTATGTTTATTCTAGTATTGTCTATTGGCTGAGAAAATTGGATGAGGGTGAGAGGGAGAGAGATGGGTAGGAGAGAGACAGAGAGGAAAGGGAGAGAAAGAGATATAAAGGAGGGGGAAATAGAGAGTGAGAGAGAGAGAGAGAGAGAGAGAGAGAGAGAGAGAGAGAGATGAGAAAGAAGAAGAAGAGATATAGAAAAAAGGTAGAGTGAGGATGTAGATAGAAGAAGAGAGAGAAAGAGATGGAGGGGAGAAAGAGAGAGGCCGAAGAGGGAGGGAGAGAGAAGGTGAGAGAGATAGAGAGGGAGAGGAAAGGGGAAGAGAATGAGAATGAGAGATATAAAAAATATGGAGTGAGAAGGGAGGGAGAGAGAGAGAGAGAGAGAGAGAGAGAGAGAGAGAGAGAGAGAGGGTGAGAGAGTGGGAGAGAGAGAGAGAGAAAGCGAGAGAGAGAAAGAGAGACAGAGAGAGGCTGAAGAGGGAGGGAGAGAGAAGGTTAGAGAGAAAGAGAGGAGGAGAGAGGTAGAGAGAGGAAAGGGGAAGAGAATGAGAATGAGATATATAAAAAATATGGAGTGAGAAGGGAGGGAGAGAGAGAGAGAGAGAGGGTGAGAGAGTGGGAGAGAGAGAGGGAGAGAGAGACAGAGAGAGGCTCTACAGGTAATACGGTTTAATCGATAGTCCTACACTTGTCAGTATCGCTTGTACGCTGTAAGCCGGCGTGAGGCGTTCAACATTGTGTCACATGACACATGCCGGATTATCTTAGTGACCATCCGTCCCGAATCATCCAAGTGACCATCCGTCCCGGATCAGTTAGAATCGTCATTGTTTTCTTAGCTAACACCCAGAGCACGTTGCTGTAAATGAGGAGACAAATGAAGTAACTATTCGGTATTTAAATGGTGTCTCGAGCAGAGGTATGAAGATTCTGAAGATTTCTTCATAACAGACTACAGAAACTAAACAGTATAATTAGGAAATAGTCAATATCCGAATGTTCATGTTCCAAAATATTAACTCCCTATTAAATCCCTTCTATACCGTTTATTTCGTAAATATGGTTAGATTTATATAATTACTTCAAATAATCCGATCTTCTCCATTACTCTTTGCTCAAGACACATTATTGAAATATTTAGTAGCTACTTCATCGATATTCATTTTCATTTTCAGCTGTTTGCCATGATAAATACATGTGATAGGCCCACAGACGTGTACTTTTGCCCCAATTCTTGGGAAACATGAATAATTGATTGAAAATACGTGATTCAAGATAGAATGAATGATACTACCAATTCCAAATTTAAAAATAGGTCATGTCCGTCATTTTTCAAATTAAAATTATTCGGTTCCGATCGTGATTTATTCCAGGTGACCATGTAGGCCCACAACCCATATCGACTTCGAGTGGATTGAAACGTAACCCTGTAGAAATTGAGAGAATAAAAAAACTTTTCGAAAAGCAAATAATTACAGAAATTCATTTCCGATACGCATTTATTTATACCAATATATCGTACGGTTACTATAGGCCTATTTCAATATATGAAAAGTCAATCTACTCTATAACACAACACTTGAGATAGCATTCAAATACTGGGCACAGTTCCTCGATTTGTATCCATTTTTAAACAGAAAGGTTTAAATTATTGCTGAAACAATATAAAATAAACCCGGCACCTCCACCAAAATATACCAGCCCAGAAGCGTAACTTGACTGTTTGGGATTAATTCAGCAATTAAAATATCTTCCCACTCATTCTATCTTTTCGTCGGCTTTTAGCGAGGTTGTGCTAGTTAGGTATATAGGTCAGATTATTGTATTACATAACCAATTACATAGCAATTACATACCAATTACCACTGTTTGTTCACCGTAACAGATTGTGAATTTGTAATATTTTTATATTAAAAAGAGGTGAATAATTTAATAATTTTGAATCTATTCGGAGAAGGAACAATTTTTGTATGATTAAATAACTCACAGAAACCACCTCCCAGCCGTGTGGGGTATGTGAAATATTATGTAAATATATGCTGTGGGTTCATCAACATGCAACGTGGAATGCGATGAAACACACTCGGCGCGAAACACGTATAATATTATGAGGGATGTCTGTTTCAGAGCTTTTCCCATGACAACCAGAACAACAATAAAAAAAACACCAATTCCTTCGCTAGAAATGATATAATACTTTTTTTGTGTCATTAGGACTCTGCTTATTGCTACGAATACACGTGATGAGATATTACTCCTTCCAGATGTTGAATAATTATGAAATATATGAATCAGTGTAAAGAATAAGATACATCAGTTCTATGAGGAGTAATGCGATTTTTCTGAAGGATTAGGATCTATGAAAAAAAAAAAATATCGTCGTGAATATTCGATGGTGAATCAATAGTTTGGAGATTGAATTCCCTGTTATCTTCATACTTTATGTATACTACATAAGAGAATTTGTACAGGATCCAGGAGACTGCAGATTATGGGGAGAGAGGGTCAACCGGAATACCCAAATGAAAGCACAAATACAAATTGATCGTCAAATAACAATCCTCTCTCTCATTACCCTTCATCAAAATCATATGAATAAATACACACATATATATATATATATATATATATTTATATGATTTACCCTTAACCCTTATTTAACCTTATATATAACCTTGGCTACATCTCACCCTCTTACATCTACCTCTTGCTTCAGAAGCTGATGCAGGTGAAGCGTTTTCCTAATCAATACAGGAACATCTTGTTGTGGGTCACAAGCAGATATTATTATCATATCTGATGCCGGGAGATGCCGCTATAAATACTTATGTGTCATCGATATTCGAAGCTAGCTTGACTGACTGTAGCGCGTGATCAGAACAGGGTATTTGCTATTGCTGCAATGACAACTGCGATGTTGTGGGAATTCTACACAGCTGTTTGGGATCTACTCGATAAGCAACACGCACCAATCATTTATTCATTTATTCATTCATTCATAATTATTATTTTCAATAAAATATAAATTGAGAGTCTATGGGAGTCGTTTCAGCGAAATATTATTTTTGGGGGTAACTTTTGTACGGTATGAGATATCAAAATTATAATACGAATTGAATACAGTTATGAGAAGAGCTTTGATGAGGATTCAATTTGACAAACTGAAAAATTGGTGTTCGTTTTTATGTTTGTTTTTTGTTTGCTTTGTTTTTATGTTTTTTTTTCTCGGTTCTCCACAGGTCAAACGACTATAGCTATCAACTTCAAACTTTTTTTCATCATGGTTCCTCATCTAACTTGAATCTGTTCAGTTTTATGGAATAATCGAGTTGTAACTTTTATTTTTATGAATTTTAGAAATTTCAAAAATACCCGTTAGAAAACACGGCGGAAAAAAAGAAAATATTTTTATTTTCGAAAGGAATGAAATTCTGCGTGAAGTTGAATTACATTCTGATACACGTTTCTGGAAATTCCCAGCTTGATCGGGTCAGCCACTTCAAAGAAAAAACATAAAATGTGCTAAATTGGTACCACTCGAAGCAGTTTTTACCCATTTATAACTTAAATGTCACCCAATTGGCGAATGTAGGCAAAATTTTGGCAATCAACATATCCACTCGTCTAACAACGCATATATGGCGTTTTCCTAGTTTGTAATAACGAAGATGGTATATAATGTTGGACCATATAAATCGTTTCGCATAATTGTCAAGCGGAGGCCTATACGACTAAGATTTTTTTTTTTAGATATTTAAGCTTGACAGTGATGCGCTATGAGCTAACTAGTTACAACTCATACCATCTTGAAGGTAATAATAATAACTGTGTTTCCTCTGTATCAGAATTTTGATATCACACAACGTTTAAGAGTTGTCACAAAAAACATGATATTTCACTAGATAGACTCTCATACACTCGCAAGTATAGCATGATTTCAGTCAGAAACATTGTTGTTAATGATGATAAGTTGTTAATTATTGTTATAATCATAATCATAAGTTGTTAATCATTGTTATAATCATAATCATAAGTTTTTGATCATTGTTGTTAAGTTTCATTAATGATTTCAGAAATAAATGGAGATTTATTTGACTCGTTCAAAGTAATTTAGTGCGGTTATTCATTGAATAATAGATTTGAGGATCGAGCAAATGATTTTGAGAATAATAGAACCTACATCAAGCCAAAGTGTGTGAGAAAGAACTATCGGAAAAATACGTCGACGTGTCATTGAAACTTCAACATTTATTAATTCATCGATAGATGAAAAATTATTGCAACAAGAATGATTTTAGCCACCCTCGGTAGCTCGATCAGCTGAGGTCCCGCTTCAGAAAGAGAATTCATCTTTGGACGTGGGTTCGAGTCCCGCTTAAGGCATGGGTTTTTGTAAACGTCCTTTCACTGGTCATCACTTCATAGTTTTATAATCATCTACTCATTCGTATCCCCGTAAAACCTAGCTGTTGGTGGGATCGTTAAGCAAACAATAATTATCATCAGAATGGTTTTAGCATTTGACATGGCAACACACAACTGAAATTTTAATGTTTCCGCAATTTTTTCTAATTCTCAATGAAAATTGGTCTTTCAAGAAGCTATTGAAGAGATACCCTATATATAGGATACTATATGAAACTAGACGAGTTCGTGAACATTGGCTTTTCACGACACGGACTATGCCGCTGAGCTGCGGAGGATGAAACACGTGTATTTGTTATCGTAAAAGTGTTGACGGTTGTGTCTTATGCTCATCGAACGTACTGTACATCTGAGCCGATTCAAAATTGTTCTAGACACAACTTCTGAACGGTATGATATGCCAAAGTGGATATTTGGAATGATCTTTCAAATACATTTTTAAAGAGGTTCGGGAACCATTTGTTTAGATGATGATCGGGTAATTCGGGTTTCGTAAAATAACTGCTGTCTAAAGATTCTAATTTATGTTCATTTATATATATTGAGTTTAATCAAGTACTGTTCTGAAGGCTACGATCTATTGACGTCGGTGAATGATGAATGAGATGATGGAAGATGAGTTGAAAAGTTATTTTTTCAGGTGTTTCTGAATAGTGGGAAGATGTCAGTTGTGGCCTGTTGTTACGGAGCCCTCCTCGTATCAACCTGAACGACAGAAGGCAATCACAAAAAAACTTTATCAGGATGGTCGATCAAGGCGGAAATCGAATCCCGATCTCCTGAATGACAGTTCAGTGTATACTAGCCACTCGAACATTCATCTCAGTTTTTGTCAGTTTTCGTCTCAGGTTTTTTGGTTTGTGAAAAAAAATTGAACTGTTCAATAAATTGACTGAATACCAATTTCATACACTCATTTCAATTTTTAGAGAAAAGTACCGCGTAATAAGATTTGATCCGTGGACGTTCACGCGTTAGCAAACGGATCTAATTGCCACAACCACGTACAAGGCTGATTCGTTGTGTTTCGGTGTAATTCGGTGTGATATCCAACATCCGCATCCAACCCGCTTGTTCAAAACACTATGAACTGAATAAAATAATTTCACCCAGCTGTATTTTCACACCTATAGGTCTACCTTGAGATCACATGTTATAGTCGATTTAGCGAAATATCAGTTTTTGGTGATAATTTTTGAATGGTGTTGGATATCAAAATTATATTACAAAAAAAAAAAATATATATTCTCATACCTTCTAGATGGTATAATTTGAATCAATTCGCATAATTGGATAATCGCATAAATGTACAGGTATATGTATACATATGATATACCTATGTTCAACATTATAGTGTAGGCATACATGTGAAAATCTTAGAATTCAATGTTATAGTGATATTTAGCATCATTTTGAATTTTTTCTAGATATCTTGTTTTCCACACGAATTCAAATTCTGATACCTTGAACTTTTCGAAAATTATCACCTAAACAATGATTTTCCGCCAGATCAACTGCTGAAAAAGTATATTGACTCGATCGGATTTAGTACGAGACTATACACGTGAAAAGTTATTAAACGCACGGCATCACGTGATAAAACCCAGGTTCGTACTAATATGACCTGTGTTTCTACAAAATTAGATGTGTGATATTGCATTATTTCATAGGTCAAAGGTCAACTTATACGTAATTTCCAAAGGTCAACATCGAAAACCTGATATTTCACTTCAACGACACCGAAATGCGCGCGCTTAAACGTGAGTACCTATACCATATAGCCATGAACTACATGTATATATAAATGAAATGGGACGTCTTTTGTTTTGCTCTTTTATAAATAATGTAGCTCACGTCAGTTCCCTTCATCCCACCCCTTATCAACGGTTTCCCTCTGGAGCCGGATAAACACGAACGCGAGACGTTCCCACAGGAAGACATGTGTGAAAAACGAGAACAAAGAGCGGGATGAAAATGCTGCGGTGGACTGGCACACGTAGTAGGTCAGTGGGCCTCCCATTGTTGTATATTACTATATTCCTTGTGCTCGGATATATAAACGTGATTCGTGATTGATGATTGCTCAAAGGGCATCACAAGCTTGGAACAAGGATTCAATGAATAATCAAGATATTCATTTTCCCAAATTCAAAGAAAGCTATATATATTCATTATTCATATATGAACTTATAAATAAATATATGAACTCATATATATATAATATAATGATCATAATAAAAGATGATGGGATGATGAGATGAAGCTAGTTTCTAAGATATTGGGAAGGACAATGGGAAGGAAGCGGTTGTGGCTTTTATTGTAGGAACCATCCCAGCATTGGCCTAGACTAGAGAGGAAAATCACGAAAAGGGATCGAACCAGGTCCGATATGTCCCTTCACATCCCGGATCACATGAAGCAAGTGCGTTAACCACTCAGCTACATGTACCGGTAGAAAACTAGAAATCATTATCTTAATTCCAGAAATTGAAATGATTGTTTCTGTCCTTTTGAGACCATGTGTCATGACGTAGGCATTACTAATTCTGTTCAGAAACAGCAGAATCGAGTAATGACGTCACGGGCTGGGTTCTGGAGGAAAAATGAATGTATTTCAATTTCTGAAATTGATATGATGATTTCTACTTTTCTCTAGAATTAGGAAGATAAGATATATCGTCACTATTCGTTAAAATTTAGTTTCCAGATTGTGATGTCTTTTAACAATCTTAACAAAAGTAGGGGATATATTTCAGTTATAGAGATATCGATGTAATATAGAGATACATAAAATGTTTAAGTTTTGTCTGCGGTTGACGATGAATCAGTTTCAGACCTCGACTTGCTCTCACTTTTCAACACAGTTTCTCAGCAGAACGAGCCACGGACTCCATTCATGTCAAAAAAATAACAAGTCAACTCCAAATTATTTTATACAACATGAAATTAATCTAATTTATTTTCAATGATCTATTCTTAACCAATGTGTACATCTGATAAATAATTATTTTCTGTATCAAAACACAAATATAAGCTGACATGAAAATGTATAATATTAATAGTAATATTTATTTTCGTCCAGAGGTGATCATATACATGATATTGAATTGGTTATACACAATAAGTTGAATATACACAATAATACAAGGATAAACAGAAAATATAGAAATATTTTGAAAAACAGAAAAAATATTGAATAAGCTTCACACATTTTCAGGTTTGTTATTTTCAAGTTTCAAGTTTATTCACACAATTGCCGGTTAACAAAGCACAGGAGCGAGTTGTTTTTTCAAATAGATTGTTTTCTCTTGTAAATAGAACACCTGTTTAATTGGTGTTGTTATTTATTATCCACCACTAAATCTATTCGTCGGTTTAAGTGCGGACTTTATGTTATTGCCATTTACTTCACGCCCACTGGCTAACCATACGAAATGTTTGCCTCTTGCCGTAAATAGACCCGTTAACACTGGTTTCAGCGTTGAAGTTGGAAACAGGAAATACGTGTCATTTTCTACACGAGGGCACGAGCCGTCCCCTGTGCCTCATTCAGCTAGGGCACCGCTTCAGGAACTAAAGTCGAATCGGGCGTGGGTTCGAATCCCGCATACGGCATGCGTTTTTGTCAACCTAATTAATTTATTGTCGGCTCATTCTCAACTAAAAGCAAGCCAAACATTTTTGAAGAGCAATTAATAGATGGGAACTTAAAATCCTCGAATTTACCGGCATGCACATTTAGCTCTGTTGCCAACGCGCTCGCTTCATGTGATCCGGTAGGTGAGGGGCATATCGGACCTGGTTCGATCCTCTCCACCATCCATCCTTACAGAGATTTTCCGTTGTTTCCTTCTGTAGTCCAGGGTAATGCTGAGATGGTTCCTACAATTTTGGCCACAACCGCTAATTTCTTCTCCCCATCTTTCCCATTACAAAAGAACTTTCATCTCATTTATCATTCATTCGACGCCAATATATCTTAGTTATCATTATAGTTCGTCGTTGAATCCAATGTAAATGAATGATGAGGTCGTAATATTTCAGAAGATTTGAAAGAAAGCTTCTCTATCTCTGTCAACAATGAGTGCCAACATTTGCAAAAAGGCTTTATAGGCTTAAAATGTGTTTTTTCTGGATATTAAGATCATCACTTAAAGTTACTGCTATCATTTAGGGGCGTTGAGAGACAAAGAGGGAGTAAAAGGGTAAAGAAAGAGAGAGAGAGAGAGAGAGAGAGAGAGAGAGAGAGAGAAAAAAAGAAAGAAAGAAAATGGTACGAGAAGAAAGATTATATGGGTATAAATACAGAGAAAGGAAAGAGAGAGAGAGAGAGAGAGAGAGAGAGAGAGAGAGAGGGAGAGAGAGAGAGAAAGAAAGAAAGAAATGAAAGAAATGAGACGGAGATATATAAAGAGAGGAATCGTGATGGGAGGAGGGAAGGCAGTGCATAAGATAAATAACAATGAGGAGAAATATAGAACACCATGTTAGATCGAAGAAGATGCTGGAAGTTGTTTTTTGCAGGTTCATCTTCTTCGTTAATTTATAGCTGACACACAAAGTTGGCATTACTGGAGGAACATACACGGATATACAAGTTCTATCTTCTGTGTTTTTTTTTTTGTTTCAAATAAGTCTAGTTTTGTGACCGATAACGTTTGACCTGATTCTCTAAAGAGCTGGCTTTTGTCGAATTGCCAAATGGAATAAAACACGCCCTGAATTCTGGAGTAATAACTTATCACATTAGGTGTTCCTTTCTATGCTGCAACCCACGCTACAAACTCGATCCCCTGATCTATTCCTATTAGGCAACTTGCCGTAATTTCACTTCTTTCTTTCTCAATCGCAGTTATTTCCTTAATCTTTTATGTTGAAATTACCTCACTCTTACCTCAAATTCTAATTTTACCAATTTCTAATGAATTAATTTGAACAACAGCGACACTTTTACTTTTATTTATTCCATCAATGGGACTTTGCCATGAATGAAACCATGGGGCCCTTGATTGAGACAACTAGGACTGTGGTAAAGTATAACATTTGGGTTTCATCAAAAAAGTATTCATTATCAATCTTTCCTGAAGAGTAAAAGCGAATAATTTTGCTCAGTTTCGTCCTGATTCTGGATGATAATAATCCTTAACGTGTATACTTGTATCTACGAAAGAAAAATATCGTCTACCAACTAATTAATTCTAAAGAATTTAGTCATAATTAACATAGCATTATTGTAAATTCAACGATTTTGAAAGATTCAGTTGCGTTTTCTTATTGTAAATCTCACACAGTAAACTAGCTCATACCCTGATAAAATCACAGATCTATCAATATAGATGTGATATTTTTTCATCGGTGTGATGGTACGTCGTTATATTTTTATCTCATGTATACAAGTATATATAAACATATAAGTTACTATATATGCTAGCAGTGAAATTGGTGGATATATTTTTTTTCCCCACATAACTATTATTGAATTGTTGTGCGTCCTTAATGTTTAGTATAATTTTCACAATTTTTCAAATGAGTAATGACGGTTACAAATTATAATTTATTCATACTGGAATGATCTCACATGTTTACAGGTTTATTCTTTTGTTCAATGTTAGTATATTTTGTCTTTTTTGTATCTGCTACAATTAACAATTATCTTGCTGGGTCAGTTTTCACTTTATGTCGAGAGTATTGACTTTAATTGAGTTACACGAACGATTCCAAATCGATTAAATTGTCTTGACAATTGCCAACTGAGTACTACAATATAATACATTCATATTTGAGGTGATGTAATTATTCTACATTCTACATAATCATTTCCTTGTATGGTGGTAAAATCTTTCTTCTTTCGTTACAATCAACTCACTCTATATTACGTATCTTCATTCAAGAATCTGTCATTCACAGACAATGGCTGCCATAAGTGACACAGAGATCGATAGATAGAATAATTGAACAAATGAGAATAGATTGAGAAAATGTAATCAATCATGAAATAACGAATGGAAACTTTAAGTTATAAGAGGAAGTGAAATAAAGATTCTGTCATGAACTATAATCAACCATGTAGATGTGTAAATGAAGGTATGTATATGAAGAAAGGAAAGAATGCGATTCCCGAAAAAATGTGTACCTTTAACATACTGATCTTTGTAAAATGGCACAACAATAGAATTAATTAATTTCAACAGCAAAGTATATTTTGAAACATAATTCTTAAAAAAGTGCAGAATGTCACTCAGAAATATACTCAATATTTGTGAAAACCAAATTTCAAGTTTTACAATATTTAATAGAATCGTAATACATTCCAGTATTCATATATAGTCTGTATATAATTATGGTGATCTTCCTAATAAGCAACGCATCAGAATGTAATCAATGCACACCAGAGCAATTATTTAGACTGAATAATGAATAACACTGAGGGAAACAAATCAAATGGCCGACTTCTAACAGTTTCTATATATAGTCTCTCACTTTCGCGCGCTTTGACCAAGTAGTTGTATATAGTACTGTCGTACTCGTGTATACCGCCGTGTTGAAAACCCGTACTACTTGATGACATTGAATACTGGGTAACGGCGGCCATGTTCGTTGTTCAAGCTGATTGTTATCAAGGGTAGGCCTACATGAAACTTGATTCATATTTAGTGCCTAAATTCAAGGCCTTCCATATTACTAAATAATATGTAATAATACAGAAGGCCTTGCTGATTTACAAACGTGGGAGTAGCTCTACATGGCAGTTGCAAAACGAACATGGCCGCCGTTTCCAAGTATATCGAAGTAACCGGAAGTAGACGATCTGGTACACTGCTCGTCGCTGAGATGACCTTAATACAACTCAATGCTGTGATATGCCGTATCGTGAAAGCTTTGACTTCCCATGTTAACGGTTTACGGTGATCTGCACTTGCAACTTAGCGACTTAATTGAGGATCGATAAGTCAATAACATCGAAGGCCTGGTATAACGAAGTCTAGTTAGTTCTATTCTCAGAGTTAAAGCAAACAAAAAAATCCGGGGCATGTGATAACACTCATTTGTCAGTTAAATCCATTCTCATGTTGATGAATTCAGACCTGAGCAAAGCATTTCACAAGAATCAAGTTGAAGACATAAATAAACGTTGGAATTGCATTGTGAATGGGACTTTGCAGGTAGCCTATAGGCCTATATAGTGTCTATCGTTATTCAGGGTAGTTGTGACTCTTAGACAAAAATCCCATGAATTTACATGGTGTTCTCATCTAAATTTCACTTGCACCTTCATCTAACACTACTTACCTTTTGGTTCAGCAACTTATCTTGACAGGCGCTAAATGACCTCGCTGTCGATGCGCCTTAAAACCCTAATATTCATTCATTCACCTTCATGGGTTACCCTCATACGTGCAATATCAAGATCAGTATCGAGCTTACCTGGTGGTTTCACTCAGCTGTCAATCTTCTATTTCATGAGTACTGTCCTGGAATCGACCGATCGATGCTCGCCCTAGTGAACAATATGAAACTATATGCGTCATACCTTCTATATACTTCAAATATTGGCATTTCAGATTACTTTTGCTACAGCTGAGCGGAAGTAATCGTAATTTTGTGTACGTTTTGTAAACAAAGTTGGTTTATTCTATCACTTCTAGATTACTTGCGATACATTTGTTAGATGGATTGCATAGATTTAGACGGTAAATTGCTCGATACATCTAAGTATTGGCTTTCACCTCTTGGAGCGTATATTGGTGCTCAAAGTAAGCGGTTCCAGACCCCCTGGCAACGTATCAGTTTAGTTGAGAGAGTTGATGAAATTCGAGGGAGTACGTGTTAGATTCTCACTTTGCACTCTTTTTTTGGGGTTCTCAGATATTATATTATTGCTTTCGACCATGTCTTATGACAGATAATCATTATTTCAGCGGCTGACGTTGAAAATGGTTTTCATTCTTTTTTCACCAAAGTGATGTTGGTCATAAGTAGGAAACCAACTCAAAGAAATTCGTATTTTACCACATCTTTTGTCAGCCCAATTCAGCTATATTTGTGGCAGCTCTAAGAGTCCATGGGAGTTGATTTGGCGAAATATCAGTTTATTGGTAATAACTTTTGAACGGTATAAGATATGAAGATTATAATACACGAAAAACACAGTTGATTAAAATAGCTCCAAGATGATGAAGATTATAACTATTCAAGTCATTTCGCATAACTATCGAGCGTATACAGCTACAAAAATGTGTGTTTTTAGCTGTATACGCTTTATGCGACATGACTTAGATAGTTTTAACTTGGGCCTATATCATCTTGAACTATTATAATTATCTGTGTTTCTCGCGTATTGAAATTTTGATATCTCACATCGTTCAAAAGTGATCACCAATAAATCAATATTTCGCTAAATCGACTCCCATGGACTCATAGACGTTCAGCGAGTATTTTACAACTGAAGTATATCCTATACTGTCTGACTAAAATGTAAAACGCACTGAATATGTAAGTCAACAAGGTGGTGCCGGTTAGTGAACAAACAAACATTTGGAGATATTCTGCTAACCGTCTGCTTGTGTAATAAAATCAACCGACTTCCAAAACCCGGCACTTCCACGAAACCGGCACCTTCATTTAAATTCGATTGTTCGGGATCTGTTCGTTCGGATTTGTTCGGGTCCAGCTTCCCGATGTGACATTTTTCAAATATATAATTGTGAAAATTTCTAACTTCATAGAGAAACATCGAATCCATCCACGTCCAATAACATTCTCATTACCGCCATTAGTGGGTCCATAGCGCATGCGCATGGGTTATGCAAGCCAGGTGACAGTATTCTGTAATTGATTGAAGGACATATCACAGCTCTAAAACAAGATGTTAACGAATAATTACGATTTTACTCATCATATTTCAGAGAAAACCAGGTATCATCATCTCAATTTCAGAAATTATAATCAATTGTTTTGCCCTCCAGAGACCATGAGTCATGACGTGGGCGTCACTGATCCAGAATAAAAACCTGAAGAAATTAGGTGATGTCTACGTCATGACTCGGAAAAAAAATTCGGGTCTCGCAGGATAAAACAAAATAATTTCAATTTCGGAAATGTAGATGATTATTTTTAGTTTTCTCTGAATTTGAAGGAATGAATATCTTGATTATTTTTTATTGAAATCTAGTATCAGAGTTGGTATGTACTTCAAGGTCACAAGCAGCGATATACAAGTGATCTCTCGATATCTTTCGCCCGGTTCTAACAAGTCAGGTTGGGGGGTGTCAAACACCATCATCTAGAGGGCCAATCCTGTCGCATCTTCATCTTCATCCTCTTCATCCTCTTCTTCACTTTCTTCTTCCATCTCTATTAATATTCGTCATGCTTTTCGTCCTTCCCACAATCTTCCCTTTTCCACATCTTCCCATATACCTCATTTTCTCCTCACACTTCCACTTATCTGATCTCTCCATCTTCCTCGTGATCTACCAGCTTTTGTGTAAAGCGACAAAATATACCAATTGGCAAGACATCACGAGAGTTTAGCCGACTTTTAGTGATGCATTTAGGTTAGGTTTTCTGTGTCACTGCTATGTCACGCTTTAGCTATGATTGTACGGACTGGGTTAACTGGACTTTTTCCGCCTGGTGGTGAATGTTTGAAGTAAAAGAATTAGGCTTGCGTGTCAATTCGAAGCCTAGTGACCTCCATTGCAATGTGCTCTCATTTACATCAGACACTCGACACACCCGACCGCCATGACTGAGGTATATGTGAAAGACGGGCGAGTAATAGAGTAATGAGTGATTATTTCATTAGCTATTTATACTTCGAAACATACATCCTACTTATTTGATTATATATCTGATTCTTTTTTGCATTGACTTGGTACTTGTTTTTACTTCCGTAACGGAATGATATTGTTATTGTGATAAAATATATTATATTGTTACAAAATGTGTTGGTGTTATAATTAGTATAATGATGATTGATTGTGGATTCCATTTCAATTTCAACTACTCAAAGATACATGCTGTTACATTTGACCTCATTGTAGAGTTGATTGTAACAACGTATCTGTCCTAGATTTTCTAATTATTAACTAATTGAATATTGTTGTTTATAAGGGATATAAAAATATATACATCATTCCACAGTATTTAGCACGGTCAATTCGCATATATGCGTATGTATATATATACACTTATATATATATATATATATATATATATATATATATATATATATATATATATATATATATATATATATATATATATAAATATATTTATATATATGTATATATATATATATATATATAAATATATTTATATATATGTATATATATATATATATATATATATATATATATATATATATATATATATATATGTTCCACAAAAGTGTTACAATAGAGATCACTGTTCTTTCCCTCATAGAGTATATTACAAATGGTTCAAAGGTTCCTCTCATGCGATATCTCACTGCCTGTTGATCCCAATGAAATCATAATGAGTATCATTAAAGGAACTATCACTTCAGAATTATTAGATTTGTTAATTAGCTGAATAATTGGGATCAACCAAATAATGTTGATATTATGAAAATACATGTAGGGCCTAGGCATATTGCAAATCGATAGAAAGAAACCATTGAGAAGTAAAATATTGATTTGAATTACGTTCTCAATTTTAAACTTCGACAATTCAGTCTCCTGTTGATTTGAACAATTGTAGACCTATCCGCAGCCAGATAATGAAGAATTTGGCTCCTCCACCGCCTTCTATCGACCTACATCTACCCACCACCCGATTCACCCATCTACCCATTCTCAACACATTAAAACTTATCTACAAAGTGTTCACGTGGCAAAGTGCCGGAAATTGAAATATTATCGCTTGGATGATACCAGTGCACGATGTAGTGATACCAACATATTTTATCATAAATAGAGAAGGTGTACATACTTGCGTCTTCACACTCTTCAAATATGTGTTCATGCAATTTTTTCGCTCAACATTTCCTCCATGTACATTGGAATCTTATTGGCGAAATATTCTACGCATCAATAGGAAGGAAACAAAACAATATACTCAAACAACAAAATGTTCACGACCACAGAAATTTGTCTCACATCCAATATAATTCGAACTTTAATAACCGTGCAAAATTAAATGATCCAATTATTTACCCTCTTAATTCAATTCGCGAGCGTAAATCATGTATCCATGTGGCTTTGATCCAATATTGAAAAAATTAATTTTCCAGGATGAACCTCTCGATCATTCCGAGTACCTTGTGATTTGTCAGGCGATTTTTATCAGGCAGACATCAGTTGTCACCGCGCTGAACCGTCAGCCAGTTTATTCAGCAAACTTTATAAATACAGCACTAGGTCGAGAATCAACGTTTGAATAAAGACAACTATTTACTTTTCGAACGGTGTCTTGAGCGGTTAGATAGCAAGTGACTGACATGGAAAATGACGCACTAATACTCTTTTACCAAGGTTACCAAGGTTACCAAGGTTGAGCAGTTCAGAAAACATGTCAATTCTATTTTGTACCAACATTCTGTATTGATGGCCAGGTTCAAGGATAGGCAGGGAAAAAACGAATTATTTAATTTCATAATGATTATATTTATTTCTGGATGGGTAGAATCGCGGATGGTCAGATTCCAGAATGGTGAAAGACCTTTATTGAATATATCATGAATTTAGATTTGATTTATCGACGGTGTTGGATGGGAATTTATCAGGAATATCAGTCATCCAGGCATCCCCATATCAGCCATAGGGTTATTAAGAAGGCTGATTTTTATTTATCTCAAATCTCAGAAACCAAACGAAATGGATGCAATGTGGTTAATCTTTTAATGATCACTTTCCGAAACCAAAGAACACATTCATCTTGAACAGATCAATTGGTTGATTTTTCAATTGAAAATATCATCCTTTTCCTCAACCCCATCTTCAGAATGCAATTTGAATGCGAATTCGGATTCGGATCTGAATGGTTTTTGATCATGAGGTCACGGAAAAAGCTGATTTGTCCATTTAGTAAATTAGTTTTTTTTTTCTTATTTTAGTTTTTAGCATAGTGCATCAGATGTCTGCTATAACATACCCGCGCTCCAAGCACCCAGACTGTAACTGTGACTGTAGCAACCTACCTGTTTGTCTACAGAAACGAGTGGTCCAGTAGCTAGTACACTTAACTGACATTCAGGAGACCTTGACTCGATTCCCACCATAGTCGACAATTCTGACAGTTTTCTTGTTCGTGTTTTCTTTGTCGTTCAGGTCAATATTGAGATGGTTCCTTTATAACAGGCTACGGTCGATTTATTCACACAATCCATAACACCTGATGAAATAACATTTCATCTCATCATCCCACCATCCCATCATCTCATATATTATTATTCACCGACACCAATAGATCGTAGTCATCAGTAGATCGCGTCGTTGAAACTCAATATAAATTTAACAAGGGTGAGCGAGCTCACCCTTGGACGCCCTCATATAGAAAATTGAACCTTAAATTGATTGTTTCTATTGACAGAAAACCTCAAATGGATTCTTCTGTAAAAATAAATTCCTTAATTGATTGTTTCTTTTGACAGAAATCTTAAATACATTGCTTCTATTTACAAAAAATCGTTACAAGATTTCTTCTATTGACATAGAATCCTGAATTAACTTTTCTCATCAACAGAGTAGAGTAGGCCCACCTTTGATATTTTACTTATAGGCGTAATAATCTAATACTTTTATTAAATGCTTATTTTTCTATGTTATACTTAACGACCCCACTATTAGCTAGGTTATGGAGGGTACAAATGAGCGGGAGATGAAAAACAGTGAGCTGATGATAGATGAAAGAACATTTAAAAATAAAACACACTTTACTCAGGATTTGAACATGCGGCCTTGGAACCAGAAGCAGATGCGCTACCTCTAGAGTCTAGACCAAGGAGGACGGTTGAAATGCTTCTGTTGGCAGAAAGCCTTCAATATATATATATATATATATATATATATATATATATATATATATATATATATATATATATATATATATATATATATATATATATATTACTTCTAGAGAAATAAAACCTTGTATTACAACCTTGCATTGTGTACAGAAACCTAAAAAAAAATGCGAAAGCAATATTTGTATGTATAGTGTATTTGTATGTATAGTTTGTATGTATGTATAGTGTACCACAAATGGTGTTGATAGTCAACATGCATATTATTTTCAAAGCATGAACAAATGGCCTAAAGTCCATTCATATAAGCGTGTTAGGGCCGATGCACAATATGCCGACAAATCCTCCAGACACCTTTCTGCTGGATAACTCTATCGGCCACTTTTGTGCGCGTTCTACAAGTGACCGATTTCCGTCAACCTTACAAAACCAATAACATTTAGAAGTTGGTATTGAATTTTGACTGCTTTTTGCCATAATCGAACTCATCGAACGCTCGAGTTATGAGCTACCTTCGTTCAGCTTTGTCTTTGAGAGGTCTTCAAAACCGTGTGATGACAGATGACACTTTCGACATTGGGATTGTATTTTTCAATTTTGAGGTAAGAAATGAATTTACGTTCTGTTTAGTCGTATTTTTTGACAATTGCAATCAGGCAAGCATAATTCGAGAGATTGAATTTGATGATTTTTCACAGTTGATTTAATGTTTAGAGGTTATAGGCCTAGGCCCAGACCCTTGTAGGTTGTGATTTCCTCGAAAGAGGGTTAAAGGAATAAACACTACTACTACTACTACCATTCCAACTAAATGCTTATAGGCTACCTGAGACAATGAATAACTAGACTCGGACCTAGTAAATATATGACCTAGGCACACCCTATATTTTCACAGCCAGAAGTACCTTATTTGGAGTTGCATACATGTAGGCCTAGACCATAAATATTGTATAAACATAGGGGCTAGGCCTAGTTCTCGATTCATCTTGCCCGAGACCATTGATTATGTAAGGTTACAAATTCAATGCCGAGACCTAGCCTACTTGACCAAACAAAACTGTGGTGTAAGAGAGGAATCGTGAATTGTGTAGTGTCGACCTTGAGCTCATTACCTAATCTCTGTCAGATTAAATATTAAAATATTCATCAATATTCATTGTATCTACATATACAGATGGAAGCTTGGATTCGTTTGAACGCTTTGCCGCGAACAGCACGGAAGAGCATGAGTTGGGAGGGCGATTGAGGTTGCGTTGATCATTTCTTCATGGAATGACAGACTCCCGTGGATGACATCCGAGACAACTTGCCACAGACGTATGAGTAGAGACAAAGGTTTGTAAGCCTACTCTTGACATTGAAATTTTTTTTTCATTTTTTTATTCGTGTTCTCACAAAGATTTCAGTACAATTTCGTAGACCCGCAAAGTCACAAAAAGTTGACTTGTCTGCAGGTCTACTAACATTTTATACATAAGAAAAACAAATTACAAATAAGTATATCAAGTCTGAACACTTACGCACGTACATTTTGATAATAATGATGAAAATATCAATTTTAATAAAAAAATAATCATAGGGCCTAGTGACAAGAATCCACATTTTGAAATTATGGACTATTTTCAGTTATTTGGAATATACACTGTAAAATGAAATAGTTTTATTTCTCATGAAATATAAGATAATTTGATAATATCCATTTTTTTAATTCTATTTTTACTGTGGATATTAATAACCACTATTAATATTAATATTACACTAAATATAAAAGGAATTCATGTAGTAACGTTATCAATACCGGTAGGCGATTCTCTCAACTGCAGTAGACCTTACTACTGGCATGGCTCATAAATGATATACCAGTAAAAGTCAACAATATGCTAGCAACGGTCTACTATAAGGTACCGTAAAACTATACCGGCTTAAGAATACGGACTGTAGAATATTCTTGTAGCACTAAATTCACGGACACGCCCCCTATTTATTCATTTCATTTTGATTCTGTTGAACAACCCCACCAACAGCTACGAGGGTACAAATAGCCACACACAATAATTTCAATGCTTATTTTTATTTTATTACACATCAAATCACACTTCATAGGCCTACAAAATTCTCAAAAGTATTTGAGCATCCAGTGAGAATATGTTGTAGGGGAGCAAATTAAATTACATGTAGTAACCGGTCTTTTGAGGAATAAAAAAATCATCAATATTATCAATATTTAATATTATCTAGTTTTCTTATACTGTCAAATATTCACAATATTCTATCGAGTCTCATCAGAGAAGAGGAAGAAATTGATCATAGTCCAATAGTAGGCCTAAGGAGTCATGGAATTACGTAATTCCTACGTCCGAGCGTAAAACAAAGACCTTGGACAGAATGGTCGATTGTGTGTATTCAAGTTGACAATTCGTTTGTGTTTGAATAAATATTTACCTCAACTACCGGTTGATAGATTTGAAAGTAATGGGCCGAATATTATCACATTTTATTCAATATAATCGAGGTCCAGTTGAATTTAATATTAGTTCAATTCAATTTCAGTAGGCCTACTGAAATACCATTTCAATTCCAGTTTTGAATAGTTTATAACATTGTTTGTGTTTTTTAGGAGATTCTGTGTATGCAAATGAACCTTGACTGCTGCTACCAATTCTCCAGAACGAAGAGAAGAAGAGCAACACACCACAGTGCACTGCCGTACATTTTTTCTTCAATAATTTATAGGCTTAAAATGATATCATTCATTATTTGTGAAGGGAATAAATATCAATCAGTTGGTTATTTAATGCGTGTAAATGAATCTTCATTTGAATACCTTGTATTGATCTAGGCCTATATTTTTTCATGAATGTGTTTTGGTATGTTATTATTTCAGGTATTTGGCCGCTTTTGCTTCAGCAATCAGAACAAGAGTTTCATCCATTTTTAATGAGGCCCCTGCTTTCGTATTGAGAGAGCAATTCAACATTTTGAATTGAAGTCATTTTTGCCTCCTCCATATTCTGACATTTTCCCGTTGCACGGTCGAATGCATCGTCATCTGTCTGTTTTCTCTTCTTCGGCGTCGAAACAACAGATTATGAATAGAATATGTGAAAAGTAAATTATTCAATTGGATTAGGCATATATATTTTTTTTATCAACATCGAAACTTGATGCAAAATTATTGTTTCCCAATTGAAGGTAGGATTGTTTGATCGGGGCACCACAAGGGCGATCTCACCACCCCATACATGGATTATACATTATAGGCATACACGGATTATATCAAAACATGAACTGTCGTTTGATTTCATATTTGAAAAAAAGCAACTACAACTAGGTAATGTCTCGAGTGTAAATAATAACTAAACGGTAAAGTAATGTCAAAACACTTCACGATTTCATGTTATAGTAATTATTATACATTCACACGTAGTAACAAACAGTGAGAACAGTCGAGTGAAAATGGAATGTCAACTTTACATGCAAGGCAGAAATATAGATCGGTAAAGGAAATTCGCTTGTAATATTTTATTTACAATTTTACATACACATTGTCAATTTACAAAGACGGTGAATACATGTGAATACAAAAGAGGTGGTAAAGTTCAAATTGAAGAATGTTCAAAGTATGATAAATGCAGATTGTTAACAAAGGAACTTATGATTGTGATATTACAACCCTTCGATCTGTCATTATCTCTTCACATATTCACTCTTCATGTGTTGCGGGAGGCGAGGGGAATTTAGGACCCGGTTCGATCCCTGCCGCCTTCCACCTTTACAGGGGTTTTCATGATTTCCCTCTGTAGTCCAGGCTAATGCTGGGATGGTTCCCACAATATAGGCCACGACTGCTTCCTTCCCACTATCCTTCCCATGTTACTCAAGAAACCTTCATCTCATTAATCATCCATCCGACGCCAATAGATCTTGGCTATCATTACAGTTTGCCGTTAAAACCCAATACTGTATAGAAAACTTGAGACACTATCTCGTATTTTGTAAATTTTAAATACATTTTTTAAATGTATCTTGTATCTGAAATAGGCCTACTCAAAATTCAAGTATCTGTATGTAGTTTTCAGATACTTGAAGTTGACCGGGTTTCCAGTTCCGATTCTGTTTTGTCGTCCAACACGATATCGGTACGATTTTTGTCATGCCTATTTCCACTTGGCTGTGTCGTGACGTCGTAGTCATAGCCGTCATTACCTCGACTCACGGCTTCTTTGAATGTGAGAAATTGAGCTGTCAGAATACAATATATATATTTTTTAAATAACATCGAAACTTGATACAAAATCATTGTTCCCCAATTAAGGCCAACGATGAAAGGTAGGATCGTTTGGACGGGGCACCACAAGGGCGATCTTATTACCCCAAGAATACAAATTGACACACTTTTCTCAGGTCGCGCCGTTGTAATTATACAAACACGGAGATTGTCCTGTACCATCTGAATAAATAATTCTACTTCAAATGGCATAGCAATTCTGGATACAAAATCTAAGACCGTGATTCTAAAAGTGTGGTGATGTTTGAAATTGCAGTTAGGATATGTGGATCGATATTTTTGTGAATCGATTCTTTTTTTGTTTTTTTTGGTGGCAATATAAATCCAAACAACCGGAGCCAGATGGACTGCAATCGCAGTGTAACTTACGGTGATCGTAATTTCGGACGACAAAAGTTGGAAGTTGAGTCAATAATCACGGGACCGAAACAATGTCGTAAACCGGCATGTTTTTAGGTGAATACTGGCTTGTGATTGTCCGTTGGGAAAATTGTGTCGGACAACAAGAACAAATTGGTAGGCCTACTGGAAACCCTGCTTCAGAGTATTTTTCCCATGTCTGATTACACTGTAATCTTCGAGTTTAATAAATATTTTGACTTTATTCTCAAGGCCATCGAAAAATGAGAAGAACTACTTCTGTCAAATGAATATGATAATTTCAATTAACTTATGCAGACCCATCAAACTTGGTTGATTATGAACTCATCAAAAATTAATTCAACATATTTTGTCCGGTTTATTTTAATAGTCCGCTTTAATTCTGTAATTACACCAACGTTTGGAGAAAGTTTTGATTGGTTACACACTCTCTTATATGTATACCACATTCCCACGTACAAAAGAGAACATAAAAACGAAGCCCGATTTTGTTCGTCAAGTGAAATGAAGTCTTGGCTCCATGGAATGAAAAAATCGACAACAATAATCTGTTGGTGGGGCATTTAACAAGCAATAATCAATCAATCAGTATGGTTGAATGTATCATTTCATTTTGTCATGACTCACTTGCAACTCATTGTCACTAAAAACTAGGAATACTCAACATGATAAACTATGTGTTTGTTGCATGTAAGAAGAGCGATCTACACACAAAGATGTATTTTTCTCATCATGTGACAACTGATTGTGAAAGTTTGGTAGCGTATTTGCAATTACTGCCTCAATATGCATGAGAGTGACATCGCTCATCCAATAATTGAATTCGGAAATGCCTAGACTGAAATCTTTAATTTTTCATAAGACTTTGTCGTACTCTACAACAATCAGTGTAGTAGTAGTATAGTAGATATTCATTCTATGCTATTTTTTTTACATAGGCCTACATACATGGTTACAAAAAATGACATAAGATTGGATAATAAAACAAAGTGTTCACAATCAAAAAGTAAAGAAAGCAAGTAATATTTAAATTATTAAATCACTCGATAGTGTGATTAAATTACTATGTAGGCCTATGTTGAATGTCTCATGTATGTGTTATTCATCCGTATTTTCTAATGGGCTACTTTTGTGATTCTCCTTTGTAGCCTAATCAGAGAATAAGTGATTGATTGCAATAAAACAATCCAATCCATGTACAATAATTGTACCCGTCAATTTATATATTTATCAAATCTCAAACAAATAAAACCATCAAAGAAATAACAGCGAGGCCTATACATTAGCGACACGCCTACTACCCTCCCCGCACCATACGTCCCCGGCATGCAAAAACTCAACTCGGAGAGCAAGCAAGCTTCCTGCCGTCTTTCAAGGAACCATCCCAGTATTGACCTGAATGACAAAGGATAACCAAAAAAAACTCTATCAGGATGGTCCACCATAGGCTTGTACATGTAGGGTACCGTACCACCCTTGGGTTGCATAACTGATACACCGAAAATATGGTGAATTGAGAAAAACGTAGGCCTACACTGAAAATCCAATAGGCCTACACCGTAAGCATTATTTCAGATGATGACTGAATAGGGAGGCTACGATATTGCATTTGAATAGTGTGAGACTATCCTCTTCTCCCCACAATAATATACTAGCCATCATGCATGAAAATATTTTTCTTGCGGTGTACGAGATTTTCGGTTCAAGTTAGCTTAACCTAACTCAACTTGACTCCAACATCAGATCCCAGTCTGTGTATGACAGTTCAGTGTACTAGCAACTAATAACCTCAGCAACGTACCTGCTTCAACTCTGGCAACGTATGCCTCATTTTCAATAGGGAAGGATATGAACTGGAGGGAGTGTTGAACCAATGCGTTGCTAATGTCACACAAAACTCGCGAGCAACTGGCTTGACTTATGCCTGTTACATCGCCCATAACGAGCTGGAACGTTCCAGACGCGTAGAATCGCAATGCAGTAAGAACTTGCGTCGGTCTGGTCAAATGGCCTTCCAAAATGCTGCACAGTTCCAAGACGATATGTCTTGGAAACCTGTACCGTTTAATCAGAAGGTCATCCGACACATTTAATGAATCCAGCCTATCTTTGAATACTCTGCCAGGTCTAACAATGATAGGCCCCTCCTGATTAGGCCTCGGCCTAGCCTCATCCAGAATTAGGAAAAGCCCAGCATTGAACATTGTAATATAATTAGTAGGAAATAGGCCTAGGCCTATTATAACTGTATATATAATTAGTGTTAGTGTTTTAGTGGTCATATTAGTAATCATAAGTTACATTTCAGCTGGGTAGGCATATAGGCCTAGTAATAGTGGTACACTCTTTGACAGGTTAGGCTAGAGTAGACAGACAAGGTGAGTGGTCAGAGGTGACACTGACAGTTGCACACGCTAGGCCTAGGCCTAGTCGAGATCAAGCAAAACGTTGAGGTTAGATGTACAACCGGATTTATAAAATACGTAAATCAAATTGCGCGGTATTTAAAAATATCCATACCGTGTTTTGGTGGGTAGAATTCACATTTTCAGTCAAATTCAGCCATAAAATCATTGTAAATTGATATTCAAAGTCAAGAGGTGATCACTTACTAGGGCCTAGGCCTACCAGTCAATTTTTTAGGTACTTCTCTCTGGACAATAGATGAAAGAACAGCTATTAGGATCTCAGACACTTGCTAGGGATTGGTGGGACGATCAAATATTTCTTCATGAGTTTGGATTAAGACAAAATATAGTATTATCTCGAAAGAAGTTCGTAACTTTGAGCCAAATCAAAGTTATGACCTTGTGTGAATTCGGGCCCAGAAGATAATATGAACACATCCGTTGTTTATAAAATGTTACCATGGTTTTCAGAGGGCCAAACCAAAGAGGTTAGTATTTTAACCTCCTTGACCAAAAATGGGGTATACCTATGACTATCAATAACGTAACGGGATAAGCAACACGGCGTCAGTCCTATCCTTTTAACATTAGGCCGTTTTCACCATGATGGAATCAGCGCGCTTTCGTGTACATTTGTGAGATTCGCAATTTCAAATCAAATTGTACGTATTAGGCTCGTATTTCAATATATAGTACATAGTTGTACAATTGCATTGATTTTAATCTTTCTCGTAGATGATGAGTAATTATCCAGTTATCAAATGGTGAATATAGCAGTAGGGCTCTTGACTAGGGGACTAAATGCTTTTACAGACGTATTTTAAATTTAGATTGGCTAATTCAAATGAAATTTATCCCAATATTGTTTAATGCAGTTGGAAAGAGCTGGATTCACAGATTGCATTACATCTATTACTTGTATTGATCAACATACAACAATACCAGCAAATCATCATAACATTTGTGAGGCGGCATCCCTTTGATGTACGCATGGTGTGAAAGAAAACCGCCATGTTGCTTATCCCGTTACGTTATTGATAGTCATAGGGTATACTCAATCTTTTTTCGGTTTTTATTTAATTATAAAATATTAAGGCTACGTGGACAAAAGTTATTATCGTAACGCGGTAGATTATAACCAATTACAACTTGAAAGCGCTTAAATTTCTAATTTACGTGGAAAACCAGCGATTCTATTAACGCGCAAAATATGGTATAAAAGTCCACGCCATTCCAAGGTCGATAGAGTTTTTTTCTTTATTTCGTTGATTTGAAAATATACAGGCTATGTGGACAAGTTTCATTACTACGTAGTCGAAGATTGTAAAAAAATACATAACTCAAGCTCGATAATTTTCAATTTACGTAGAAATTCAGCGATTCTACGCGACGAATAGATTTTTTCGGTCCCTTTTGAATCAAACGTATAAGTGTGTTTCCACAGTGTGGTGAACACGCTAAAAAGTACGTACAAAAAAATGAAATTATCCATATCATGAAAATTAATCAAATCAAATCAAATTTGAATTCCAAATCAAATTCAAATCAAATTATGAAAGTATCTGACAAAAAAATGAAATTATCCAAATCTTTTGTGTTTCAAAAATCTCTCTATCTGTAGGCCTACCCGACACTCTTGATTTTCCTTCAACAACAGCGATTTCTAAAGAAATGGGAATACAAATCACGCACAATCTTTATTCGAGAGAGATCGCCGTCCCTGATTACGAAAAAAAAAAAATAGTGATTATATATCCAATCTGTTTATTGTAGTAGCTGAAACAAAACACGCGGATTACGGTAATACCTTTCATTCCCATTATTATCACTCTTTTGTTCTAATATTATATATGGAAGACGTGTTTTCTAAGCGGATTCTATGAAAGCGTTTGGAAATATATGCATACTCTTTTCATCGTATATCTTTTTATGAATACGTTTGAAAATGGACTTAAATACCGCTGAATGATGTGGGATTTGAATCCCAGAGGAAGCTAGGATGAACGGGATGAAGTAAAATGTAAGTACAGTGAGACTAATTAGAATTGAAATAAATGTTGGCGTTCAGGCGAACCCACCAGTAGGATATATAGGCCCACAAGATATATATATATATATATATATATATATATATATATATATATATATATATATATATATATATATATATACCGTATATAAATATATGAATATATATATATATATATATATATATATATATATATATATATATATATATATATATATATATATATATACCGTATATAAATATATGAATATATATATATATATATATATATATATATATATATATATATATATATATATATTTAAATTTATGAATATATATATATATATATATATATATATATATATATATTTAATATATATATATATATATATATATATATATATATATATATATATATATATATATATATATATATATATATATATATATTCATTTTCAGGATATCTATGAATGGAAAATATGGTCTTCTATCTGAATAATTGTCAAAGCTTCCGTTGGCAGATGCATTTTACTTTCTTATGGCAAATGTAGATAGGCCTACACATTATGTCACCCAGAATGTTATATTTTTGGATATGTCGGTTGTAAACATACAACTACTAAATATTTTTGTATTATGTTGGGGGTAGTTTTCTTCAGTTGATACAAGTACATATGAATCATAATATCATTAAAATTGATAATAGGACAATTAAACATAAAATAGCATGGAAACAAATCTACAATGGACTCGAAATTTTATCGACAGTATATAAATTATTTGAAACCTATTATACAATCAAAAGACATGCTTCGGGTTCCTGTCAAGTTACGTCACTCATTGTTGAGAGAAACAGACTAAAATTCCCACCAGTTGGAATTGACCAATCAGAATATTCAGTAGTCCACCAGTTCGTTGTATTATCGTAGTAACTATTGCTTGACATTTGTTACTTGACAGAATTGCCTATGGAGGGATTAAAATCTCTATTGATGACGATTGTCACCGCCCATAAGATCAAACAGGAAGACCCTACTGACCCTGCTGAGCGTATAAATAATCCAATCTAATTATCGCTCATCTAATTATTACTTATATTATGTATTAGCTATAATATTATGCAGAACAAGACGAAATGAGAATGAAATGAAAATGAAAATGAAGTGATTCTTCAACAATTTATTCACAAATCAATTCGAATCGAAAATTGAAAATTCAACCCGATTCATCGTTTTCATTCCCTAGCTCGTGTAAAACAATAGAAATATTGTATTCAATGTTGCCAATTGGTCACGAATACCAGTGTTTCAGAGTGCTACATTGTGACGTGAGTAGGGGTTTACATGGCAGGTTTCCAGACGCAATACAACACTGTCCGTCCTTCCGCCTGTCCGTCTTGTCACAACGTTGTGTCAGCAGTCTCAGAATTGTGTCCGCGTCAGCAAGCATCGTCACTTGACCCGATAGCCTGGAGTCAGATGACACAAATGTGCGAAAGACACACACACACCTATATATATATATATATATATATATATATATATATATATATATATATATATATATATATGAGAGAATTTTTCCAGCATTTTGTATATATATATATATATATATATATATATATATATATATATATATATATATATATATATATATATACATATATATATATATATATATAAATATATATATATATATATATATATATATATATATATATATATATATATATTTATGTATAAATATATATATATATATATATATATATATATATATATATATATATATATATTTATATATATATATATATATATACATATATATATATATATATATATATATATATATATATATATTATATATATATATAAATATATATATAAATATATATATATATATATATATATATATATATATATATATATATATATTTATATATATATATATATATATATACATATATATATATATATATATATATATATATATATATATATATTATATATATATATAAATATATATATAAATATATATATATATATATATATATATATATATATATATATATATAAATATATATATATATATATATATATATATATATATATATATATATATATATATATATATATATATATATATATATATATATATATATATATATATATATGAAACCTAATATGTAACTTTCAAACACTTTTCATTATGTTCAGTAATGGCAAGAATTTCAAGAGTTTGAACTTATGTATATATAATTAGGGCATAATGGGTAGAATGAGTACGAGCATTTGCACTTATAAGTTATACAAGCTTAATATATCAGGAACATGCATTATCATTCATGAACAGTAACTTAGTCACTGAGACGTGTGGCCGAGTGGTTACCACACTGAACGGTCACAGGTGAATGGGGTTCGATTCTCGCCATGGTCGACCATCCTGACAGGAGTGTTCGTGGTTTTCCTCTGTCGTCCAGGCCAGTACCAGGATGGTTCCTAAACAACATGGCCACGACTGACTCCTTCCCACTATCCGATAACACATATTAAAATAACCCCTCATCTCATCTCACCATCCCATCATCTCATATATCATTCACCGACGCTAAAAGATCGTAGTCATCAGTAGAGTGCGTCTTGAACCCAATCTTCAAAAAGTAATTCAGTCCACTGTGATATAAATCAACTGTCCTACAAGGAAAATCCTCTAACCAAAGTCTTGAATCACTATCCTACAAACCAGTTGTCTTGAAATGCAACTGTGATGAAAGACAAATTGTATCAAACATCTACTCTTGATCAACCTGAACAAGAGGTGAAGTGTTGAGTTTGTTTCAAAAAGATGTTACCTCTCATCAATTGATGTTTAATGGGATTTTAGTTTTCTGTTGTAGTGATCAGAATCAGGTGGTGGTTGAGGTTTGTGTTATGTGGTCCATTGGATTGTAAAACATAAATTTCTCAGTTATGTGATTATCACATTTACCGCAACATTTTAGAAAAAGAGGATCAGAACTCCCCGACTCTAACTACTGTACATCTTTCTTAAGAAGTTGAAGTTCAGGACAGTTCGTTCTTAGTACGGTTGGTTTTTAGGGCAGTCGAATTTCAGAACACGTCATTTTCAGTGGGGAGTGGGCTCACAGTCTCAATTTTTGAACCGTCGTCTCTCTGAGATTCAGGGCGTGTGAAAAGAGTGAGATTGTTGCAGCGTGTGAAAAACGCGATGTGTGACTGGGTGGGGAAGGGTTCAGAGGACTTGGGACCGTCACAAGTATGGTCAATCAATTGGATGAGTGCGAAGGCGATCAAACAAATTTGAAGATATTTTCAAACTCATTCAGGTCTCGTCATTCATTCATTTTGTTAATTTCGCTCATCCCATTTGTTCCTTCATTCATTCGTTTCATTCATGAGTTTATCTCATACATTCTATGTCTATGATGACTTTATATTTTGTTATTGCAATTCTATATAGATCCATTCCATACTCAATTAAAGATTTGGTCACGGCGAGAAAAGGTGTACGTACATGACCATCTTCAAAATCCATCCGACGGTATAGCATATCAGATAACGTATAAGATGACATTATTTATTATTTCATTTATTTATTCATGTGTTCGAATTGAGTTTCACGACGTAATGTTACCAACTGACTGAGATCTAATGGCGTCAGATGAATCATCAATGAGATGAAGATTTCTTGAATAATCCGAAGGATAACGGGTATAGGAAGCGGTTGTGGCCTATATTCTTGAACAATCCCGGCATAGCCTGGGCTACAGATGAAAACTACGAGAACACCCTGTGAAGATGAACACTGGTGAGGATCGAAGAGAGGATCACACGAAGCGAGTTCGTTAGCAATGAGCCATGGCTGTACACGTATGATTCTAGTTCTCATTCTCGAATTCTAATGCATGCATTTTCCTGGAAATGAACAACTTCTTAGTGGTAACTTCTTCTTAGTAGTCACTAGATATAACTATGTGCTTGCGAACCGACATTTGTGATTCGACATATGCAACGATTACTCACCACCCACACGGTGTACTGCATGAATAATCTGTTTCAAACAAATAAAATACAGAGATGTATTGCAATGCATAGTTTGTGGATTGATGCTAATGATCACAAAGATTAATGTTCTTTCGGCCTACTGCAATATTTTACATCCTTTTCAAGATGGAGTTTCTGATTGCCCAACATTCATATTGTAAACGTGCCAGGCTGACAATTCTGACGGTTGAAACCACGCTCTCTCTCTTTATTTATCTCACTCTCTCTCTCTCTCTCTCTCTCTCTCTCTCTCTCTCTCTCTCTATTTCCTGCTATCTCTCTCTCGCATGCCCGTATTGTTGAGCAACAGTATCAACTTGTTGTGGTGTGTAAACATGTCATTCATATAGTTACTTGACAATACGCGCTCGGTTTTAACCCTCCTCTATATTTTGCTCTGAGCTATTTGTGTGGCGAGGTTGCCTATGGAGCCAGGTACAGTGTACAGAATACAGAGTTGCATAGGAAGCTGTAATGAACGTGACGTAAGTAGATTATTTGTTTTGGTTATTAGCTCTTTATATACTTTTGAAATACGTTTGGTCTTTTTAATCTGCTGCCAACCGTGATGTTATTTTATAATTATGGATGCGGCTTCTTTTCCTAAGCTTTTGTGTGTATAACATGTGAAAATGAAAGAGCATAACCACGTAGATGGCTCAGTTTGCCGAGTTTCAGATAAAATATGGTGTTATTCGAGGATGACATATGTGCTGTATAATACTTTCTACTTGTATTAAGAGCATTCAAGTGGCCGTGAAATGGAACTCCACGTTTTCGCAATTAATGTTCACTCACATTTATTTTTCAACAAATAGCATGATAGACGCGCAGTTCATGAGATTTTTATACTCACTCGATTTTCTATGTACTCAAAATATTTCCATCTTCATCGCCTGGGAATAATTGTAGGTCTGAATTGATATGATATATGATGATAATATGAACACACACACATATATATATATATATATATATATATATATATATATATATATATATATATATATATATATATATGATAATTGAACTTCTTGGATACGATCCAATATCTCGATATTTGGGATGTTATTTTTTTCGAAATGAATATAATATCCCGAATATATATATATATATATATATATATATATATATATATATATATATATATATATATATATATATATTTATACTGGGTTTGAACGACGCACTGTAATGATGACTGAGATCTATTGGCGTCGAATGAATTATTAATGAGATGATGGGATGATGAGATGAAGGTTTTATGGGTAATGGGAAGGATAGTGGGAGGGAAGCGGTCGTGGCCCACATTGTGGGAACCATCACGGCATTACCCTAGACTACAGAGGGAAA
>OZ023333.1:19814157-20111657 GCA_964007535.1 Brachyptera risi | reverse complement strand
GCTTCACCGAAAATTGTGTTTCATATATTGATTTCAATAATCCTGAAGATTTCACTGATTTCAATATGATTGGTAGGTCGTTTCATTTTCTTGGGTCATCAATGGAGAATGAGGATGAAGATTTAAACCTAATACCTTGAGATTTATTGTTTATTGGATTAGTTATACCATCATTAATTATTATTTGATGTGGTAAGATCGCCCTTGTGCTGACCCGTCCGAACGATCCTAACTTTCACTTTTAGTCTTGATTGGGAAACATTGATTTCGAATCGAATTCCGAATAAAAAAAAAAACATTGAGATTTTTTGCAGTATATCTGCAAAAATAATTCCAAGGCCCGGCTGCTCTGGTTTTTGTTGTACATTTCATTGAGTAAGTAAATATTCCTGACACTTCCACAGTGATTCCACTTCGGTGAGATGTTTTTTTTTTAATTCAATCAGACGGAGGAATGAATGATTTGAACACACTTACATATATATATATATATATATATATATATATATATATATATATATATATATATATATATATACTCGTATTGACAAATCGATATACAAATGTAGAAAAATTCTTTTAATCCATTCAATAACTTCCAATTTTCAATATTCTTATGCATGTGTGGATTTATTTGATTCAAATACCAATTCATCATCCAAGTTCAACATATCTCGATTTCTTTCAGATTGTAACATATATCTACGATTATAGATATCGTTATTTCAAGCTTATATTCACCTAATCAGTTGTTCATCATTGATAATTGGTTCAATACTCAATGGTTTTTGCTCATCCTGTGTCATTTTGACAGTCAGAAAAATTGCGCGGCAGTTTAAAAATATATCTATATTTCTCTTATGCCCTATATGACTTCATTTATCATTTCAGTCCTTCATATGAGTTATCACTGAACAGGTGATTAATCACCGAATGCATAAACACAAGTCGAGCTTGACAAAAAGAGTTTTGCAATCAGCAATATTATTGACCAAGGTTGAAAACAAGAAAAAATGTGTGTATATCGTATCCAACACGCTACGATAATGATCATTGTTTGCTTCACGGCACCACCAACACACACACACAAATATATATATATATATATATATATATATATATATATATATATATATATATATTTTTTTTATATATATATATATATATATATATATATATATATATATACGTATATATGGATATATATATATATATATATATATATATATATTCAAATATATATATATATTATATATATAATATATATATATATATATATATATATATATATATATATATATATATATATATATATATATATATATATATATATATATATATATATATATATATATATATATATATATATATATATATATATATATATATATATGTATATATATATATATATATATATATATATATATATATATATTATATATATATATATTAATATATATATATATATATATATATATATATATATATATATATATATATATATATATATATATATATATATATATATATATATATATATATATATATATATATATATATATATATATATATATATATATATATATATATATATATATATATATATATATATATATATATATATATATATATATATATATATATATATATATATATATATATATATATATATATATATATATATATATATATATATATATATATATATATATATGTGAGATATATTCTACGATGATGTATACATATAATAATGAAGATCCATGCACATGAATGAGGTATGATGTTGTTTGAAGGGCAGGCTACAAGTGGTTTAAGAGGATGTTCAAGATCAGTGTTCATCGAAACGTGTGCGATGTTTACTGTTAATTAATATACATGTACGTCTCTCCACGAGAGAAGAAGGCTCGAACCACCCGTGCACTAGGGATGTGAAATAGGGAAGACGGGTGATCGGAAACTTCTTGTTTCGTGGACTCGAGTTCATGAATCCACAATCCAAAGAGCTTGAAGCATTGTAACATTAGAGTGAATTATTCGAGAGGGTCACGAGCCAATTGCCTTACTGGTGATCTCATAATTGAACTTGGTGATTGATCATCTGTACTAAACATTTATTGACTGTAACAAAAAGCAATTCACCTAAGAAAATAAACTGTACTAAAAACCAACTTCACTAGAATCCAACTGCTGACCCAAAAACCAACTCTACTAAAAACTAACTGACCTTGAAAAGCCATCAACTCCATCATAAGACAACCGTACTAAAAATCAACTGACGTAAAAACCTTATATTTCTTAAGCTACCAATGTACAGAAGTAAAATTGCAGGGTTCATCTCCTCTTCTTCACAAATTTCTAACCCATATCAAATGTTCTATAGGCTCTAGTGATGGTTCAGGTTAGTTAGGTCAGGTATGTGTCGAATGGAATTTTTGAAGGGTAGGAGTCAAACCTCCCACTTTGACTTCTGTACGAGTTGCTAAAAAAGTAGACGTTTAGGTGAGTTGGTTTTTAGTACAGTTGGTTTATGGGAATGTATTTTTCCAGTAAAGTTTGTATCTTTTCAACAAGCTATCTCAGATAGCTTCGGTTTTCTTGTTTTTCACAGAGAAAAAAAATCCATTTCCAAATCTTGTGAACAGAACACAATTTGTATTCACTCAATTCAAAAATTAAAAGCTAGAGAAGGCCTATACCAAAAGTTATATTACATATTAATCATGAACTTGAACAACACATAACCTCGGTGTGACATATCCCATAGTAATTTCAATGTCGGCTAGACGAACATACACGAAGCACGACCCCGAACACACACGAACGCATCAAGGCAATTGGTTTCATACCCTCTCATTATATCAACATGTACGGTCAACACTACACACTCAATGGTACAAGAGAATGGCTAATGCCTATATGTACACTTTCTGAGAGAACATGTAATTACTTTATTATTTACTGGATGCAGTTTCCTGGGGATTTATCCCCATATACCTGCTTTCCACCATTACCACACACACATTAACATGCGCTTCTAGAATATTCCCCATTGCAGTTGAATTATGGGTATACTTAAGAAATAATTATGTTTAATTGTTTATAATTTGAATTTATTCGCAAAGGGGTTGATATTATTATGTAAACCACTTGAATATATAATGCATATATAATGTTTCACTGAAGTTTAATTTTGAGAAAATACATTTAATCTCAAACAATGTGGTAAAAATAGCTGTACGGGTTGGATGGGATTAATGGAGATTTTCAGGATCGAGTAAAATCAGGTCAAAATGTGATCACTAGTCAAAATTATAGTTTGATAAAAATATTATTAGACGAGCTTTAGCGAGGATTCAATTTGACATACTGAAAAAAATTGGTGTTATTTATTTATTTTTTTAATGTTTTTTTGTCGGTTCTCCACAGGTCAAACGGCTACAGCTATCAACTTCAAACTTTTTTTCATCATGGTTCCTCATCTAGCTTATATCTGTATAGTTTTGTGGCATTATCGGGTGGTAACTTTTATTTTTATGAATTTTAGAAATTTCAAAAATACTCATTAGAATAACACGGCGGAAATTTTTTTTTAAAAATTCTTATTTTCAAAAAGATTGAAATTTTGTGTGAAGTTGAATAACATCTTGATACACATTTTTGGGAATTATCAGCTTGATCGGGTCAGTCATTTTGAAGAAAAAACATTAAATGTGCTAAATTAGTACCACTCGAAGCCGTTTTTACCCACTTATAACTAAAATGTTACCCAATTGGCGAATTTAGGCAAAAGTTTGGCAATGAAGTGGACATACTATTATTTTCCGCTCGTCTAACAACGCGTATATAGCGTTTTCCTAGTGATATCACATTACAAAGGATATATTTGAGTGAAAATAAAGTTTAAAATTAGAAATAGATCAATGTGATTCATTTTTATGAACAAAAACGTCCCACTCTCGTCATCACTCATACACGGATGAGAAATCCGAAAACCTCGTTTTCTTTTTGAAATCAGCAATTCTTTCTGAATACATCCTAACCGAGAAAACCGAGAAAGAAATTACTCATCCGCTCTGGAGGGGCTCGATACTGGGTAAGAGATTGAACTATTTGATGATTGTTTTCTATTGGATACTGAAATATATTGGGGGAGCGGAATAGCGTCAAATGGACTTACGTCAAAATGTTCGTGTAGCATGGTCTTTTTCCCACATTTTTGACGTTATTCCGATGGAATAACATAAAATGAATAATTTGACACTATTCCAGTGTAATAACGTCCAAATCCATTGATTTGACTTTATTCCGTTTAAAATATTAAATATTAGCCTTAATTGGGGAACAATGATTTTGTATCAAGTTTCGATGTTATTAAAAAAAAAAAATTCCGTTTATGAATACATATACAAATTGAATTTGAATTTGACGTTGTTCCACTGGAATGAAGTCGAATCAAAATTTCCCTACTCAGAGACCGATATCTCTGACTCAATAAGGAAAAGAAAAACTAAAAGCAAGCGCCAACGCCATTTCTTCAATTTCCAGGGGTGAACGCAAATCATTTTCTTGTTTTTCCTATAGGGGGAAACGATAAAGTGAGGAAAATAGTGAATTTTGTTGACGTTGTTTCAGTCGGAACAACGTCAAAAAAAAAACTAGGTTTTCATGGAATAAAATACGGAAAGAAGTCAAGTTTATGTTCTCTTTGGAATCTTTTGGTTCACAATTGAGATGAAATGTTTGAGAGCGTGTGTTAGACTGTATTACATAGGTTAGTAAACAACTTCAGTTGAAAGTTCTGGCATCTTATTGATCAAACTGGCAAGTTGACGACACTTTTGTACCCAAAATGTGGACAAAAAATGGCGTGTAGCGCGGGAGATGGCCACTCTCTTCCCCACTATCTATATTAATTGCCTCCAATGCGAATAAGTATCAATAAAATACCGGATATATAGGCTACATAATGAGAAAACTGAGACAAGTGGTCAAGTGATTATTTCACTGAACCGTCATTCAGGATACCAGGGTTCGATTCCTGCCATGGTCGACCATCCTGACATTGTTTTCTGTGGTTTCCCTCTGTCATGTCAATACTGGGATGGTTCCTTAACAACGGGGCACGACCGACTCTTTCCCACCATCCAAAATACAGATGAAATAATCAAATAGACAGTCATCTCATCATCTCATCATCTCATATATCATTCCCCGACGCTAATATACTTCTCAACAGTACATCGTTAAACCCAATATAAATTCGAAAAGAAATGGCATAACGAGAAACATAGAATAATATGCATATATTTCTTTATATTGGGTTCTAATGACGCACTATACTGATGGCTACGATCTATTGGCGTCGGTGGATGATGAATGAGATGGTGAGATGATGTGATGATAGGTTATTTTATTAGATGTTTTGGATGGTGGGAAGGAGTCGGTCGTGGCCTGTTGTTAAGGAACCATCCCAGTATATACATAAATGACAGAGGGAAACCACGAACACCCCTGTCAGGATGGATGACCATGGCGGGAATCGAACCCCGATCTCCCGAATGACGGTTCAGTGTGTTACCACTCGGCCATGCAATAACAATACACAGCTACGTACTATGCATTCACCCGGAATCGAACCCATGGTCATCAAACCTGTTGATTGTCTTGCAGAGTAACAGCCCCATACAACATCGTTCTATCTTTAATTAGTGCAGGTCACATCCTCCTATTTTAGAAATGGGGGTCACATAATGGGGGTCACATGGGGGTCACATGACATTATACTAGTATGTGATTGACTGACAGCTCATACTTCGAGAGAAATCGATCGATCGTTAATCGCATACCTTGGCATAATAACACAACATCGCAGTCCACATGATCGGATTTTTAATTTATATTGGGTTCGTATTGGTTCATTCATATCATGTTCCTGTCATTTTTAATTTTTGTGATCTATATATTTATATTTCATTTATTTTAATTACTTTTATAGATTCATATGACGTAATTTTGTACATTTATAAATTGGTTTCTCCTGGCCCAATCCAATTGTTTTTCTGGGTCCGAGGGATTATATATATATATATATATATATATATATATATATATATATATATATATATATATATATATATATTTATTTCAACGACGTACTGTACTAATGAATACGATCTATTCGCATCGGTGAATGATAAACGAGATAGATGGTGGAAATATGATATGAAATGTTATTATGTTATTATGTTTTTGGATATAGTGGGAATGAGTTGGTCAACTTGAACGACAGGTGGAAAACCACGAAAAACCCCTGTCAGGATGGTCGACCATGGCGGGTATCGAACCCTGGTCTCCTGAATGACTGTTCAATATATCAACAACTCGGCCACTCGTCCTAGTACGTGATTGGAATGTCATCGATTGTAATCCAGATGGATTGCTGATGGTTCGAAGATGCATTTCATTCACGATCATGTCACCTAGTGAATATAAACTAGCTGATAACTCCATCAATATCAGCAGATCGGAATCAAATTTGCTCTGCTTCGTTCGGGTGGTCTCGGCTGGGCTTCGTGCTATTTCGTCTAGCCGACGTTAATATTGTTTATGATGGAAATATCTTGGTCAATTGGTATTCTTGGAAAATATATTCGTCTTTGTGCTTTCTGTTTGTGATTATTGTTTGCTTAACGACCCCTCCAACAGCTAGGTTATAAGAGTTTCTGTTTGTTTGTGAGCTCCCAAGTACTGCACAAGTCGCACGGTTTGATTGATTGGGTTTAAACTTTTTCTGGACGCGCGCAATTTTTCAACTCGGAACTGTTCGGTTTTGGGGCCAAATCGGTTGAACCATTCGTGAGAAACACTATGAGAAAGTTTCTTGAAACCCGATAAATTATAGGCTGAGCGGAAAAATTGATAAAATATCATCTTTCTAAAAATTTTTAAATTCCCACTGAATGTATAAGCTGAACTCGTAAAACATTAAGATTGTTAGAAATTTCCACTCCAATCGGACTAGTTATTTTGAATAAAATAATTTCATGAATTTTCATTCATCAGATATATAAAAATGATAGCAGAAACATGTTGCAGAGATTCACGGCTTTCTATAGGCTTCAGTCAAGTGACGTCACCCATTGTTGAAAGAGACAGGCAACAATGTTCACTAGTTGGAATTGACGAATCAGAATATCTGATAGTCCACTAGTTCACTATATTGCTATTGTAACTATTGTTTGTCATTTGTTACTTGACAGAATCCTATACACAATAGTTGCCGAGTCAAGTATATTCAATACAAGTCAAGGCGAGTAGACTTTTCTATTAAACTCTATATGAATATCTTGTTCATCATACAACAGATGCTGCGTCTGCCTAGTATGGAATGATACGAATATTTCATGCACGTTTTCCTTATTGTGAATAGTTCTTTATCAAAGTATTGAACGCAGTTTCTCGCGATAGAAATATCGATCAGAGATATGAGATCCACGCAAGATGAACACAATCCAACTCTTGACGTGTCTCGGAAGCTTATGATAGAAGAACGACTATTCTACTACGTCATAGATATCCTCTAGCCACTAAAGATGAAGATACCGATTGATTGTCCCCCATATCTCACACCACTAGCGCCCGGGTGATTCGCGCCTTCACCTCTTGTGGTTTATAGTCACGAGAGATGAAGATACCGAACGATTGTTTCCCCTATACCACACCACTAGCGCGCGGGTGATTCGCGCCTTCGTCGTTCACGCGGAAATAAGTTGACACAGCGTTGCATGGTTGAGAGAAACCACAGCGACCGCGTTAGAGAAATATTTAGACAACCAAGAAAAGTGTTACTGGGAGGTGGGATTCTGTTGAACACTTTCAGAGAATACCAACCTAGCACATTGATTTCACTATGAGCACACTCTAATGACGATGTATATACTACATGACATCTCGTATTGTAAAGATGAAAGCGAGTCCTTTGTACTCTATCTTCATTTCCTGCTAACCCTTCAACCTGTGGTGCAACTACCGACCAATAGATAGCGTGACAAGCGCGCTGGATTGTGGTTTTGATTTGCTATCATCCAACTTGAGGCGAGCACCTGCAGTTGTCGGAAGCAGTATTGAATGCAGAGTTGAGCGAAGAAAATAGAGTTGTGCTATACGAAAATTTTTGTTCCGTTCTCCACTGATAGTGGTTAGTTTTATTCCGTGTGCTTTGTATATGGCTGACGTATAAAAATGAATAAACAAATAATGATAAAATGATTTTTACTTTTTGGTTGGTCAGCTTGGATACCGATTAAATTTTTTTCCTAAATTTCGTTCAACGACATTCTTCAGATTAAAATATCGTTGAACCGGCATTTATTGGATGAGCGAAGCGAAGATTTAACCTCACCGTAGGTCTACGGTACTGAAAAAAGTACATTTTATTTTCGCGCTCCACAGGCGAAACGAAAATGTATATTTCAGTTGACATTGTCAAGTTGAAAAGTTGAAAAGTGTCCTAATCTAGTTTGATACTGCATAGTTTTGATGCAAAATCGATAGCACCGCTTTTGAGAAAACTCATTTCAAAGTTTTTGAAAAACCTGTAACAATAACTAAAAGGGAAAATTTGTGATACATATTTTCTTCGCAAAAATTCAAATGTCTACAGAATGTCAATATGATAGTGATACATATCATTCCGAACTTTCATACGAATTAATCGAATCAGCCATTTTGATATGATGTAATGTTTTTACATCGCTCAAAGCTATTAGGATACCGACTAAATCCAAGCAACAAGTGTCACCAATAATTAATCAAGAACGATTACAACATACCTTCTTCATTATTGAAGAAATTGATTAGAATGAGTGATAGATAAAACAGGAGGACAGTGACGTAATTGTTTGGATCTCAAGGTGGATATATATATATATATATATATATATATATATATATATAAATATATATATTTATATATATATATATATATATATATATATATATATATATATATATATATATATATATATATATTTATATATATATATATATATATATATATATATATATATATATATATATATATATATATATATAACGAACTGAAGATATGTTCTAGCTCATCCATCAACGCGGGAAGGCATAACGCGTTTTCCTATTAACATCAATAGTCATCATGTGCTACTTTGTTCATTGATCACCTATAACACAAGCACATATCAGCTTTTATCTGAGAAAAAAACAAAAATCGTGATGAAAATATTCGAATCAATAAATTATATTAAAAGATTGACCTTCAGCTGAATGGAGTGAAATATGTCCCACGGGGATGGAAAAACAAAAGAGAGAGAGAGAGAGAAAGAGAGAGATAATATGTAGCATTTGTTTTTCAAATATTGAATATCGAATGTATATACGTTAACGACTGTTTGGTGAAATATCTGGAACATATAAAATGTTGTTTTATATCGCTCGTTAGAGTGTGGACTCGGCGATCGATCGATGTACATCGCATTAGTCGAGAGGAGATAAAAACAGAAGTCAACCATTCGGTGCGAAGCGCGCGTGTATATATATATATATATATATATATATATATATATATATATATATATATATATACATATATATATATATATATATATATGTATATATATGTATATATATATATATATATATATATATATATATATATATATATATATATATATATATATATGTATATATATGTATATATATGTGCATATATACATTTATGTAGGCTGTTATCGCTCGAGTCTTGACATGTTTCAAATGGGAGAGAATCCAATTCGTGGTTTCAATTGAAATAAATAACGTGTACAGCAAGCTTTCATGCTTAATTGTTAGTTGATACACAAACATCACATGTGATACTCTACATTGTTGAAATGATGTGTTTGACTTTGAAATACTTCTTAGACCAAGTGCTTGCACGTAGGCTCTGAACAGTCAACACATGAATGCGTTTGATATTTTATACACATCAGGACACTTATCGTCACTGCCACTTGAAATAACGTTCCAGGTCTATAGCTAGTTCCAAGAGACTAAAAACTTTGATTGGATGATGTTCTCTAGGAGAGCTAAATACCATGACAATACCAGATAATATCAGAGTCACGGTATCTCAGAAAGCAAAAGTGTAACCTATCTTTAGCCCACCTCAAGAGCAGTGCTGAGATTTTGTGCTGGCAAGAATGGAAATATACAAATACTGGACACGTTGCTATATGGTACGCTCTACTCTATTCTGATCTGCAATGCTCAACTAGTGAATAGAAGCCAATCAAAGTCATACACAGTCTCTTGGAGGTAGCTAGGCCAAGGTCGCTCGCCGTAAGGGTCGTGGTTTGAGATAGTCAAGGTGTTTTTAGATGAGCGTAGCGAAGACTCCATCCCACTTTTATAGAGCTTTGTCTGTGCTTTTTTTTTTTGTAAGCACTGCATAGGTCGCATGGTTTGACTGATCAACATGACACTTTTTTGTGCGGGCAAACTTTTACAACTTAGAACTGTATAGGTTTTGGAATGAATCGCTTCGATCGATCTTGAGAAATATCATGTCAAAGTTTCAACAATCATATAAGATTAGGCTATAGACAAGAAAATTTGAAAAATGAAATCTCTCTAAAAAAAAAAAAAAATTCTCTGAATGTGTACACATGAATGATACACATAATCACCATTTTGTAAGCAATTCGAACTAGCTGTTTTGAACAAAAATATTCAAATAACTGTTTCCATTCATCAAATATATGAAATTGATTAATAGCAGAATCAGGTTACCAAGATTAAATTTTAAATTCGATATTTGCCCAGAAATGATCTATTCTTCATATTCGTCAAGGTATGTAGAATACCAGAGTCGATAAAGTAGCAAATGTAGGACAAAGTGTGTAGAATATCATAGTCGCTAAAGTAAACGCTAAACTAATGACTCTTTGTATACCTTATTAAGATATCTCGCTCATCTTACAACGCTTATGTTGCGTTTACCCAGTATCCATAGGCCTACATGAAAAAAAAATGAAAAGTGTGAAATGGGTTTTGAAAAAATAACATACAAAACTATGTCCGGAATTAATAAGGATGGAAGAGGTATTTGAGATTGGACAAATAAATATTTTCGTTAGACCTACCATACCTATTGAATATTACTCATACGTTATCATTTTATCGTTTGAGTGTAGGATTATCTAACGCATCGATCTACTGGCAGCATCATATTTCATCTCATAATACACCATAAGGCAGGAGCTCCAAGAGCGTCTTATGAGCCGTATCAATGAAGAAAGAGCTTCACAAAATCACGTGTTTTGATCAAATCAACAGGTTTTGAATGAGTTGTTATTTTCGAAGTAATTTTCTTATTTTCAGAAAGATTCAAGATTCAAAGATTTTTTATTTAAATACTCACTCTCGGTTCATTTTCAAAAACATTTGCATTACAGTTGCATGTATATAAATATATATATATATATATATATATATATATATATATATATATATATATATATATATATATATATATTTATACATATACATGACTTTCTGTTGAAACTTTGTGATGTTGATAGGATGGATATTATTATCACTGAAAAATTCCATCTCATCGGGGAATCAAACCCCATACCTCTTACACTTGAAACACAACTGCTCTTCCCATCTGAGCTAACGAGGAGGGTATCTTTAAATGATACTGATGTGTTTGTAATGGGTATATATATCTATGTTATAATGATAAGATTGAAATATAATCATAATAGTTGTTAGAGGTGCAAATGAATTAGATGAAGTGAGCGCTGTAATCAAGATGTGAAATTCCCTGCATTGTTCTAACAAAGCAGCTTATAACAAAGACACTTCGACTGTGCTTCTAGTGTTTGCTGTGCATTCTATGTCGTTGTTGTTGTTGTTGTTTGTGGTATTTCAATTTTGACAGAAGACGATACGTTAGACTTTGAGCTTGAAAATGGATATTTCTTTGATTGCTAGACTCACCAACATATGAGAGTAACTCTAACTGACGGTTAAGGTTTTATTTACCGTAGTATACCAGTGGTCTCTGTTTTCACATACTTTCATCTCTCCTTGATCTCTCTGCCTCTCTCTCTCTCTCTCTCTCTCTCTCTCTCTCTCTCTCTATATACATATACATATGGGAGACATATGGTTACATATGGGAGTAACTCTAACTGACGATTAAGGTTTTATTCACCGTGGTTACCATGGTGGTTATAATGGACTATGTTTTCAAATATTTTCATCTCTATCTCTCTTCTTTTCTCTCTCTCTCTCTCTCTCTCGCCTGAGTATAGTATGTGAAGCGTTAAGGTTGAGTGAATAGAGTGACCTGCCTCTAGTGGATATTTGTGTAAGCTCAAAGTCTATAACAAAACAAATGAACTTATATGGGGGAAACGTAACATGTTTGAACCTATGATGATTTTTGTTTGCTTAACGACCTCACAAAAAGCTAGGTTATACGAGGGATGTCTGGTCAGTGTTATTGATTTAATTAATGCCTTTAATGTAATTAATGTCATTACTGTACATTGATGTGCATCCAATTGACCATTGTGGATCGTCCGCCCTCGTGATGTCACAAAATATAAAAATCAATCGAGTGGACAGTGGAGCAAGGGAAATAGCATCAACCACAATTCTATTTTTAGGCACATTCGGACAAGAAATGCCCGAAAACGGTATCCTTGATTATGATATGTCATTGAAATTTACATTAGAGAATCTTAAAATTCGATGTGGCTCTGATATTTGACGTCATAAAGTGGGTAATTGTGGTTAATGCTATACTGAAATAGCCAATCAAGGTATCTTAAATTTCCCCTGCTTCGTGTAAGTCAGGCCCGTCTACATTGGTCAATTGGTTAGCCATATGGATACGCAACTTTGGCTTATTTCCCAATGCAGATTCCCTCCAGAGCTAAAAAAACGTGGCTCAAACTATGAGATCTTCCGGTTCTGCGTGGTGAATAAAGTTCAAATTATGATGCGAATCGGATTATTGTGATCATCGACGTTCACTTGTTTGAGCAGTTTAATGAGTTTTTTTCGATTTGTGCGAGATACATTCTATACAAATAAAACTCCAATGAAAACATCAAAAAAGATGAGCGAAAAATCACTTGAACGTGTATATTTGCTTCTCTGTTTTTATGCACGCGAAGGTTATAAAGTATATAATTGAACTATACGTTGAATGCGTGGTGCATGGTATGAGAAACTATAGTGCAATTTGTACAGCGGGAAACTACACAGTTTTGGTTTTCAATATATGACTGTCTACACAGTTCTGTAACGTTGTTGCTTATCTATCGGTACGATAGCTATAAGCCTAATCCGTGAGTTATTACATTTCATTCATTGTCTGTAGGCCCTATAAGAAAATGAAGATTATCAACAAAGTGTAATATGGAATTTGAAAGCAAAAACCAAGTAGGGCCTATGTGTGTTCTCTAGGGGATGCAAATTGATTCATGTATTGATGTTGAGTTAAAAAGCTAGGCCAGAATATAGTCATCGAATGTGTCATTCCAACAATGAAATCGTCCCACCATTCTAATTTCTTTTTTTAATGCTGTTCAACGACCCCATCAACAACTAGAATATACGGGGGTACGAATGAGCGAGTGATGATGAAACTATAAAGTGATGATAGATGAAAGGAAGTTCACAAGGCACATGCCCTATGCGGGACTCGAACCCACGCTTAACGAGACTTCAGTTCCTAACACAGTGTGCGCTCTAGTTGACTGAGCCACGGGGACGACTGGCCTTTTAGGTTGTGTATTGTATACGTCATGAGTGTGTTTAGACTCCTGTCAAGTAACAAATGACAAACAATCGTTACCATAGCAATACAGCGAACTGGTGGACTAACAAATACTCTGATTGGTCAATTCCAACTGGTGGAAATTGTTGTCTGTCTCTTTCAACAATGAGTGACGTCACTTGACAGAAGCCTATACTGTAAGACCATATAGTAACACGATTGCACGGTATTTTCCGTCCCAGTGAGTTACGTGAACCGGTCAGAAATCTTACGGAGCGTTTCTGACCGGTTTGCGTGACTTACAGGGTAACGACTCTCGAGTTTCGTTTCAGCAAACAGCTGAATAACTGTACACTTTTGGAATAATATATGAATATACTACACATTTAGAATCTAAATTATTATGTCTAGAGAATGGGTTATTTCAAGAGGTTGATTTTTCTCATTTCAGCCTTCAAAAACCGAAAGATCTGTTACTGTATGAAATCAACAGTGGGAGGGTGAATCGTTTTTAATATCTCGGAAAGTAAATCAACAGTGAGAGATAACAATATTGAGAGATAACAATGTTTTATACATATTGCTCGGTTTCTGCTATCTAATATGAAAACATAAACGTTCTCTATAATCCTATTTTCGAAGCACCATCTATGAATACAAAATGGTTTCTTCAATATATTTTTATTTTCAACATATATTGCTTCAGCTGTTTGCTAAAATAAGAAACTCTCTACCGTTATACGCAAAAAAACATGCAATTCTCTTATCATGAATCAGGCTTGAGCTATAAAAGAAGCGAAATCGATGAGTCAAACAAATGTTCGCGCGCTATGTTGGCACCGTATATCCCCTATAAAGCAAGCTTGACCACATTTATTCACATTCTCATTTGTGGAATAAAAACCTGGATTCTCCTATGAGCTGACGATTTTCTCTAGTATGCATTTGGCTAACCTGAAATTTCTTGTCTCCAATCCCAGACATCAGCTGTTGTGGCTTTAATCGACTTCAAAATCAGTTACTCTAAATTAGGCATTGAGAATACTTAATACTCGATACAAGTATTCGGTTTTATCATCAATTGTGTACAAAAATCCGTTTCATGATTTATTCATTCATTTATTTATACACTGGTCCGTTACATCACAATATGTGAAAATGATTTTTTCACCAGGATATCAGGCTGCTCAGAATGCACAAAAAAGAGAAATGTTTTATCAATGAAATGTTACAATAATAAAATGTATAACAATAAAGCAATTGTATGTTAGGGAATAAAAATCTTCCACGTGATATAGTGCAAGATTCAGAAATATGTTTTTAATGACATACTTGAATTTGACGCAATTCGTCATAGACACTATTTCCTTTGGTAAGTGATTGAATAATTTGAGGTCTATATATAATGAGCACTTTTTTCATAATCCACTCTGTTCTGTATTTGAATTGACAGTTTGCCACAATTTCTTGTTTCATGTTCATGTATTTAAATACTATTTATTATTCATTATCTATTCAATATTAATGCTTGGTTCAAAACAACTTGTTCAGACATACAATTAAATCAATCACATGCAAAATAATGATGATAATATTAATATATTGATAATAATGAATTGAAGCAAGACCCACATAAGCCGAAGCCTGTGCGTGAGAAAGGAGGAAAATTAATTGACCAGAATGAAAATATTCAAGAGGGGGAGAACTACAAAAATAAATAATCAAAATAGTATAGAAATGACGAAAATAGATGTAAACAACAACAATAATATATAAATATAATGCGGTTATTCAAACAGTTGATTCAAGATGACACAAGATAATGAAAGATATGAATATGTTCATTTATGCATAGAAATTCTTTTGAATATATATATATCGTGAGCATCCCATTGTTCCGTTACTATTCATCATTTGTGTCTGTGTATACTCGGAAAAAAGATGAAAACAATGAACGAATTTATTTTAAAAACGAATTCAACTATTGTCACTACAATGTGTGTCAGACAGAAGTTTTAGCGAAGATTAAATCTCACTTTGCGAAGAAAATTGAATTTGAGGGAAAAGAATCGATCTTAATATAATTATTTGTTTGATGCTCTGATGTATAAAACAAATTCAAACAGAGTATATATTATATCGATTCATTCAATCGTAGTCAATCATATGCTTCATATCTATGCATATATCAGAACGTCATTAAATTTATAATGAGTATTATTAACAATATGTTCTCATAGGATGAATCCTATTACGAGAAATAATAGATTATAGAATAACCAATTAAATATGAATACACATTCGTGATATAGTGAATCATTATACGTATTGAAGTACGTTGAATTATTAAAATAATCATCCAATCATAAAAATAAAAATGAAAATATAATCATAGAATTAATGAACACTTCGGTTTGAATCGACTAATTGATGTTTTTCAGCAGTCATTGACCCATATTCATTAGTATCACAATATTTAGATCCCACTTCACCAAATCTCACTCAAAGACTCGAAATATCGAATAGTGTTCCCGAAAGGTATCATCATTATTAATTCATCATTAATAACTATCATTAATTTGGATGTATTATTTACATTTGATTGGGTGGTTAAATAGTCTTTCTGCTACCTTTGTGTCTTCAGTCAATTAAGCAACAACGACTCTGTGCCAACTTTCCGATGATGAAAAACAAAATCGAGTACAAATAGAATAATATGCTGTGTAAGTAATGAAACTCAAATAAAATCTTATAATATACCGAAACATTCCATATGTATTATGCAATTTCAAAATTCAATTCTGATTATTCATGGTCAACCTAAAATCAATGTCACCACATCTGGCACTTTTGGTGAGAATACGATAGGCCTAGAATGTTTGATGAAAAAAAACATTGTGAATAAAAAAGAAAATAATAGAATAAGAATAATATTACTTTTACTGAACTCTACCGCTTTTTCATAATCTTCTATATATTATTTCGAACAAGTTTTCGACACTCCATCGAGCTATGTTCTATGTCGTAACCCCCTCCCCCCCACCTCCCCCTCCCCCCCCCCCCCCGAGTAAAGAGGCTTGTCGATTATCCTCGCCTTGCATAGCGTGCCACAACACGTAGGTGACGTAACGACTTGTGTGGGGTGGGCTGGCGGTGGGGGGGGGATGGGGGGGTGGAGGGGAATAATCGATCCTTGAGTAGGTCAGCCGGGAGTATCGATTGTGTGGACGAAAACAGGACGTGAAGAATGAAATGTCATCGAACGTTGAGTGGTTTCGTCGAGGGATTGAGTGGAGGATATTAAAGCCTCGACTGAAACCACATGAGAGTAAAAACTGCGTTTGGAAAAAACACTGAATTCTACTTTTTGGGGGTGATTTTGAGTTGAACACATTTTGAGGAGATTCTTTCCAAGCTTTTGTTCTGACGTGATGAAAACTTACCTTGCCCAGTTTATATACGTTCCTAACTATTCTTTACGTGAACGAAAATTCCCATGGTATCAAACATTGAAACAATTCACGTTTACAACACACGTAACAAAACTGAAATAAGATTGTAACACCTTAAAAATGATATGTATTTTGAAGATTCTGTTTCCACGAGCTCAAAATTTCTGAATTTACTTCTGTTATATTTGAATAATATAACAGGAAATGACTTTGGAAATTGCCTCAAGACATATTTTATCGACGTATTTCTATTCATATAGAGATTATTTGCAGGAAATTACCATCACTATTTTGAATCTCACAGTATCATTGTCGATTTTTATTTTAAACTGTATCTGTAGTTATGTGCATTTTTCTGTTTTGTCATATATTCTGACTGATTTTTATTCTAAATGTATTGTACGGTATTCTTATATGTGATTCTTGTTAAAACTGTCTTCATATCTTTGTGATCGTTGGAACAATAGAAGAATTATCATTATTATCATTATTTTTGTTATTATTGAGACCGTATTCCTACTCTAAATAAGTCAAACCGTAAGCAGAAACAGCATGGTACATCTAGGAATATTTGCATAGGTGTGTATAGCGTGTCCATTTTATATCAGTTGCATTTTGTTCTACTTTGTATACACTATGAAATGATCTCACATGACAAGAATAATCTGAAAATGAATCGGATGAATGAATTCGATAGCGAGAGATATACTTGACCTTGACAATGATTGTGAGTCATGTGTTACTTGAAAGAAGCCCATAAGTTTGTATTAGAAAACTGATATCTTTCACCATTGCTTTCACTGTTTGAAATCGACTACAGATATGTCGCTAAACTGACTACCAATGTGCCATGAAATGGTTATATAAATATTATCATGAATGGGGAATGATATTATATATATACTCATTATCACAAATTATATATGTATATGTGTATATATATATATTCTTCATATATTATAATACTTTGAATATATTATGGTAAATATTCAATTATATATAGTTTTAGCGTGTTAGTTTGAATCTGGTTGCATGCTACATGGTGAACAATCTTTAATGTGTCAATTACACAATATTTGTCTGAACTTATTGCTTGAGTAGACTTTCGAAACTTTGTACGTCAATTCAAGTGATGATGTGTATGAGATAGTTCAGCTCAGAAAACGACAATGACCCGAGCATAGTGAAGTCAAATTCCGAAGTCTTTATAAATGATGGTTAATATTTTCTCCACGACCCCACCAAGATGTATGGGATGCGAATGAGTGGATGGTAAGGGGTTGAAAGATTGTTACCACACCAACATCTAGAGGTTATTTGGGGTGGGATTGAGGCATGATAACTATTATCTGTGATTATTGGTATGAAAGACCTGTGTGAATTATAGGATACTAAAAAATTGAAAAATACGTCAACGTTATTGAATCTTCCTCTATAAACAATTCAATTTTTCATTAATATGTATGATCAATATTATTCAACAGTATTTTCTCCATAAATAATGTTGGTTGAATAATAAATCTCATAATATGCAATCACTATAAATAATCGACTTCCACTATCTTACCCGATGTAACGTTAAAGCTTGTGATTATAGAAGGGTTCATGAATGTATTTATCGTGGAATCTTACATGAAAAGATGTCAGCTTTACGCTTGAATAACCAGAAAATACTTGATGACATGATCCTAACTTTGCGCTCGATATGTTTTAATTTTTAAAAGCTAGCGTATAGTAAAGAAAGCGTGAGGTATTTTCTCTCTCTCAAAGGAAGTACATTTTGGCTTCAAACGCTTCTTAGATCATTTCACTTTGACTCGTGTTGGGATGGGTGGAGGAGGGGGGGGGGGCGAGGAAGGAAAGAGGGGGAGGGGGGGAGGGAGGGAAGGTCTTCTACTGGCTCGGAGCAATCGGCTTATGCTCTGGGGAGCTCTGACGTAATCTGGACATGATCTTCTTAAGATCCATTTGCAACAGAAATTAGCATAAGTTGTCACAAAAAGTTGTCATTGGGAGTTTCAAGTACAAGATTTGGCCGATAATATTTTATGGACCTGTTCACAATACCAAAAATTGGCAGTGAAGTATTTTTGTCCGAGAAAGCAATGTTTTCCAAATACAAATATTGCTACTAATTTACAATCATTGCTGAAAGCCATATCAAATTAAAATAATATTGGAATACAATTGGAATTTGACAACAATGTGAAAGATTATTGGTCACTTGGATAGGCTGCTGCTATATAAACACACCATCTCATTGGCTGTCATTGTTTGTTTATAACCGTTAGATTGGTGTTATTGTAAATATTACTGAAAAGTTGAGATTAATTCACAATGCAACGCCAACACTAATGCGGAACACTAACACTAAAGAGATAAATGTTTGTATTATGAGGTGTCTTCATTCGTGAAATCTTGGTTGGTTTTCCGCCGTGGTCGATCATCCTGAAAGTTTATTCATTATTTTAACCTGTCAATTAAGGTGGTAAATCCTCAACAGGCCACGACTGTTTTCTTTGCACTCTCCAAAACACATAATGGAATAATCTTTCATCTCATCTTCTCATTCATCATTCACCGACTACAATCGATCTTAGTCATCATTACAGTACCTCCTTGAACCCAATTTAATCAAATCGCGCTCTCAGAGCGTTCAGGACATGCTCCGAGCGCTCTTTCAATCGCTCTTGAGTGTGCTTGATCTGAGCGGTTATTGGATGCTTCCTAAGATGTTTTACGAGTGTGACATTGTTTTTGTGACAGTGTGATTTTGAAGAGATACAAAAATGCATGTATAGACACCTCGAGGAAGTCATTCAACAAGTGATTATTCTAGAAATATAATTGTAATAATAGAACGCGAAATGTCTACTTAAGAGAAAAGCTCTTTGAATTATATTCAACTTGCTCGACTGCGTTGACTGAAAAAAAAATCAATTCAGTGATTCAACCAGATAGTAATTTTCAATACAAAAATATTATCATCATTATTATCATTTATTATTATTATTATAATTAATTGTTATACAAATTATTTTATTGATTCGATCGATCAAGCTTCATAAAATCTGAGCCTTCTAAATGACTAGCATCCCGTTGTCCACATATAGAACTTACCTATTGTCTCTATAATCGTTTCAAGCACATATTGATGGAGGTGCCGGGTTTAGCGTATATAGCGGTTAAAGATATAATTCGTGAAAATCGAGTTCTTTTATGGAGAATAACCAATGTTTCAGTATTATATGATCTATTGGTACGACTATCCAAGTTCTTTCGAGATTCGAATCCGCAATATCTGAGACATCTGACATAACTGGCGGTAATTGTACTTGTGGGTCTGTCTAGGAAGAGTGAAGGTCAACCAACTATATAATTATGAAAACTTGAAGATAATTATGTAATATTGCTGCAAATTTGAATATTCGAAACTATTGAGAGATGCAATTTTCTTATGGTGAACCTCATCCTGTGAAAATACCATGAAACCCTATTAAAATACCACATCTAGGTCTACACAAATGAGAAGAAGATATTCATGCTTGTTGCGTCTTCGAACAACCCTTCTTTTTCTCATCTGTGGATATGACATGAATGATGGTTGAATATTTATTCATTTATGCATTCATTGATTCTTCATTAGCAACAGAGCAAGCCCCGCAAGTGTGATATAATGAAACCACAAACATCACAAACACATTGGAATACGCTAGAAACTAAAAAACAACAAACACAAATTTGGAGCTCACTACAAAACAACAACAGCTGGCTTGTACTTTGAGCCAAACATATAATTTTTGGAACTATTAAAAGATAAACTTGTGGATGTCCACATCGAAACTTTCAGTACAATTGATTGTATTATGATTGAATTGCATTCGATTAAAACACGAACATTTAAAAACATTTAACCTGGCCGTGAATACGAGAAATATATCATTGTCATTTATGTATTAAATCATTCATATAGTTTCTGACAGTCTGTTTCGTTCTTTTGTTCCAGTGACCTTATCGAAGCTTCTTCCTAACAATGCCCTGGAGTATTCTCTCGCCTCATTGGTCGACAACGTGCCACGTGGCGTGTTCACCAGCCAATGGGATGACGCCACGTGTCCAGACAGTGACTCCTCGTTGGCTGGACGCCTCGACAGCAACGCGATGTCATCGCGGTTGACTTGGAGCATTCCTACACATTCTTCAGATCGTCAACAGTTCAACGTCACATTCCGGTAAGTCTTGGAGCTCTTTATTCATTCATCTCTCTATTTCTTTCTTTCTCTCTCATTCTCTCTCTCACTCCTCCTCGTTTTCTTCCTCTTTTTCTCTCTCTCTCTCTCCCTTTCTCTCTTTCTCTTCTCCCTCTCTCTCCCTTTCTATCTTTCTTTTGTTTCCTCTTCATCTCGTTCTTTCCGTTTCTCTTTCTCTCTCTTCACTCGTTTTCTTTCTCTTCATCTCTCTCTCTCTTTCTCTCTCTATTCCTCTTTCTCTCTATCCTTCTCTTTCTCTTCGTCTTTCTCTGTATCGTTCCTTTTCTATTTCTCTTTCCCTTTCTCTCTATTTCTCTCTTTTTCACTCTCTCTCTCTCACTCTTTCTTTCTTTTCGTCTTCATCTTTCTCTTTCTGTTCCTCTTTCTCTTTACATTTCTTCCAGAAATATGATCGTTTCAATGTATAAGTTTTTCAGTTAACAAATTCATACTTCTTACATTTCTTTTACGAACGAAGTGATTATCTAGTCGAGCGGTAGATATCGTACCAACTTCCTGTAAGTCGTAATAATTCTAACTTAATATGAACATTGGAAATTATAGAATTGATCGTACAGAAAAGTCTTGATTGTTTCTGCTTTCTTCGTACATGGGCCTACACACAGTTAGACCATCTGCCCTCATTCTGTAACTCGAAAACGAAATCAATTTGGCCGATCTTCGTTTTATTCCGACGACTCTATCAACTCTAACCTGACTTGACTTGACATATAGGCCTTGACACTTTCGCCGCCCTTCCATTTCATATATTGTTGAAAAATAAGATGGATAAATGGAGGATAAAAAATTACAGACAAAAAGTTCCATCGTGCTTGGTTCAACGAAAAAAGTAATATAAAACTTCAGTATAATTGCTAAAGTGATTATTGCTCTCTTCAAATTCTCACTGCTCTCTCCCCACTCCCCACTCTCCACTCCCCACTGCACACCTCGGGGACATGACCTAGCTTAGGAGCAACACCAACCACTTTATGACCATCTCTTTTATTTACATTTCTATTCCTCTCGGGAATGATGCACATAAGTTCAATAATAACTTATCATGCAGAGGTGGGAATGGATCGAACTTGACCTGAGTGTAGGAAACTATTCCGCTATTCACATTAAACGATGCACCTCAGTCAGTATGGTCGATAATTGCGGGTATCGAACCTCTGTCTCCGTGCGCTACACCAAGTGAACAACCCGTTTCATAGACCCTTTAGAGTTTAGACGATCAACTGAAATAGCAATGCATTTCGGCAATGTATTTTCCGTCGTGTATAGGAACCTACAATTTGTATTTTCTGCCTAAGGGTGCCAGTATAGCTTGAACCTTGAACTAGTGAATGCCAGTGGCGCAACTTGGAGCTCAAATCACTAAAACGTAGATCGATAGTTGCGATAAAAATACAAATCGAAATCACCTCGAGTACTACTGTATCGATAATGAGAGATTCCGTTTAGATCAATATGAACATAACCTAAAAGTAACATGTCTTTTGCATAACTGAAAAAGGTTAGTCGATCGAAAATGGTCAGTTACCAATCTTCGAGATTCTCCCACTCAACGATATGGCGTCAACAGAAGCTAGGCAGTCAACGTAATGTGACGTTACACTGTACTGTTCGCTGATTGGTCGGTTACTAGCAGTATTACCTCGAAAATGAGCGTATTTCTACTCGAGGCAATACGTTGACAGCAATGGCAATTTTTATTGTGGAAAGACAATTCATTTTACTTGGTAACGATACGTTCCAAAAATACATTGCTAGAGATAAGTTGATCGTGTAAAGGGGGTGTCAATTGACCACTAGTGATAGGCGTGGCTAATCGCCAGGGCCACCTTGATCTATACTCCATGTGGGAAGTTAGAGATACTCTCTCATAGGTAAATGTGAAATTTCCCACATAACAAAGCCCATTTGATTGGATGTTCTATTTTGTGACGTTTGTGGGCGGGTCAATCACTAGTCGTTAATTGGCAAGCATGTCACGATGAGACGAGAAACAATTAACTAGAACTGGCCGTGATTATTAGATTTTCGATACGACGCATTACCCAGAAAGGGTTGCAGGTACTCTGAGATACTGTAACTAGAGAAAAGTCACAGAATAAAGCGCTCGCATATTTTCAACAATGACATTATTATTTTTTTTTTATTGGGAAAACAAAAGTTAGAAACATCACAATAACAAAATTCACATCGCTTATCCACAAAGCCTTATAAGGGCTTGGCCGTGGCGATAACATAAATAAAATAACTCTATAAAACACACATTGAAATATAACATTGTTGACTCGTCACTTGTAACCATTCGTCGGCCATATTGGTATTTAGAAGCGCATTATATTGTTACTTTTTGTGTCGAATATACTCGCATCCACGAAAGAAGAAGGATCGTCTACCAACGTAACAATATCACAAATAACTGTTATATTTTTATGGCTGTGATATTTTTAGCGTAGCCTATTATCAATTTTCATGACGAGGTTTGTTATAAGGAACGAAAGAACATCTTTCAAAAGCGTGGAGTTGTGGATTGATTCAAAATTGAATTACAAAAGTGTTTTCAATCCTTTATTTGGTTGATGACCTTCTTCTTTCAACGCCATATATAGAACCATTTTACTGTACTCGCGTTTTAACATCATCTCAAGACTCGATCAATGCTTATACGTAAGTGAGCTGTTATTCAAAACCCATTCACTCTGCCAATAATCCTCATCTTCATGGAATAAACCGAGAGGGCTCAATAAAAGTCAACTCCGAGAATACTCCCGAGTTATTTCTGAATATACCATCGAATAATGTCATATAAGGGTTTTCAAAACGTTGACGAATTGAAATGTTTTTATATTTCATCAGTTATTGAATTCTTTCAAGAACGAATGTAATAACTCACGATAGGCCTACATGATAGACATAAGTTTTATAGAATATATGTGATCGTATTTTGAGAAATGTTGGAGATTTGAAATATAAAATTGAGTTTGAATTGCTTGTACATCTGAAACTTCAATTACAGTTATTTTTGTCGCCGGTTCATATTATTCCACAAATTCCATTTAATATCGGGTAAATTGCGTCTCATATCGGCTTTGACTAGAAAATCTTTCACAAATTTGTTTCACTGAGAACTAGAATTTATTACATTATTGTAACAATCGGTCAGGTAAAATCCGAGAAATTGATTGCAATTTTGAAACATTAGAATATCACCATGGACAGAAAGTTGTGAACCTCCAATTTTTTTTTAATGTAAAGGTAACATTTTACATACATTACATATACATGACATTTTATATACCTTACAGACACATTTTATCAAAATCGTGTGCTCGGGTTACCAAAGTGTGCAGATTTCGAATACATCTCACATAGATGTTTCTTACTCCTGTGTTGACTAATATGCTGCGTATTTATAGTTATATATTAAATCCCAGTGACAATTAAAATATAAATATATATATATATATATATATATATATCCCACTGATGATTAATATATATATATATATATATATATATATATATATATATATATATATATATATATATATATCCCACTGATGATTAATATATATATATATATATATATATATATATATATATATATATATATATATATATATATATATATATATATATATATATATATATACTGTAGGGCCCATATGGCATAAAAACTTCGGATCGTGTATAGCCCCTATTGACATTTCCAGGGAAACGTAAACAAAGTTTGTAATCTACGAAAGAAGAAAGTCGTCTGTATACCAACTTGGTGATTGTGACAACTCTCGTGATCAAATCCTTCTACAATAATATAAGGACTGGACGCTTTTGAAACACGTGGTTTGTGTTTCTGATATTCAACCTTGACCTAATTAATCATACAAATCTGAAAATACAACATCAATAAAAATATAACGATGCCATTTGTGGTTTATTATTTTGGTAGAATACCTTCTTCATTCCCTGGTACAAGTATATATCTTATACGAAATATCCTTTCAATTGGTATTTCTTCGGTCGGAAGGTTGTCGTTCCGAAACAAACTCACACATGGATACGTCACAATGACAAAATGAAACCACCCTCTTCTATTTGCACCCCCCCTCCCCCCTCTCCACCCAACCCCTCTTCCAGTGACACGACGCTGAATCAAACAATCCATCCAAGTCACGACCAGAAACATGCTTTTTACTTCACACTTTCTATGATTGCTTGTTTTTCTGTACTTCCTCGAAGAAATGTTACGTTATGTAGGTACAGTGCCCTACATAATCTTTTTATATATACTCAAAGTTGTCGATCAAGCTACTTTAGTAAGCATCTATGGAAAAATGTAATGACAATATACGCACGAAAAGTAGCAGACAGTGTACCAACGTTCGGCACTAAAAGTCCGTGAGAAAATTAGTATCAAAATATGCTTGGAATCCACTTGAATTTTACTCTATTAAAATTGAAATTTAGGAGAAACTCACCTTATATGCCCGCAAGCGTACGACCCGACAAAAAGCACTTCTGTATTGAAACTAGGGTTACCATCTGATATAAAAATTGCAAACGACATCGTAACTTTAATATCAAATATCGATCCAAATATATCGAAATTTTCAATCGATATGGAATCAAACAGGAATTATCAAATAAAAAAAATACAGAAAGGGAACAATGCGATATGAGAAGTCATGATTCTCGATCATGTATATTACACTGATTAATTTCAACTCATTTTCGACCCGTTTCACAATTATATCCACAATTATATTTGACTCATGGGATGGACAATTCCTTTTCCAAATGAGAAAGTAATTGATAATCGTATAGCTATCCCTAGTAAATCTCATACTGGTGATTATGAGAAAACATTATATGAGCACAATGAACTATTTTCCCTACAATATCATACTCAGCACACACCATCACTGACAGCAATGCGAGAAACAGTACGCAAAGCCTATTATTTATTGCATCGCCTCTTTTTAAATATACTTCACTTTTTTGACTCGGTTATTTGATTCATCACTTATTTCAGCTATTTCTAATTTTAAGAATCGATATCGTTCATCGTTACGATATCAAATTGATTAAATATCTGAAGTTTCAATTCGATATCGAATCGAAGTTCTAAAATATCGAATCCATAGAAAATATCGAAATCGAACGGAAACATAGATTGGAACTATTATAGCCGTGCGTCTTGATATTCTATAAAATTGTAAAATTTCATCGAAGAGAAGTGAAACTGTTTTTAGATATGTTCGAGTGTGAATAAAGGGAAACGGAGATAAATGAGAGTAAAGTGTAAAGTGATGTCCTGGCGACGATTGTCCTCTGGGGCTGTCACGTGCCATGACAAGCGTGACGTCAGCAATCAAGCTGTCACACGTCGCAAATCATTCAATGTTTATAGATTCACCTAATTCCACATAGTAGAGCCAGAGTGGTTTTGAGCGTTGTTTTAAGAGTTATTTCAGGCGTTGTTTCAAGCTTTCCGCAATCATTGTCTTAAGCGTCTTTAGAACTTATTTTTTTCAAATGTTGTTCTAACCTTGTTTCAGCGTTGTTCCAAGCGTTGTTTCAACCTTTCTCCAAACATTGTTTCGAGAGTCGTTTCAAGTTTTCAAGCGTTGTTTCAACCTTTGTTCAAGCTTTCTTCAAGCGTTGTTTCAAGCGTTGTCTCAAGCTTCATTCAAGCGTTGTTTTGGCTTTGTTCAAACTCTGTTTCAAACTTTCTTCAAGCGTTGTCTCAAGCAAGTTTTAAGCGTTGATTAAACCTTGTCTTGACATGCCCTCATTTTGTTTCATCTTGATATTGTTCTAACATTGTTTCAAGCGTATTGTACCCTGTTTTAACGATACTATAACCAAGGTATTTTAAGCTTGGTTTTAATCGTTGCCATAACGATGAACTCACGTTGTCTTAACCTTGTTTAAACATTATTTTAACGTTGATTTATCGTTGTTTTAATTGTCTTTTGACATAGTTTTCATGTTGGTTTAACCATCGAGATTCCAACGATTAAGGTTCTCTCAAGCGTCACTTAACCATTGTTCCAGCGTCGTTACACAGTTTCACAATTCAAATAAACGTACTGTGTGAACTATGGTGTTAATTTACATACATTAGTTTATGCATGAAATTTTAATTCTATCTAAAACATATAATTTCATATATGTAATTCTTGGCTGAGAGTTTTCATTACAATTTGCATGCATAATAATTCCGTATATTTTGTTAGTCAAGCAACACACCTTTCTATTTTTACAAGATTTGATTTTGGGTGAATATTTTTCGGCCAGAATGATGATAGAGGATTCTGAAGTTTCTTAGCAAAATATCCATTTCATCCATCTTCACGGCAGCCTTTTTTTTTTGCTACGGGCCATGTAGGCCTACAGGCTATTTTTCATTTTCTAGCAACCGATTTTTCCAATATCTTTTCTTCTTTTCTCATGTTTTGATTCTTTCACTAAATTAAAAGTGTTTCATTCCTGTACTTTTCCACATTTTGTATTGATTTAAAAAAAAACTCCGTTCGTATCACGTTTTATAGTCGAGTTTTATACGCATATTTGCATATCTTGTTTCAACAACGCACAGGTTTATGACGAAAATAGAATATGAACGTTGAGAGCTGTATTACGCTAAAATCTTACTTAAAGTTACTCCAAGTTATTCTCATGTATCTAAAACCTTGTATCAATATTGTGTCACCATGATTTCACATCTCAACTCAAACAAACGATCTGTGAGATTATACCTCACGCAGTATAGCACGCGGCGAGCGCGTGTTCCGACGACCTAGAGTCCCGAACACTCGAGTCAACATTATCCCCGTCACACCTGGAGGCGTCGTTCCAAGGCGTCCATAACATCGCTTTAAGGAGACGGTACCAACTGTACTGAAAATCAAGTGTAGTAAAACTTGACTGACCTAAAAACCAACTGACCTCAACTTCTACTTCCTGATCAACCCGTAGAGAAGGTGAAGAATAAGGTTTGGTGCCTCCCATTCAGAAATCTAATTTGTTATAAACCTTACTCACCTAACCCTAACCATCACCAAATAAAGATATGTAATCCAATTGATGGGTGGTGACATTTTGTGGAGGGAAGGGACCATACCTAAAATTTTTACTTCTGAACAGGTTCTATTGGCGTCGATGAATGATATATAAGATGATGGGACGATGATATGAAATGAAATTTCATCAGGTTTTTATGAATAGTGGGAAGGAGTCGGTCGTGGTCTGTAATTAAGAATCATCCCAATATTGACCTTAATGACAGAGGGAAACCACGAAAAATCCCGTCAGGATGGTCGACCATGACGGAAATCCAGCCTCAGTCTCCTGATAGTGTACACACTTGGCCACACGTCTCAGTAACAGGTTACTGACAAAGAAGTTCAGGTCAGTTGGTTCTCAGGACGATTGAATTTCAGTATAGTCGATCAATTTTTAGTACAATCGAGCTTGGAACAGTCGATTTTCATTAGTACAGTTGATCAACATCCGCTCCAAAACGTCTCGATTGTCGCTTCACACGACTTCCTTATTCCAAAGAAGTTTACCTCAGAGGACAGTTGCATCTCACGTGTAGTGTAGCCAGCCCCCAGTGGGCCGTGGCTAATTCATCAAAGGAACTGTTTTCATCAGCGTGCGCTGAATCGTGACGCGTTGATTCGCTGGCTTCATGGCATCAGACATGACTTTTGGAATCACCTTTTGGATAATAACCTCAGTCACTGATGAGTTTCAGTCAATTAGAGTACGAGTCTGAATGAAACGAACCTGATCAAGATTCAGTTATAAATTGACATAATTTCTAATATATATCATAATTTCTAATCTAAATTCAACTTTTCTCTCTATAAAGACATAAAATTTACCCAGGCTACGAATATCTAACAACATTCTATTGGGAACCTTCCCTCTTCGCATTTTGTCTTTCAAATGTAATTGACTTCTCCTTTTTTCCCTCACACACAGGCTTCGGCTTATGTGGGTTTCTCTTTTCAATATCAGAATAGATTTTCATAATTTCAAGCATTTAATTTTAGTTATTATTATTGTGAGCTAATCAACCAATGTCAGTCAGTGTATCATAATTATTTTCGCTATTTTTCGTATGACGATATTCATGTACAATTCATGTCTTGTAATATTTATCTGAAAAACATTGAATGAAAAATGAAAAAACAGACGCTCTGATTCGACCTATCAGGTATCGTGTGGCAGGTATCGTAGCCTCCAAACACAATACCTGATTGGTCAGCGCCTCAAGCTGGCCTTCCATGAACGCGATTTGCGTTTCGCTCTCGCAAGGCGGTGGAATTGAGGCGAGCTCAACAATCAGAAATCGCGTAACTTTCGTCACTGATTGGTCGTTTTATCATCATGGTGGCTTAAAAAACCACTCAGCAAATTCGCTAAGCGAATACCTCATTCATGGAAGGTCAGCTTTAAACACTACCAACGTTCCGCGAACGTCTCCAGAGGGCACTCAAGTAACCTGGGTTCGAATCCAGACATATTTTTCCGTAGACATCATTCATCTATCATTTTCTCATTTTCCCCCTCACGCAAAATAATCAGCTGTTTCAGGCCATGCGTCTTGAAGTTTGCAAGTATAGAAGTCAACATTTTTACAATTGGTGCGTCGTTATAAGCCTATATTTATTTGCACGTACAACTTTTAGACTCGATTGAAGATGATGTCATCTTTTGTATATTAACTAGATTGAGAGGAAGAGTGTGCGTGTGTGTGTGTGTTACAGGTGGAGAGAAAGAGAGAGAGAGAGAGAGAGAGAGAGAGAGAGAGAAAGAAAGAGATAGAGAGAGAGATAGAGAGAAAGAGAGAAAGAGAGAGAGAGAGAGAGAAAGAGAGAGAGAGAGAGCACATATTCCATATCAAATTAATAATGTATTACATACATTTTCATATAATAATCATCAACATATCAAGTTATCATTTTACTTATATATTCATGAGTTATATATTACATATATTCTGAGGAATAACCTTTATATTCACCTTCTCATTCCGAGACTCAGAATTTGTTCGATGTTCACTATTATAATATTTTTAAATTGATTAATTTCGTTCGTTACCGAATCTTATTCTCATGATAACTTACTCTTTTTTGATACCTATTACTTTGATCTATATTGATGACATTAGGTATTCATCCATCAATCACTATCCTTGTAGAGAACCAATGGAGGTTGCGTGTATATATTGTATAGAGCTAGGCCAAGAAATCATTCATCACATCTTACCACATTTTTTCATTTTCATATTTCTATACCATGATATATATACGTTGTAGATTCACAAGGAATATCCATTTTAGTCTAGAATAGCTCTGAACGTTACTTAGCCATCTCATCGATCTTCATATTATTTATTTTCTTCACAACTCATCCTTCTCTCAAACTTTTTCTCAACATACTTTCCACTTTGTCGAATGTTTTCTTTGGCCTAGTGAGTATATCTTTCAAAGAAAATCTCCTCCCAGGCTTTTCATACAACTCGTATTTCGCGCCCGTCCCGACTACACAGCGCGGACGAACGTCCGTGTCGACCTGTCACGTGATCTCACATGCAACAATGGGTTGTCTGTGAGAATGATCGATGTGAGAAGGCGGTGGATTGTTTAGAATGTGGGTCACGTGGTAAAGTGCTTCCAGGTGGACAGGAATTGGAAAATGTTGAAAACAAAGAAAAATGGAAATTGCTACAATTGTGCGAAGTGTGGGTTGGATTCACGAGATTCCAATTGAAAAAGTCAGGAAAGTGGTTCATGTTTCCTCCTCGCTGAGCACTGCTATCGTAGTTTTCATTTTGGATCGGCTCAATTGTGACCGTATGTGACGTAAACGACGTGACGTCACGGAAATACCGAGTGATTCCGAACAAGATCGAAGCTGAAAACTACAATCCGACAGAATAAACAGAAGTGGATAAAAATCAAATAGCAAATCTTCCCGGCAATAACTCGTGGCGGAAACATAATCATGAATATATATATATATATTTATACTTGTACCCACGTAAGATGAAAACTACCCTTGCGCTAGTATTGTGATACATGGGGCGGTGGCTCGAAACCTTCTTTTTTCGTGGATGAAAGTATATCAAACAATTTTGAGAAAAAAATTTACATGAGGTGGATTCGAGCCCTGGCCCCTAGTACCGAAGGCATCGACCCCATCAACAGTTAGGTTATTCGGGGGTCGAGTGAGCAGGTTATAACGAAACCATGAAGTGATATGATAAGTGAAAGGATGTTTATAAAAAAACATGATTCATGAACAGACCAATCGACATTTTTTTTTACGATCTTCTCAAAACTATCCCAAAACTATAATATAACTATCTCATCTACAACTGATATTGCTGTCTCTCGTAGTTTGGCTTATCGATACGATAGCTCTAAAATCTAAGCTCAAAGTAACTATTTGAAGAATAAACACACGAGCAAAATAACGTTTGATCCCACAAAAGTACGGTACTCTTCAGAAATACTTTTATTTGATGTTCCACATACAAACACGAGTAGAAAATTGAAAGTCACCGGTGTAGAATAGCCAACACTCACGTCACAGTCACACAAGTCCACGGCTAAACATTACGAAACCATCTGGAATATTTCGTTTTGAAAATAATGTATTTTGGTCGCAGTTTTATTTCACCCTCATTTGACTATAAACGATTGAATAAGATACTGATATTCACTTCCCTGCACAGTATATAGTGAAATACATACAGCAGAAACATGGCAGAAATAGAAACAGTTTATTTACGGAAGACGTCACATAAACGGAAAAGATAAAGTTGAAAACTAGGAATACGATCAAGGACAAACCGAAATGCGGGCTCGTAAAGCGGATATGAGTTGAACAAGGAAATCAGATCTATACTGTTCGTAAAATGTAAAGAGGGAGAAAGAGAAAGAGAGAGAGAGAGAGAGAGAGAGAGAGAGAGAGAGAGAGAGAGAGAGAGATAGACAGAGAGACAGATAGAGAGAGGGAGAGAGAGAGAGAGAGAGTAGACAGACAGAGAGAGAAAGAAACAGAGAGACAGAGAGAGAATGAGAGGGAGAGAGACAGAAAGAGACAGAGAGAGACAGGGAGAGAGAGAGAGAGAGAGAGAGAGAGAGAGAGAGAGAGAGAGAGAGAGAGAGAGAATAGGGTGGATGTTTGGCAGGTTCCTTGGGGGTGCTGTTAGTGGCAGGGAGTGTGGGTTTGGGGAAAGTTTAGCGGCCGGAAAGCGGATCAAGGTTTGGTTGGAGAGTTTTTGTGATGTGATCCCATACTAGACGAACTATTCTATGATGTAGAAAGGAAAGGAAACGAGGTATTTCAGGTTTTTTTAGGTCGCTAGTCAATCCAAGTCAGTCGTTTGGTCACATTTCTTGGACGTGTGTTCCAATTCAATGCGGCAATGTTGGCGGTACTTCCTGTGTTGGCGGCGGTCACGACTTTTATGGTTCTCAAATACTCGACTTTCATGCAAGGGCAAAATGATCTAGCTCAATATCGTGACATCTTATTATTATTAATATCATCAAATTATAAATGTGAGTGGACCCGCAGACAAGTAAAATTTTTGTGACTTTGTGGGTCTACATTTTTTTTTTTTTTTAATAACATCGAAACCTGATACGCTAAAAAAATAATTGTTCCCCAATTAACGCTATGGATGAAAGGTGTGATCTTTTGAACGGGGCACCACAAGGGTGATCTTACCACCCCCATTTTGTTTATTTAAAACCATTGAACTCCAACACCAGGATTGCGCTGTCTGTGACTATATAATATGCCGCCGTACATGAAAGTCTTATTATACTTGGAAAATTGTACTAGAAAATTTTTAAAAGAAAGGAAGAGAAGAAATCTCATTATTCATTTCTAATACACATATTACATATTACAAAAAATGTGAATTTAGTATACCGCTTGTGGTGAGAAATGAGAATTGAGTCAGTCCAGTAACTACATATGTACTGTACCTAACCACCAGCCTGAACTAAAATGATGGAATTAATACATATGAAATTAACATGATTGAAATCATACGATGAAAAAAATAATCACATGAAAATTGGATGAAAATTCAATAAATTGAATAAAAATAACTATGCATACCATACTCACGATACGATGATATGCGCGATGAAAAAAATGTGAACACAATTAATGTGCACAATTCTACTTCAATTCCGTGAAGTTTGAAGTGATTTGCGTACTTCGCTGAAAGTTGAAGGTCTTCTACCAACAAAATAACATGTAAAGGTTGAACAATTTCACGAGATATCAACAGATTGCACACAATCATTGCAATACGAAATTATACATTTTCTCGTCGTAATAATTGTCTCGAAAAATCCCTAATCATCAAAATACCACAATAACGGTGATATTCTGAACTTAGACGTGTGGTCGAGTGGTTGATTCAATGAACCGTCATTCAGGAGATCGGGGTTCGATTACGGCCATGGTCGACCATCCTGACAGGAATTTTTTTCGTGGTTTCCCTCTGTCATTCAGATACTGGAATGATTCCCAACAACAGGCCACGATCAAATCCTTCCCACTATCCAAAAACACCTAATAAAATATCATCATCCCACCATCTCATATATCATTCCCCGACGCCAATAGATCGTAGTCATCAGAACAGTGCGTCGTTAAACCCAATATGAATAAATGAAAAATATTATTGTCGGTTTTGTTGGTACTTGGTAGACAATCTTCTTCTTCTGGTATATGCATGAATAATTTTTAGGATGATTGTACGAGGCTTGCAGTCTCGTTAAGTAGACTAACAGAGTAGCAGAACTCGTTTAGCAGACTAACAGCGTAGCAGAACAGCCGATCCTTTACATTCTGACCGCGGCAATAACACTGCGGTAGATAAACGCTGCTGTAACTGGCACACCGTCCATTATTTGCCACCTTGACTCTATACGACCAAGCTACAAAAACGCTCGCTCAGAAAGATAAAGAGAAAGAAAGAAAGAGATAGAGAAAATTGTAACCATGCACTTAAGTGTCCTTGCGAGCCAAGCTGACCTTTTTACGAGAAGCTCTCAAAGAAAGATTTTTGGATAAAAGTCACGAAGAATTTGAGAGTGTCTTTCAGTATTCCGCTTCGGACATTTCTAAACTTCTTTCTGGCTTTCATCTCCACCTCGGTCTGCATACTGCAAAAGTACAACTCGTATTGGTAAACATGGAACATAGAGTCGAGGAAGATTTTTTTTTATAGTTTTGGCACGAATTGGTTTGTGAATGACACATTTAATGTTTGTGTCTCTGATTGTAATCTACGACAAACAGTTTCTTGTTCTGATTTACAGACAAAAACTTGATAGCACAGTATAACCGACTTCCTATCCCTTCTTCCCTCTCCACTTCTACGCCTTCTTCCCTCTCCACTTCTACGCCTTCTTCCCTCTCCACTTCTACTCCTTCTTCCCGCAAGAACCATAAGGATGTGAAGCTAGAACCGCATGAGCGAGACACCCGAAGCTGGATGTTTTGGATTCTATTTGTTGAATAATCAGTTCTTTAAGTCACTTATCGAGAAAAACAGAATGATAATAGTATTTCATTAAATGAGAAACAATTATTTTTCGTAATGTGTATGCTTGACAACCAATAAATCCTAAATTAGTACCAAACCCTGACTTTGCACTGAACCCACACATGGACTGAACTGGTGCCCTGTAAAAAAAGATTGAAAGGTTACCATCTTCAACTGTATGCTTGTATTTGACTAGGGAAAGGTTTGATGGGTTTTATAGTCGGTCATGCATATCATGTTTCTGGTATCAATTTGTATGCTGTAATAGCATTTGCAATTCCAGGAAATATAGAATCGCTTCCAAACATTCCAGTAAATTTCTTGAAAACATCACTATAGATATATTTCTAGTACATGATAGTATGAGGACCCAACTAATAATGATGTCGTTGTTATTTGATCAATATTCTCTACTACATTATCTTCTATATTATTTTCTATTTCTGTCATACTCATTTACTTTATTTGTGAGTAATTGTTCAAGTTCGAATTATATTTGTTTACGGCTGTAAGGGAGGTCATTGTGTATGAGAAACTTGAAAAAGGAATATCAAATTTTTCATTGTCAGATACAAATAAAGATATTGAATTAAATTGAGAGTTTCGGGTATCAAAAGGCTTTCTTCGAAAGAATTTCCATGTCTATCCATCAAACGTCAACGCTCAAAATACTTTTTCTCAATAAATCCAACCCGAACGTCAGTGAAAACGCGTTATAGTGATGGAATCAGAAAGATAACGGAAGTTTTACGTTACTAGCAGGTACTAACTTTTCAACAGATCATATGTTCTCCTAATTATTTGATATACATAATATATTTGTTTGCATGAATACATACTTAATGATATCAAACAATAATCAAGCGCGCATTGGTAATGACGTGAGCGTTGTTTGACTTGAATTTAATTTTAAGTGAGAGAAAATGAAATGTATCAACTATACTATTAGGACTATACTATTATTCTATTTTGTTGTGTATTTATTTTATGTACATCTGTATTATGTTATTCTGTTAATTTCATAATACCAATGAAATGAACTTGAACTTTGTGAAAAAAAGGAATACATTGATTGATAAACCAAAACAAAAGCCTCGAGCTTGTTGAATCAAATTGATGCAATGAAACCCCGTTGTATTAAATATTCATTTTCATGGCTTAACTGAAGACTTAGATTTATTCTCCGAACAAGAGAACGATATAACGCCCCCGAAGACTTCATCTGAACGGTAAAATGTATCTTACATTTCACCTCTAAACATAAATGTTTGATAAAGTTGGGCCAAAGTAATTCAATTACAAGAAACTTGAAGTGTTATCCACATTTGCATTCAAAGTACTTCATACTCTTCTTATTTGATAGAGCGTAAAAGTTTTGTATAAGCACATACACTTGCGATCACATAAAGTGGTGAACCAAGCCACATTGAAATGCGTCTATGAAGAAAAACAAGAGAGATAACATTAACTGACAATATGTTACGCACTAAAACTAGCAGACAGTGTATATCGGCATTCGGAGTAAAGTATAGGCCCCACTGTGAGTGGAAAGAATAATGATAAAATATGCGGAGGTTTAATACGAATATAGATACAATTTTGGGAAGGATCACTTTATGTATCCGCAAGTGTAGTACATCAACTATATACACATACGGTTTATTTAAAAAATAGCAGTAAAATGTATAGCTTTTATTTTTATTTCAATTTCGAGAGAGAAAATGCTATGTGAGCTTAAGTCGAACCCACTCACAGCGACACATTTTCATTGTCAATGGAACATATATACTGTTGTAGTGACTTCCCGTATGAAGATATTGTAGTAAAACTGCTTCACACCGTTCAGAGAAGTATCTTCTAGAATACTGTATATATATATATATATATATATATATATATATATATATATATATATATATATATATATATATATATATATATATATATTCATAATTAACATTCACAATATGTTACGTGTTATTTGTATGTCATGGTGCACTGTGAGGTGAACATGGATAGCAAAAATATTAAGTGTTACTGTTATAAATACAAGTGATCATTCCACTGATGTTATCTAAAAATCTGAGTCATCAGCATTTTCGACTGTGCCATGTCACCGACATCACCCAGTTGAAAAAAACTGACCAATAATAAAATGGCATTTTCGATAAATTCTGTCTGCATATCTTGTGATGTATTTGTTGATTTTGAATCTCGTACGGTTCTATTCGTATGATCAGTTATATCTATGAGACCACCCTGGTGGGAATTTTCTTCCCTATGCAGACTGGGGACGCTCTAAGTGGATGTAGGCCTACATAAGTGTGCATGTGTAAATATAACGAGCCACAGCGCAGAGAAGAAGCAAACGAAATTACAATGCGCGGTATATATATATATATATATATATATATATATATATATATATATATATATATATATATATATATATATATATTTATATATATACGTTATATGAGACAAGAGATTTAATTTTATGTAAATATACGTACATTTTTAACATTTCAGACTTATATCGTTATATTTATTGTACCGCAAGCGTGAGTAGAAATGTAATGCTCAATTCCTTTCGTAACCATTTGATAATTGCGGTTATTTAATTTAATATTCGTGTTTAAAGTTGGTAGAGCGTATGTATCTTATTAATGTTTCCTTCCTCTAACTTTATTCATTTCCACAGTTATCTCGTCGCATGTTCAAAGTGATAAGATTTAAATTATTATGGTTAAACTCCAAGTTTTATTCGTAGACTTGATATGTTCCGTTGTACATTAGTAACGGGATCGGAATACATCGTGAAACATCGTGAAACATCGTGTTCACGTCGTCAAAGCTTCGTTAAACCTTATCCGCAAGATGTGCAATGACTTGAATGTGTTTGGTGACACATGCAAATCTTTGCACATTTCTTCATTGCTCGCATAGAGAAACTTGAATGAGAAAAAGGAATTGGTATAGTATAGAATACAACTTTGGTGAACTATTTGTGCGAGAAAAACAACTTTATTGTCGGCTGTTCACAATGCGTGATTGACCACGAGGATCCAGCTCGATAATCCATATAAAATACAATTTGGTTACAAAAATTACTTATAGAAAATGATCAACTTATATCTAGATAGAAAATTCAATTATATGAAAAGACGTTATCAGAAATCAAATACAAATAATGATAATGATAATTAATTCAAAGGTAGGTTATTGTTGAGTTATTAAGAAGAGTTATTATAAATATTATACAAGGAAAACGCAGTATATGCATTATGATCTTAGATTGGAAGTATGAATATCGAGGGTGAAAAATATTCTCTAAACTTACTCACTCTATGGGCCTATCTACAGAATTCAGATTTCTTTAAACTCTGAAAAAACCCCACCTGTCGATATTTAATAGTGCGACATATTGAATGTGTTTACTGTGTGACCACATGTGAGTTGCAACTCTTTTTGATCCGAATATATTTAATAAAAATGGATACTTTCAATGCTTTTTCTACGTTATTTCTCATCCAATTGTTGTGAAAATCACTAGAAATGTGATTTGTAACCATTATTCAGTGAGAATCGTAAAGCTCTTGAAAAATGTTGTTTTTCAAGTATCTTCCTCTTGAGTTGAAGATTTTTCAAACTTTCCGAATTCTTTTCGAGAAACAATTCCAACCTATTCTGGTATGACACCAAGGCGCAAAAAAAGTTTTGATTTGATTGTTGTTGTTTCTCGTCCTGTATGCCGCGCACGAAATTCCGAACACAAATTAAAAACATTGAGATGAAGACAGTTTTTCTTCAAGTATTTGGAATGGAAGTCTTTGCTATGTCTTTGTGATCAAAAATATGAAAATGCTCAGAAAAAATGATCGAATTCAAATAGTACCCTTCTCAAATGTTCCAAGGAGCGTATAGAGAGTAAAATATTAATTGTCTCAAGTTCAATATGTCTACTCGATGAACCATCGTCATCTGTAAACGAATGCAGGAGTTTATCTGCAGAAATTTTATTATCGAAATTTTTCAATGTATTTTCAATCTGCTCCATTATAACAGCAACACAATGAACGGTGTGAATGAATAACGAGTGAATATGAAAATGAATGTATGTTCATCCATATTCTATTCAACCTCATGTTCAGACTGAAAATTCCACTTATTTTACCAAAGTTTATTATTCTTCAGCAATGTTGTTTTTCTTCACGGAGAAACGCGTTAGTGAGACGGGTCAAATTCTCAGTCCGAACACGAAGACTGAATTGAACACATTTCAAAATAGAAATATCAAGATGGATTCACAGTAGAGGAAGAATTAAAAAGATAAAGAATGATATTCCGGATAAAATTAACTATTCGAGAATATTGAAAAGTGCTCCACGTAGAAGTCGGTACCAAGTCGACTATTTAATTTGCATTATTCGAATAGATGGTCAAAGTGGGCCTACTTGATAAACATGTATGTACTGTGGGAATTACACACGTCACTTATAAGCTGTTCCAATTAATTTCACTTACTCGTACTTTGAACGTCAATAGCTTCCATTAGCTGAACCTGCTACATATTCCATTCTGTCATCCTCGTCACAGTCATTTACATGTGTTTGCAAAATGCCCTTAAACACCACAACCGAATAATCATTGCTGGCATCTTAGGGATATGTTCAATTATCAATTGAAGATATATATAAACATACACATATATATATATATATATATATATATATATATATATATATATATATATATATATAAATATATATATAAATATATATATATACATTCAAATTAATATATATATATATATATATATATATATATATATATATATATATATACACACATATATATATATATATATATATATATATATATATATATATGATATATATAAATATATAATATACAGATCATCTTCTTACGACCAACTCATGAAGATCCTGATATTTATTCGTAACGAATGAATGTAACAATTGAATTACTGAATTTTCTGTTTTCACTGCTATCAACTGCTGTTTTCTTTTATCGACTGCTGTCAAGTACTGTCACACTAATTAATTAATTTTTGTTCTTGTTGCTTCCAGGTTGAGATATCGGCTGACCACTGACGACACAGTGCTCGAGATATCACTTCAAATACCTCTTCTTAAAGGTAAATATGGAGTTATCAGTCGACATAGTTGGATGTGTCCACGAATGAAAAAGATCGCTCATACCAACTGAAGAAGTGTTGAATCTTCAGTATAATTATTCAATCTTGCTTCAACCTAGTTGAAGATGTATTGTTTTTAAAAGTTGTAGTTGTGTTTCTGATCGTGAAACTCGTCCTGTGAAATCATTTTATCCGGAAAATACCACACAACTGTACAAATACAATCGGTGATATTCATGTTTTGTACATTGGTGGTCGACCTTATTCTTTCTCGGATACAAGACTACCATTCTTGAACATATCAGACAAGGCAATAGCATTGTGTGTGCGCATCACGCGTGTTCAATCCCTCGCCGTTATTTATATATATATATATATATATATATATATATATATATATATATATATATATATATATATATATACATATATATATATATATATATATATATATATATATATATATATTCATGTATACATACATATATATATATATATATATATATATATATATATATATATATATATATATATATATATATATATATATGTATATATATATATATATATATATATATATATATATATAAATATATATACATATATATATATATATATATATATATATATATATATATGTATATATGTATTTATATAAAATATTGATGTGAAAGCCTATAGACTGAGTTTAAACTAAGTTCAAAGATCACCATCTCGTACGTGTGCACATTGTCTGGTTAATTGCCGTCTTGTACGCGCGTTTACCCGCAAGCCTGCAGGCTGTGTATGTCTGCCGTCGAATCTCAAACAACAGGAATCACTTCCGTCTCACTTCCACGTCAGTCCGTCGAGCGAAATCAGTATTCCGCCGACGACGCCGTCTTTTGTTTTAAAACTTTCTCGCGAGATCGATCTGAAAATGTTGCCACTTGTCTGAAAATCCGAAACGAAGACGAAGAAGAAAATGTTTCTCTTTGTGTGCGTCGTGTTTGGGATACGCTCGGGGGTGGTGGTGGTGGGGGGAGGCTGTAAAAGAAGGGATTTTTCCTCTGGGAATAGATGTCAATATAAATCTCAGAATAACAATACAAATATCTCTTATTTGAATGTTCACAGCGTTAATTGTATCCGGTGTGTGACTGTCCTCACTGATTCTGCGCAAAAATCTCTATTTTTATGTGAAACATAACAAATTAGATTACATAAATAGTTCGTGCTGCATATAGGCATACTTGGAATAGGGATGAACTTTTCGAAACATTCAAGGGAAAATGATGGTACTATATAAGTTTGGTCGTAACAGAAATTGATAGAAAACTTCAAGAGTAAGGTTTGTTTAACGATTTTTTACGGCTATATTTCGTGCAAGTTGAAAGCTGCCATTTTGGTGGCAATTCACTGAATATCCTATGACCTATTGGTCATTTTTCAGTTTTTCAATCTATCACCTGTAGCGTACCAGAAGGTTTCACAGTTTGACTTATGGCAATTGCCACCAAAATGGCGGCCTCAATTTGCAATATTCATTCTTACGGAGTTGTTTATAGTGCCTTGGTGAAGCGATATTTGCAACTTCAAACTTTGCTTATAATTTCACATGGCTCTGTGAGCCACGGCCAAGAAAATATACTTGAAATATACGAGAATAAAAATGAACATAGAATATTGAAATATGAGTGAAAAACTAATTGCAAGTGAGGTTAATAAAAGTTCCAATCTTGTTGACGAGGTAGAAAATATGAAAAACAAAATATTCGAACTTTACAACTTTATCGTTTAAAATTGTGGTTAAAACACATTGGAAAATAGAACAGGAAAATAACAATATTTCCACGAGAGGTTTTTCCTAGATCAGGTAAGCGAACAATAAATCACTGTAAAAAAAACTATCAAAGAATAATATTCATTTCGGTATTTAGTAGAAACAAGTTTCGTTTTGGATGCATATTGGTTTTTCTCCTTGACTTGATTGTTTATGTTTTCCTTTTTGTTCATATTTTGTACGAAATTCGACAGTTTTCCAATCGTTCTATTTGAGTTGTGGAAACATGAAATAATCGACATAATTCTCACGATTATGTTGTTCTTTCTTTCAATCTGTTGGACGAGCGAAGCGAAGACTCAATTTTGAAGTACTCGAAAAAACGTTTTTTTCATGTTCGCGCTCCAAAAGTCGAATGGAAGTACGAATTTCGTTGAAAGTTGTCATACACATGTGTTATCCTAATCATCTATTCCAACACTGTAAAGTTTTGAGGAACAAACGATCACAGTCGCCGTGGCTCAGTCAACTATCGCATTACATTAGGAACTGAAGTCAGGTCGGGCGTGGGTTCGAGTCCCGCATAAGGCATGGGTTTTTGTAAACGTCCTTTCACCTATCATCACTTCATCGTTTCATTATTTATTATTTATTTTGAGGATTCCATGGTAACCATGGATAACAACAGTTTCTGAGATTTATCTGCCCATATATAAATCATGTTTTGAAGTGATTAATGTGATCAAATTATATTTTCGGTGATGTCAACATGATCTTCGAGCAACATAGTACAAGTGAACATAAAGGGAAGTAATAGTTTCAGTTATTTTGTGAAATACTTACGATTCGAGATTTTGCCTTCTGGTCTAGCCAGAAGTAAGGCTGACATCCAGCTAATATGACATTTAATGACCATGCAGAGTTCTTATGACTTTGAGGTGTAGTTCTGACTTTTTTTGTTCAATTAAATTGTATTTTGGCATAGATTTATACAGATTTATGTAAGCACATTTCTTATGTTTAGGATTTTCAAGATACTTGAGTCCTAGAAGTCTGAAAATCACTCAATAGAATCCAAGAACCTTGGAAGAAAAATTTGTATGCACGGCCATCAGGATGTCATCAACGTCAAGAGGGCTGGAGCAACAAGACTTTTCACTGCCACTGGTGTTTTTTGCATGCATGTCATAACAACTATCAAGGTTTCCAAAAAAGAAAGATTTTTGTTTTGAACATTGGACTTGTCTAATTTACGATTAATAATAATTTCAAGAAAATCAAATATCACAAGAAAAGAAGAAGAGAAGAGGTTGAGAGAAAAAGAAGACCAACAAACATTTGTGTATCCATCCTGACTTGGTTTTTCGTGGTTTCCCACAGTCCTCGAAGCAAATGCTTGGATGAAGTACTAATTGGCCACGACCTTTAATTAGTAGAGTGATAGGCCGAATTATAACATTATAGGCCTATCACTCATTTTTTTTTTCTTCTTTTCCATTTTGTTTAACGACAAACTTTACATCTGCTGTTAATGGAAAGAAGTGATCATTGCTCAAGAGACTTAGTTCAAAGTGGAAGATATCAACATTCGTGTGTTTTGTTTACTCTTAATACCAATGCTGATAATGTCCGGATATATATCACAGAAACGGTTTTTACTTATAATGTGTTCCGGACTTTCGGAAACTGAAAGACTGTTATCTGCGGCGGAAAGTTATGGTCATCAACAGCGCAGTCCTGGTGTTAAAGTTCATTGGTTTTAAATGATTAAAATGGGGTGGTAAGATCGCCCTTGTGGTGCCCCGTCCAAACGATCCTACTTTTCATCCTTAGCCTTAATTGGGGAACAATGATTTTGTATCAAGTTTCGATGTTATTAAAAAAAAAAAAAAAATTATTACCCACTCATTCTCACCCCTGTATAACCCAGCTGTCGGTGAGGTCATTGAAATAGCATTGACATTTGATGCATTTGAGGCGCAGCATTGAAATGATGATTTTGAAAAATCGGTTGCACCACTTGAGAAAAAAAAATCAAAATTTTCAAAAATACATGAGAATAATCCGGTAGAGAAATTCTGAGAAATATATTTTCAAATTCTCACATAATTTAATTTCAACAATGATACACATTATTCCAAAGTATAACATGAATCGGATCAGCCATTTTATCAACATATACATTTTTTTAAATCAACTCAAGCCATTAGGAAACCTATTGAAAAAAAGCAACAGGTATAACCAATAGAAACGTGAAACGATTAAAATGAACCACGAAAAAAAAATGGAACGGCATCGATTTTTTTTCCTGAAAATCCAAGGTGTATATAGGCCTACAGTAGGTATACCTATATTGACAGCCTCCATTACATTTCATATATAAATTGAATATACATCAATACATATACATTCCATAATATATTCATTGATATCGACATTCATTTTAATATATCTTCTGAGCATCCGAAGGTTTTTATCAGAAAATTGTTTATTCCATAAGGTACAGGCCAGCTGCTGTTTTGTACCGTGGTGTTTTGTCTTGTTTGTGTTCAACAATATGTTACCTGTCGTACATGGATGTTTAATATGTACCTGTATATGTGTATTACAGTATATTACACTGTTTATACAAACAATAATGAATAAATAATGAACGCATGAATGAATGAGCTCGTACCGCTCATCCAACAACATATGTTGCGTTTTCCTAGTTTTCAACAACATTTTTCAATAATTTATTGTGAAGCTGCGAAGTTAATTTAAAAAAAAAAAGATTCAGTATTTTGTAGAAACTCGTGATATATTCATAAAAAACATAAATTTCTCCAGGGAGTATGCTTGTTCAAAATTATCTTTTGGAGAATGGTGTGAACCGTCAGCGAAATTTCCCTTTAGGTGGACGGCTTCACTCATAGCCCTTCCCGCACGCCCCCCCCCTCCCCCCCTCACTGGACCGCTGTTAGGAGGGAGCTATGACGTCATCCAAACAAAGAGTTTCGTTCCACTGAAACTGTTTACGTATATTGTATAGATTATTGTATTCTATAAAGTTACTGGTCGGTGGCTTTCATAGACCGAAACTTTCTATAGAATGTACTGTATGTATACCGCTTGTACATTGATACCGCGGAGACCGAATAATACTACTAATAATAATACCGTGCTTCAACTAACTTGGTTCAAACAAGCACTGAACAAGAAACAAATAAAATCAAGCACCAAACAAAGAACAAGATGAAAACAAGCACTAAACATAATACAAATAAACACTGACCGGGAATAAAGTAGCTATCAGGCGTTAACACACGGATATTATAAACTAAACGTGGAGTTAGGTGTTTTAGTTTCGCGTTTGGTTTAATTCTACTCAAATAACTCATACATTGAACCTCTGTATTACCACTTTCAGTTAGCCTTTATCTAGGAGTTTATCAAAACAAATAGCGTGGGTAATCATGGTGATAACAACTTCAAACTGGCCGTAATAGATACTCTCACGTTTGTAATTCCTGCACTCAATCCAATAAATTTGAAAATGTTTCTCACTGCAGGGTGACGGGTTGGAAAGGAGTGGAGTGGAGGTAAAGTAGAGAGGGTATACTTGTTTTCCACTATTATAACAAACACAAATAACCAGTTATCAGTTGAAAATATTTATATTTGTATTCAAGGTATTATCATTTTTCAAGACGAGAATTGAGACGAGAAACGCAACTGTATCTTCGAAAAACGTTGATTCCTTGAAGGATATCACCACTCCGGGGCTAGATTTGGATGAATATAATATAATGATGATATGTATTCAAAATGAGAAATCATCTCAATTTTAGAAATCATGATTTATTGTCGGTTTTCCAGAGACCCGCCCGAATTTTCTGAGTCATGACGTAGGCATTATCCGATTCTGTATCGAATTCTAGAGAGATTCGAATAATGTCTACGTCACGACTCAGTGAAGAAGGCGAATCCTGGAGGACAAATGAATAATAAATCATAATTTCTGAAATTGAGATGATGATTCATAGCTTTCTCTAAAATTAGGGAAAAATATTTTCACTATTCATCTGAATCCAGCACATATGGTTGTGATAACCTTTAAGGTTGCAGCGAGATTTTTCAATGACCAAAGTTTTTTTAGTCATTCAATTTGCAGACGACATTCTTCTTCCTTAGAAACAAGTTTAAGAGAGGATCAGTTTTATTTCAACATTTCTTGATGAGTCTTGAAGTAAATCTATCGTCTTAGAATAAACTTTGGGAAACTTTTCTTATTTCGCTAAAAAGGCAAATAAGAAGAGTATCATAGTATTTTACTAGCAAGTTTTGTTGAATACACAAAATAAACGAATTACTTTATCATTTTATGGTTTACGTGAGTAGGAAGAAACGTTTGTACCGACATCTGATTTGTTTGCTTAAAACTTGAGCCAACATTGATATTTATATATTATATTTACTGTTCATCTTGGCAGCTGCTATCCATAGGACTATCGGTCTTGTCACCACATGCGGACGTTGTTGCTGGTGTTCTTGCGTATACATCCTGAACTGACCTAAATCATCCTTATCTAACCAACTTGATCGACCTAATCTAACTCGAACTAATCTAAATACTAGGCACACGCAGCATAAGCGTTGTAAGATGAGCAAGATATCTGAATAAGGTATAAAAGTCGTTAAAGTAGTTCTACCCTTGCTGTTTTATCGACTCTGGTATTCTACCCACCTTGAGGCATATAAAAAATCCTTCATTGTTGGGCAAATATCGAATCTAGAAAGCAGTGAATCTCAGCAACCTAATTCTGATTTAATTTCTTTAATATATTTGATGAAAAAAACAGATAATTTCATTTTTTTCTTCAAAACGGCTGGTTCGAATTTCATACAAAATGGTGATTAGGTGTATCATTAATGTATACACATACAAATAAAATTGTATCTCATTTAGAGAGATATTATTTCTCAAATTTTCTTGCGCAGCCTGATCTTATGGGGTTTTGGGAAATTTTGAGATGATATTTCTCAAAATCGGTTCGACCGATTCATTCCAAAACTAGACACTTCCAAGTTGGATGAGTTTGCGTGTAAAAAAAAAAGTTTCACGTCGATCAGGCAAACCCTGCAACCTGTGGAGTGCTTAAAAATACACAGACAAAGCCTATAAGAGTAGGATGAAGACTTCGCTATCGCTCATCTAACTAACTAATCTTACCAAAAAACATCCTCAGCTCTATCAGTCCAAACCGGAACTAACCTGAAACTCACGTCCGGTCCGACGAATGGCCATTTCGGTTCATTTTGCAGACAGTTTGAGAAAAGATCATCGAACCTGCTATATAAATACAACACGAAACATGAACTTTACTAAAACATGTAACGTACAACATGCTAGATGCTGGTCAAAGGTCAATCCTCAGTTATTGGCGTTTAGTGGTAAATGTTTAGATTCAGGTGCTTGAAGTATCTCTGTCAAACCTCATGGTGAGGAAAAAGAATTTCGTCAGTCAATTTGTTTGGAGTGTTGGATAATAATATTGGAATGAATTATGGGCCAGCCGGGCTCAAATTTGAGGAGAATTTGTATTCTGAAAATAAAGGCCACCAAGTTGATAACGAATAGAAGAGATTGCTTATATAAGGATCGATTGAAATTTTGTGAGTTGTCAGTGGAGAATTTTCTTAAAGTAATAGATTTGGTTTTTCTGAAAAAAAAAATGTTACTTCGTGTGGTTGATATTGATCCAGGTGAAAGATTGATGGTAAATAACAGCACAGCATCAACTAGATTGAATAGTAGCTGTCCTTCAATAGTAACACCTTTAGCTCGAACTCAGCAATACCAGAATGGTTTTTACATTACATCTATGAATCATTACAATAAAATTGAATCAGAATTTCGTGGAAAAAAATAATATTTTCAAATTTGAAATGTTATTAAGAGGTGACTTCGTGAAAATAAAGTTGGCCCTACATGACTGTACACATTCATCTTTTTCTAAATTAAATTAAATTTCTTTTTCGTAATGTTTCCTTGCTCTCATTGTATCATTGCAAGATGGTGTTTTTCTGCAATTTTCAATTCCTTAAATGTTACAGGCCTATTTTATCATTTCGGAATGTTAATTCAGTTAATTTAGTAATCTTCGTTTAGGTTGGTGGAAATTAAGGCACATGTTGTTACGGGGCTTGCTCTAATCTTACCACCAGCGGTACCATGTATTGTGTATCAATAATGAATGATGATAATAATAATAATATTATAATAATGATATAATAATAATTATATATAATAATAATATTAATAATAATAATGAATAATGATAAGAAGGCATAGAATCACAACAAGCAACGACACGACAAGCAAATAATAGAATGCGTATTATTGTATAGTCAAATGATCACCAGTTATTATTTTATCTGACTGTTAATGGTGTCAAATGAGTAACATTATTATTGTCAAAATAGACCCGTATATAGTATACACTGACGTAGTGGTTTTATGTTTGAAGATATGGTAGTGAAATTGAAATGAATAAGATTTATATCTCATAAAATACTGTATATCCATAATTATTATTGACGTTGGATAATATAGGATTTACTTGGGTGTCGATCGACTTGGAATATATAATAGAATGAAAAAGGTTTCAAAAACTATCTAGTTTTACTCTATTTAAGTTTTATTCAGTGGAGTGCTATTGTGAATACAATAGTACACGTATGAGTACCTTATTAAATATTGAAAAGAAAAACATAAAAACTACATGAAACTACTGGAATTACGATCCATGCTTTTAGATTCAATATACACACTTATATTTGAAACTACTGATACATTTAATTTCTCTCAATGTGGCTGGTGAATCATTAAATTCTTTAATACTCCCATAAAAAAAAATAATCTGACTGAACATTTTTCAATTACAATTTCATGAATATAAGTTTCTAGCACTTCCAGTGTTATGTTTATAATGAACATCATCAAATATACTACTAAATCTTCCAGATAAAATGGCATGACATAACTATTTCCAAAGAAGATCCGAGCGCCCGAATTTGTATCAGTTTTTCTTGACTAGCTCAATGTAATCTCCGTAACATATTACCATTCATCGAAGTCCACCTCAATTCATTCAAAATATACCTCATAGCATTATATTTTGGTCTGGATAAATGACCATTTTGTTCTTTGATAGACTTTGAACAAAAAATGGTGTTACATTTTTGAAAATGTGGTTGTATTATATCAAATATCATGTATCAATTTATTTATTTATTTATTCATGGTTTTTGGGTACATAATTTGAACTTTTAGGAACTAAACAATTGAGATAATAAACCAGGTCATACAATATGCAAAATTTGTGTGAGTCATAACTTAACAAATTTAATTCAATTCAATTAGGCCTATAATTGTGAATTAGGCCTATATAGAGTTAAAACAAATTCAAACAATTTATTTTGAATAATGGGTTCATGGTGAGTCTGAGTTCGATCTCGGCACTTTTGTTTTCGGACATTTACTCATTCGTATTCTGGATCACTAGGAAAACGCGGGCTGCGCGTTGTGAGATGAGCTTAGAGGTATGGAAATGTAGAATGAAAAATAACTTAAGTCAGCTCAATTTACATCTACGGACCTTGAATTTATTCAAACGTTCAAATACCTTACCTGCAACTTGTTGATATTTATAGTGCTGTAGCCAGTTGCATATACACTTTGCAAATCCAATTGATTCAAATATTCAATTAGATGTACACTTTTATTGCGTTTTCTTTGTTATTTCTCATCTGATCATTACAAAAATTTCTGAAAAAGTGTATAATAGTATTTTTCATATTCGGTGAGAATTTGAGAGCTTTTGAAAAATTCTTGTTTTTCAAGTATTTTTCCTCCGGGTTATTCTCACGATGATTTTTCAAACTTCACGATTTTTTTCCGAAAAATCCTTTCGACCGATTTTTTTGAAAATCAATCCCAAACTATTTTGGTATGACACCAATGTTCAGAAAAAGTTTCAAGTTGATTGATTCATTTCTCTGACCTGTATGCCGCGTACGTAATTACAAAAAAAAAAACATAAAAACGAAGCCCATTTTTTTCAGGGTGTGAAATGGAAAGCTTCGCTACGCTCATCTAATTATGATCAATAATCATCCGTAGCTTCATGTATAAGAACGTACTATTTCAAATAAAAGATGAGTAGAAAATTTCGTATAAACTCACAAAAGTAAAAAATATGTTCAGCAATCACTGTAATAAAATGTTATCTTTGACTTTCTTCCCATTTGAAACGATTAGTAGGAAATACGTGGAGAAACTTCTACTCTATTCAGACTTAAACAAAATACTTTCTTCTTAAAGAAAAAATGAGTCGAACATTAATCAACAATTTCATGATCGTGCCAAATAAGTTTTAAATTATGAACTAATGTCTGAAGTCGAAAGAGCTTAAAGTTCCAGCTGGCGTAATGCCAATTCATGTTTGATAAACTATATCTTTCAGGGCTGACGTAAGAGAGTTTATTTCATCGCTATATCTTGTTATATTGAATACATGCTGCTAGGAGAACGCGTTCGTGGATGAACGTACTTTCTGAGAAATATACGCAACATCGACTGCTTTTCTTACGTGAAAATGAGTCAGTAAATGTATATGTATATGCCCATCTATATATGTATATATATATATATATATATATATATATATATATATATATATATATATATATATATATATATATATATATATTTATATATATATATATATATATATATATATATATATATATATATATATATATATATATATATACCGATGTCTTTGCCACAACACTGAGATTTGCTGCTGCAGAAATGAAGACATTGTTATTGATTCTTTTCGTCAACATTACCTAGTTTTCAATTGTTATTTGGTGAAGATTCAAATTGGGTATTCAAGATCAGAAACGTTAGAGCGGTTTCCCGTTGTTACTTAGATGCCTAACAGGATCGGCTCTCAATGATTAGTGCTGCTATGCATACGTCACAGTTAGCAAATTGATTTTAAATCTCTATCTTAGATGAATCATAATTGATTCTGAGTGGCAATTGAAACTATACAGTTTTCACCAAAGCTTCCTGTTAATAATTATAATCTATCTTTCAAATATTTGAATTCATGATAGTCAATGAATAAACATACAATGCGTATAATTCATATCAATCTACATCTATCAAATTCTATACTATAGCTAAAAAATGCGGCACACATTTATTGCAGAGGCTATCTAGCCATCCAAAATGACACGAAGTTTTTTAACCGAAACTTTTCTCTTTCATAAATCTATTGCAGTACGTTAAGTTGGAGGTCACAATTCTCACATCGGTCTTAGCGGCACACCCCCCCCCCCCTCCTTCACACACATGAGCAACAAAGAAACTCCATCCCACTTTTTACCCCCCAAAAAATACATATCTAATAAATTCCCTTTTTTTTATCTGTTCACAGATTGCCGCCTTTGGCTATGGCCGTCTTCTGCCAACGTCTCTTGGCACCACCTTCCACCTCACACCCCCGACTGCCGCCTCTCTTTCTCAGTGACGTCACCCGCTGCCCTCCACCCCCGCGGACTCGTCGTTGAAATGACGCGTCTCAATGTGCCTTGTCTTGTCGGCGGTTACCTCCGTTTCGGCGACGACCACACTCTCTGTGGTAAATTAGAAGAACTACCATCGTCGGATCGTCGCCTCTATTTTCCCTCCATTGACTCTTCAAAAACTACGCTATCTTTACATCGTAGTCCTGTGTTCACATTCTCTTATCATCTTGTTGATTATTGCTATAACGTTACCTTAACCAAACGAAACGGCACGCTTACCTTGAAAACTACTTCTAACGGTCTCCACTGTACATTTAAAATACATTTACCTTATGGGAATCGTGTGTCGCTGAAACTTGTATTCAATTCGGGCAGATCGCTAAAAGAAAGCGATGCTGAAAACACGAACTTTCTCCCCGATGAAAATTACCGAATACCGAATTCTAAATCGTTACCCATTATTGATTATGACGATTCTTCTCTTGAGGACTCGAAACCCCCGTCCGAACCTTTCAACCAACTCTTTCCGGGACCAACTTCAAAATCCCCCCCAAAAAATGAAGAATACGAAGAGGAGACGAATGTGGATTATCCGAAATTTGCTCCGTTCATCGCGGAGCCAATCAGCGACGAGTATTCAGATGGACCAATTAAAAATAACGGTTATAATGATGTGATCAGCGACGTTCGAACTTTGAAACCGTCAACGTTGCCGAAACAAGTCGATTGTTCAACGTTCCAAATTCGAATCTTTGACGGTTCCGATCACTATGTGTATTGTAACGGTCACGGAGAATGGGATCATAAAGATATTCACGTTCTTTCCAAAGAGAACAGTATCGTCTTCCAAGTGCTGGTAGATAGTTTGTACACGAGCGATGACGTGGTGACGTTAAATTACGATGCGGTGCGTTTAACGGATGTAGTGCGCGAGTGCGATTACGGCTGGGTCGCGGTGCGGCAGTATTGCGTGACGGTCGTGGATGACGTCAGACTGACGTGGCAAGAAGCGGAAACAGAATGCGAACGACTGGGAGGACATCTGGCAAGCGTTAGAAGCGAACTGGCTCAGGCGACGGTGGATAAGTTGCTGATCAACAGGTATGTCTGAGACACTCTGCTTATTAATTATACGAATACATGAGAGAATTATAAAATGATGGCATGTCAGAATATGTTTCCTCTGGAATTAACTATTTTGTATACCAGAAGAATTATGATAGAATACGCTACGCATATGTCACGTCAATGCATGGAGGAGCGTATATTACTTTTCCAAGACGTTATCAAATTGATTTTCACTTCCTTCAAAACTGCGATCGGTTTGCATACAAATGTTTGAACGTTAATAATTTGAAGTTCTTTCTTTTTTTGAGATTCCTGTTCAGAATATTATACGTTTTTTCTCTCATTAGACTGGTTTGGAAATTCCAAAAAGTCGTCACAAACACGAACAGCGGCTAAAAGCTGCCAACATGGTTACTCAGAATGCATTAATCCTGTTTTCTATACTGATGAATTATCAATAAACTCCCCAAAACATCTCTGAAAACCTTCACCTGACACAAATTCTTTATTGCTCACGAAGTTCAGTGGAATACTAACCTGTTGCTGTAAAAACTGCAAATAGTGTACTTTTCTTCACTTCCTTCCTCAATCTCCACTAATTTTCGACAATCTTTCCTTTTTCACATTTTCCCATACACCACCTCTTCTCCTCATGCTTCCACTTATCTGGTCACAATTCGTCTTCCTTTTGGTCTTCCAGCTTTTCTTCCACACCTCAATACTATTTTGAATTCTTTTCTGGGTATTCTTTCCACTTCCATTATTCGCATATGTCCATACCATCGCAATCTTTCCACATTCACCCTAATCTCAACACTTTTAATTCTCAATCCATCCCTAATGTCTCTAATCCTTATTCTATCAACTTTTGTCACACCCATAATGCTCCTCAAAAACTTCATTCGGGAAAAACTTTATGAAACTTCATTTCATTTAATTTGGCAAGTCAACTTTTATATTTTCCTGTAATGGTCCATCTGTGTAATGTGGCAATGGGATAAGAAATATTCCCTTCACTTTTTTCTTCATTATTTTGGTATATGCCAAAACTACACTTACAAGCTCTGATCGAGCTTTAATCGTCTACATGTTTCTTTCAATAAGTTTATCTCGTGTTCATTTAAAATGTGATTTAGTGTAATTAAAAAAACACCTGGCGAATTTGTAAGCTGTTCTTGACGGTGTAGTGGTGAACAATGTTGTCAGTAAATCGATACATCGAAGTTAATAGTATGTTCCGTCTAATTCGATCGACAATCGATAATCGCTCCGTCGCTAATGAAACATCTCGCACAGATTTAATCGAATCGAAACCTGTTCGAGAGTCACTCGAGTTGAATCGACTGCGAAGATCCACTGATTGGGAAAATGTTCAACGCTTAAAGCAATAAGATCCCACAGGTGGCCTGAGAAACAATTAAGAGATACAACTTTGTCTTGTCGATCAAACATTTCCAATGATGAGATGGAGTCATGTTTGTTTCTGAATTACTAGGAAAACGCCATATATGCGTTGTAAAACGAGCGGATAGTAATGGTATGTCGATTTTTCTGCCAAACTTTTGCCTACATTCGCCAATTGTGACATTCAAGTTATAAATGGGTGAAAACTGCCTCGAGTGGTACCAATTTAGCACATTTTATAGTTTTTCTCGAAATGGCTCACCCGATCAAGCTGAAAGTTTTCATAAATGTGCATCATAATGTAACTCAACTTCACGCAAAATTTCATTTTTTTTTGAAAAAAAATATATTTTCTTTTTTTTCGACGTGTTATTCTAATGGGTATTTTTGAAATTTCCAAGATTCATAAAAAAAAAAGTTATTATCCGATAATGCCACAAAACTATACAAATCTAAGTTAGATGAGGAACCATGACTGAAAAATGTTTGGAGTTGATAGCTGTAGCCGTTTGACATGTGAAGAACCGACAAAAAAACATAAAAAAAAACATAAAAACTAACACCAATATTTTTCAGTATGTCAAATTGAATCCTCGCTAAAGCTCGTCTAATAATTTAATCATGATTTATTTACTGTTTTTCCCACTTTTTTGTCACAAAACCACATGCAACTGGTAATCTTTTCAACTGTTGATTTAAACCAAATAATGTTATCTAATTTTGGCCAGCCAGCACAAAAAAAACTTTTCTGCAAGCTTCTAAATTACATTATTATTCACTCAATGTACACATATTCCTTTTCAATTCGAATTTTGAACTATATTTTCATCGTTCATTTATCACTAAGCATTTCAGAGTTATTGAAGAACTATACCGTTGTTAATATTATTTCATTATGTAGTTTGTTATACTGCTTATTTCTATAATGGTAATGTGTAATGTAATAATAAACAATTATATGATTAATTTATGATCAGTTGATCCTAATTCGTATTGATACTGTGAATTGTTCCAGATATATAATGAAAGAAATATATTAAATTGATGAGTGGAACGTTAAGAATATATTGGGGACTCTTGTGGGATGCATTGCTGTACAAGATGGAGCCAGTCTAACTCAAAGCCAAGGCTCAAGGAGGCAGTGCACCAGCTGTTCGTATAGGATAATACTGCATTTCTTTTCTTTTCTTTAATCTCTTTATACCACTGAAACCAGATTGAATCGTGCAGGAATGCTTCCCTAGGGATTTAGCGTGCTACTCAATGAAATATCTCATAATTTTAAAAAAATTAACGATTTTAAATGGAGAATTTACAGAATTTAACAAACTGACAATGAACTTTGATTCAAATTACTGATTGCAAGTGAATGCATATAACTATGTTATCATCATTATGCAGGTGAAAGATGGTTCTACCAACTGATGATTGAATATCAATTATTGTTGAATAATAGTTGAGGTACCGAATCAACCTACGTAATCAATCAGTGATTACACGTTAATTCGCTGATAATTGCTTTTCACTGACTCACAGTTGGTACAACCGGTTTTCTGGAATATTCTATGAATCTTTCAAAATGTAACTACATCTCTACAAAATAATAATAATGATAATAATAATAATACTATAAAAAATGTATCAATTCCTGTAATATCAGCAATCAATTCTCAACACAATGTATGAGTTTTCAATTTGTATAAGCATTCTTTTTATGATAAAACAATCTATTTTCTCATTTGAATTTATATTATGAAACCTTTCAGCTTACACGAACAAGTTTCTCATTTTTCAATTTTTCAGACTCAATATTGAATGCTGATTACATTATTACTTTGAAAATGCATTGTTTTCTCATCTCGTGAGTGAGTCAACTCCTCCACTATATGGGTAAAATTTCACTTTTTCGTGATTTTGATCAATATGTTACTGAATTCAGCAATTTATAGGCCCACTATTCATCGGGATTCTATATCTTATTCGAAGTTCTCATATTATCTAGTTCCAATCTGAAATGGCGGAAGGCAATTGACTGGGATTCCCAATTCGCACGTTGTCCTACTAATTGTGACTCCACAGAGATATGACTCAGCTCGGAAAACCCTTGTCGTAGTGCTTGTCGTAGTGCTTGTCGTAGTCCAGTATTCTTATGACCCCCAACAGATTTTAGTTATCGTTATTTTTTAGTTTTTTTAACTACATCGAAACTTGATACAAGATCATTGTTTCCCAATTGATGCTGTGGATGAAAGTGGGATCGTTTAGGCGGGGCACCACAAGGGTGATCTTACCAGTTATCATTATATAGGGTTCGTGGTAGGTCGTTGAACCTGCTATCCTTATAACCATTGTTCGCTTCAGTATAACTATAGTGGCGTATTGATACAGCTCACGTGCATCTTCGTTGCAAGAAGGCCCGGGCTCGAGTCCACCCCGTGCTATTTTTTGACGTGGATACCTCTGTAAATCTATGAGCTAGCTTTCTGTGAATGCAAAGTACACAAATGTGGTAAATTTTAGGTTGAAGTTTTAGGTTGTACGATCACTAGGTATCGCTCTGTATTGATGACTACGATCTATTGGCGTCGGTGAATGATATGAGATGATGAGATTAAAGGTCATTTATCAGGTATAGATAGTGGGCAGGAGTCGGCCGTGGTTTCTTGTTAAGGAATCATCCCAGTATTGACCTGAACGACAAAAAGAAACCACGAAAAAAATTGTCAGTATGGTCGGCCATGGCAGGAATTGAACCTCGGTCTCCTAAATAACGGTTCGCTTCGCTCATTGTCGTTCAGACATAGGTAATGGTGAAGTTTCTCATTAGTATATATATATATATATATATATATATATATATATATATATATATATATATATATATATATATATATATATATCGTTGATGACATAAGTACTTCGTTCAATTATTGAACTCATCTACTTGAATATTAAAATCCATTAATAATGATAATAAATGCGATGTAAAATACATCAGAACCGGTAATGCATTTCAAGATGGAACATTCTATTCATGATTAGTGAATCGTTCTTCTAACTTTGATATCTTTCAAATTTATTCACGCTGTTTCTTCATTTCTCTCATCTACACTTAAGAGCACATGTGAGTCGATTCAGCCAAATGTCAGTTTTTTGGTGATAACTTTTGAACGGTATGAGATATCGAAATTCTGATACGCGAGAAACACAGATAATTGAAATAGCTTCAAGACGGGAAAATTTATAACTATTCAACTCATGTTTCATAACTGTCAATCGTATACAGCTGAAAATGTATTTTTTTCAGCTGTATACGCTCGACAGTAACTGTTATGCGACATGACTTGAATATAAGTTATAACTCATATCATTTTGAAGCTATTTTGATTATCTGTGTTTCTCGCGTATCAGAATTTCGATATCTCATACCGTTCAAAAGTTATCACGAAAAAACTGATATTTCGATTAATCGACTCTCATGGACTCTCAAGAGTGCATGGAAATCGATTTAGCTGATATCTATGCTATGATATGGATATCTATCTTTCAACGATAGCTTTCGAACGATATGAGATATAAAAATTCGAATACTGGGCCACGCGGATTTGTCATACCTTCAAAGTGGTATAATTTGAAACTATTTAACTCATAATGTATAATTTTCACAGGTATAAAACTAGAGAAGAAAATCAGCTGTAGGCATATAATATCTGTGAAATTGTTAGAATCCAATGTTTATTATTATTCAATTTCACATCATTTCAAATGTACTCAAGATCTCGCTTCATTCACCGCATTATAATGTTGATATCTCCTAACATTCACAAGCTATCAACAAAACACCGACATTTTGCTGAAAAACGAAAGCGAAATTGGAATTTTAGTTTTTTGGGTTATGACTTCGGAACGATTTGAGATTTCAACATTCTGATACAGAAGAAACACAGAGCTTTTTTTCATGCTGGTACACACAAACTATATTCAACTCCAATACATTTTTTTCACAGGTGATTGAATTCACAAGAGAAGAATGTTTTAGCTACTGAATAATTTCTAAAACTTTGATAATTTCATGTAGAGAAATTCACTGCAGGTTTAGCGATTCAAACGTTTTGAAAATATGCGATTGTGTACCTACCGTGAATATGATTTCGAAGAATCGTTGATCATCAGAATCGCACAGTTCCACAAATATAACATCGATATATGTGTTCGTTCTATTTGTTGAAGACCTTTTTTACTCATAGGGGTAAAAAGTACATGAAACGTAAAAAATCAAATTATTACAATATTATGTATCACTGTAAAAATGTTGGCATAGAAAGTTTTTAATTTTAATTTTCAATTCTGAAGGTATTAGAGAGATCTCATTCCTGAATATCAACATTGTAATATTTCATAATTTTCCGTGTGTATCATCAGAATGTAATATTTAGCAAAATATAATTGCTCACGAGTGCTCTTAATTTTTAAAACCTCCTATACATTTCCAGCTCGAGTATTCGAGTTTTGAATACATAAATGAGTGAATAATTACGTACTCGCTCATTCGTATGTTTTATAATAATATCACCCTCGCCAATAACTGACGTATTTCTCAAAAAGTATGCAGAATATAAAATATATATAAATAAAATTCCCCAAAGAATTGAAAGTATACGTATAAACTAATCTTCTCTGCTGTATAAAACAGTTTCCGTTAGATACGTGAGTTAGAGTTTCCATTTCATTTGACAAATGTTTCTCGTTGGGGGATTTACCCTTACCCCCACCCCCCCCCCCCACCCCCCCCACCCCCCCAACCACCACGATCGACCGTCTTCACCCTCTGTTAGCAATGAATCTCGGATGTTCCAACAGCGTGGACAGAATGCTCGTAGATCAACCAATGGAACGTAATAATGAATATTCTTGATAAACCCTTCTGTACAGTTTTAGTTCATTCGACTGAAAAACGGAGACTTATGCAATGTGACTTAGATTGCGTATTATAATCACGTACGATTTATATTTCAGTTATTTCATGAATTTATTTGAGCATTCAAAATTTTTTTGTTGGTGGAAATTTATGAAGAAAAATTTGAGACGATCGCTTTTTGAGGAAGAGGGGGGGGGGGGAAACACATAGTTGCTTTTCATTCGTTTGTGGCATCACTAATTGTTTTATGTGAAAGATCTCAAAAACAGCTGTTCATGAGGGTATGATAATGAAGCGATGAAGTGATGGAAGGCTGACATTCACAAAATCTCAAATTTAACTAAATTCTATCTAATTTAATTTACAAAATCTGAAGTCTATATATATATATATATATATATATATATATATATATATATATATATATATATATATATATATATATATATATATATATATAATATATATATATATATATATATATATATATATATATATATATATATATATAAATATATATATATATATATATATATATATATATATATATATATATATGTATATATATATATATATATATATATATATATATATATATATATATATATATATATATATATATATATACACATATATATATATATATATATATATATATATATATATATATATATATATATATATGTATATATATTTATATATATATATATATATATATATATATATATATATATATATATATACATGCCTTGGCTGAATGAGCCACTGAATGAGGCGTGTGTGGTGTTCAGTTTTTACTTCTCCAATTCGTACCTAATCATTGCAATATGATAGCATCTCAACATCTTCATTAACTAAGCGTTTAATACAAACTAGGTCGAGATCGTTTCTAAAAAAGAAGAATTACTTCAACAACCTACGAAAAGATGTAACCATGGGACACTTTGCTAGGCCTATACACTGTTCATTTTCTGTATTCCAAGAGGTGAAAAAAACGAATGACACATTGCAAGCATGCTTTTCGGCTTTCCACTTCATTGTTGGATCAATCAAAACATCCTGAATACAAATTTGAAATATACAAGAACAACGTAATAAAAAGATTTGACTTTTGTACGTTATTGCATATATCATATGTGAAGATTTTATGTTGAATTTAGAATTGTGTATATTATCAACTCGACTGAATTGGCATATTTTCCTTTCCGTTTACCAATGGTTGACACAGCAAACATTACATGGTTGATATTCTTCACTTCGGTGATACACGAGCGGCAAGTACATGGAAGGACATTGACAGTAATAAATGATGAATGAAATCAATTTAAAAATATACATATATATATATATATATATACATATATATATATATATATATATATATATATATATATATATATATATATATATATATATATATATATAATATATATATATATATATATAGCCAAGATAAGTCCCAGCTATTTTTGTTCATGAAATTGGTCGGAACCGAGTATTCAAATCCGACCACTCGCCGCAGTTTAATCTATCTATCATCTTATCGAGCCTCAACTGTATTGTAATGACCTTTATTCAAATGTACTTTATAAATATTGACAAACAAAGCCAATAGAGATGACTAATGATGATTATAGGTACAACTTGTTGACATATTGACTAGAGTATATACTAGCAATGTTTTGATTGGTTCTCCAGTATGTAAACAATCAGGGTTGCCATGGTAACCATCATAATGTCCATAACGTCATTTCTCAATATGATAAATAACATACCGGCAATTGATATATTATATAGATCAATTTGACCATTGTTCCATGAATATTTATTTGATTGAAAATGATTAACGTTACTTCATTGAACTAGTATCCACAAAAGAGGAAAGTCGTCAACTACCAGTTGGTCTACTCAAACAAATATCACCTTTAAATTTGTTAAATGGCTGTTTTCATAAGTTGATAAGATTTTCTTTTTATATTGAGTTTTAACGACGCACTGTAATGATTACTAAGATCTATTGGCGTCAGATGAATGATTAATGAGATGATGGGATGATGAGATGAAGGGATTTTTTTATGGGTAGTGGAAAGGATAGTGGGAAGGAAGAGTTCGTGGCCTATAATGTGGGAACCATCCCGGCATTAGCCTAGACTACATAGGGAAACCACGAAAAACCCCTGTAAAGATGGACGGTGGCGGGGATCGAACCGGGTCCGATATATCCCTTCACCTCCCGGATCACACGAAGCAAGTGAGCTAACCACTCTGCTACTGTGCCTGTTGATAAGATTTTTCAGGACGAAATTTACGATATGAAATGGAATTACATCTTTCAAAAGCGTTGAAACCTTGAAATTACATCGATATTCTATGATAAGTGAAGTTATTACAGTTATTTTGTTGTTAGACGACCTTCTTCTTTCTTGGAACGTCCTTATATTTAGTGGCCTGACAATTTCATTGTACGCCCGGATGTGATATATCTGTTAATGAACTGTTAGGTGTATCGACCAGTAATTATGTAGATGTGCTCTTATGTCAGCCAATTCAATGCATGCAATAATGTTATCCTGATTTTTTTTTTATAACAAACTTGGAACTTGAAACAATTTTTTGAAACTTGATACATTATTATTGATCCACAATTGAGATCACCGATGAGAGGTAGGATCGTTTAACCTGCAGAATAATCTGATTTTAATTTCATATCTGGTATTTTCTCCTCATTATCCTGATCAGTCTCCTCAGTTACTTGATATATGTGAACTTATATTGAAGATCAAGTAAATAATACCATATAGGAATACACAGCATATGGGTTGTAAGATGAGCAACTCATGTATATGAAATATTCTTTGGCTACACTCAACTTGATTCTAAAACTGACAAGACTGTCATTGTCTTCTTTATACAAAAAAAAAACCTATTGATCATCCCCAACACACATGCGAATCGATATTTCCAGTATGTCTGATATTTTTTTCTCTAAAGCCACCGAACGGAATTTCTTCAAAGCTGTCAAAAACATGAATTAGGACAATATGTGAATTGAAATTATCTGAAAATCTCATCTTGAGCGGATGAAATTGAAAAAATTGATAATTTCATCCAATTAACTCGTCTGATGGGAAGTTTAAAAATTTCAATATCTTGAAATAATATCATAATATTTTAATAATATTGAATAATAATTTTCTTGAGAAAGTACCGAACCGATTCGGCTCGAAATCAACTTTATTATACTCTGGCATGACACAAATGCACCAAGGAAGTTTCAAGCGATCACATTTTCCAACCTGTATGCTTCTTGCAAAAAAATACATAATTAAGAAATCCCGATTTTTGCCCGTATGTTTATAAGGAATCGTCACGACGCTCATTTCAATATGTAGTAAAGAGCCCTTTTTGCTATCTCTCTAATGAACCAACAAGCGGTCAATTGAGGACTGATAAACTTATACTTAATTGACGACTCTAGTCTCCGCCCTCTTGACGTCACAAATCATACCGTCCAATCAACAGGGCTGTTAGAACCAAAGTGAAATTCAAATATCCAATCGGGGTATTTTCAAATGACTATAAATGATATAGATCCAACTGGACTACTGGTGGAGCCACGCCTATTTCGAGTCGTCAATTGGAGTACACAATTTGGGGGTCATTTTAAGGGAAAATTTGGGGATAACAATCCTCATCTTTCTGACAACAACCCGTATCCTTATTACATATGACGTCACTGGGAAGGTCCTACAGTGTAAAGTTTTTTGTTTCAGTGCCGGATATCGGGACGCCAACTCGTACTGGATCGGTGCGACAGACCGGATGCACGAGGGGGACTTCCGGTGGACAGACGGGCAGACGTTCTCCTTCACAAGTAAGTTCGTCTCCCTCTAAACACTGTAACCAGTCGGAAGTGGAAATGGGACAACTGCATTAAAAGATCAACTTTCCGAAATACGAATTGTCCTAAAAATCTACTATTATTTTCAAAAACTAACTGTGCTACCCTTTCACTTCTTGATGGTCTCATATGGAGCTTGAAATAATGACATTTGGCGTCTCACTTCACAATTTGTCACACCTCCCAAAAATGTTCATATCTATCCTTCAAGAGTCCATGTGAGTCGATTTAGCGAAATATCAGATTTGTTTCTGTTATAGCTTTTGAACGGTATGAGATATCAAAATTCTAATAGGTAAAAACACAGATAATTATAATGGCTTCAAGATGATATAAGTTATAACTATTCGAGTTATGTTGCATAACTGTGAAACGTATACAGCTAAAAAAATATTTTTCAGTTGTATACTCTTGACAGTTATGCGACATGACATGGATACTTATAACTTATATCACCTTGAAGCTATTTCTTTCAATTATCTGTGTTTCTCGCGTATTAAAATTTTGACATCTAGTACCGTTCAAAAGCTATCACCAAAAAAACCCTAATATTTCGCTAAATCGACTCTCATAAACTCTCAATGATGGTACTCGAATGAAAAATCGGATTTTGAACCATTTTTCTCATTGACGGGATGTGAAAGGAAGGAGCCAACTCCTCAAGAAGTGGAAGTTGAACGAAAGTTGATTTTCTATATTGTTGATATCTTTATGCACGTTCAACCGTCTGTCGACTAAGCGTCTGTCGACTGAGTGTCTGTCGACTACTAAGCGTCTGTCGACTAAGCGTCTGTCTACTAAGCGTCTATCGACTAAGCGTATGTCGACAGTGTGTGTGTAACCATATATGATATATCATCAGAATATCGTGATATAGATATTTCCAGTTGAAATTGTATTTATTGATATTATAAAATAAAGCTGCAGTATTTAATTATTGATAACTTTATTCTCTTACTTTTAATAACAGCTGCCATGATGACAGTTAGTGATAAATTACTTGTGCAAGTGTTTTATATGATCCTCATAACATCGTGCTACTTTAAGATCAACAGTCACGAGGTCATACCAGAGACTACATGGTGTTGTGATACCTAGTGTGAACCGGTCCTTACTGGCATTCAATCGTACAGGTGGAGGCGCCGTGCTCACCTCCGTATTCATCTCACTCCCTCTCTATCTCTCTGTATTACCTCACCTTCTCTCTCTCACTCCCACTCGATCTCTGTCCATGTCTCTCTCTCTCCTCTCTCTCTCTCTCTCTCTCTCTCTCTCTCTCTCTCTCTCTTTCTCTCTCTATCACCTTCTCTCTCATTCCTCATTCCATCTCCATCTCTGTCTCTGTCTCCTTTTTTTCTTGATCACTTTGTCTTTCTCTCTCTCTCTCTCTCTCTCTCTCTCTCTCTCTCTCTCTCTATCTCACCTTCTTTTCATTCCTCATTCCATCGCCATCTCTGTCTCTGTCTCCCTTTTTTCTCGATCACTTTCTCTCTCTCTCTCTCACTATCTCTCTCTCTCTCACCTTCTCTCTTACTCCTAATTCTCTCTCCATCTCTGCCTCTTTTTTTTCTCGATCACTTTCTCTCTCTCTCTCTCTATCTCTGTCTATCTATCTAACCTTCTCTCTCCCTCCCCTACATACCTCTCTCTCACTCTCTCTCTCTGTCTCTCTCTCTCTCTCTCTCTCTCTCTCTCTCTCTCTCTCTCTCTCTCTCTCTCTCCTTTTCTCTCTCTCTCTCTTTCTCTCTGTTATCGATTGTTGGCACGTGTGACCTCAACAGCTGTTTTGTTCAAGTACTGCCGTGCCGCTAGACACTAACCTGGCCTGCCGTGTCTCTAGACAGTCTATGGTTTGGTTCACTCACCTATAACACATGTTTTTTAATCACGTGATATGCACGGACCAGGTCAACAATCTTGAGCGTTCATTTTGTGTAAGAAAAAAATTCAAGGTACGAGCCTGAACACTTGGATTATATCGTACCATTGGTTATGAAACAGCGTTCCAGAGCTGTGCAACCAACTATATACTAAAAAGCTTTGAGGCCATCAGAACCCAGAAACTATATCAAAACGATTATTGAAGATTAGCTAACAAAATAATCTTGAAGAACATAATCCATGTCAAATTATAAGAGTGAAGGCCCCACAAAATCTTCAATAAGGTTATTAAACCCCCTAAAACAATCCCCATATGTGCAACTGATGAATAAGAAATTAAAGCCTTCAAATCTGTTTGACGTAAACGAACCAGACTCACTAAAACACTTCAACCAAACTGATACTAAATTGAACAAAATTAAAAGTTTATCCCGATAAACTTGAAATCTTAAAAATACGTAATAACGCTAACCTCCTAATTTTAACAAGACCCCCGCCAAAATCATTGAACCCGAAACAGGAGCTTTAACATGTGCCTTTGGAAGTCATAAATAAACTAAAAACATTTTAATTTACATTTGCTGTTAATGAGAAGAAGTGATCATTGCCCAAGAGACTTAGTTCAAAGTGGAAGATATCAACATTCGTGTGTTTTGTTTTCTCCTAATACCAATGCTGATAATGTCCGGATATATATCACAGAAACGGTTTTTACTTATAATGTGTTCCGGACTTTCGGAAACTGCAAGACTTTTATCTGCGGCGAAAAGTTATGGTCACAGACAGCGCAGCCCTGGTGTTGAAGTTCATTAGTTTTAAATATTTAAAATGGGGTGGTAAGATCGCCCTTGTGGTGCCCCGTCCAAACGATCCTATCTTTCATCCATAGCCTTAATTGGGGAACAATGATTTTGTATCAAGTTTCGATGTTATTAAAAAAAAAAAACATAGGCCCTCAATTTGAGAGAAAACTAGAAATAACCAAATACCAATACCAATAGTTGAGAATAATTTATTCACTCTCCAGGACCCGTTTTTTTCTGAATCTTGACGTGGCCATTTTTTTTTTCAATAGTATTGTAGTGGTGTTTATTCCTTTAACACTCTTTCGAGGAAATCGGTACACAATTCACATATTTTACAATATAACTTATAGATAGCATTAAAATTGAGTAATTGAGTATGGCAGTGAGACATCATTTATGATTTATCAACGAATCAGTAATTATAGTATACCAGTGGAAAGGAAGCGTCGCTGCTAATATTGTGATCTTATATTTGTGCTAATATTGTGAGAACCATCCTGCCAGACTGTTATATGTGCTACAAAAGTATACCACGAAATACCCCTTTAAAGATGGAGCAAAGTTAGTACTTGGGTGGTTTATTTCCAAGCGACTGAGACGAGTGGTCGAGTGGTTGATACGCTGAACCGTCATTCAGGAGACAGGGATTCCCGCCATGATCGACCATCCTGACAGAGGTTTCTCTTGTTTTCCCTCTGTCGTTCGGGTCAATCCCTTTTCAAAAGGCCACGACCGACTCCATCCCACTATCCAAAAACACCTGATGAATTCTTTCACCGTTCATCTCATCATTCCATCACATTATACATCATTCACCGACACCAATAGATCTTAGTTATCAGTACAGTGCGCCGTTAAAACTCAATATGAAATATTCGAAAAAAATTCAAGTGAATGCACATACTCCCTTAACTATAAATTCTGCAAGAACTCACATTCCCCCTTAAGCACCCTCCGCTAGAAGCAGAACACATAAATATGTCGAGTTTATTTCCCACTTTTTTTTTTAGTTTCATTTAATGTGAAAATGCTTTCATTTCGATTCAGTCCGGCAAACTTTTCAAACGCAAATGTAAATGGTATGTTCGAATATAGAAGTTTACATAATTCAGTCATTTCGTTCCTTTGCATTGGTAACACTGGTCATGACTGGCTGCACATTGCTAATTTCATACTTTCCGAATGCTATAAATAGAACTCGACCGCAGCGCTGCCTGACGAGGGATAATTTGACACACTATCATGAATGACAGCTGTCCAGTTGTTCAAATTTGCCTGAAAGATAAATGATGGTACCGGCAGATAAAAAAAGAGAGATTTTTTTTTCTAAATTGCTTTCAACGACATAGGTACTCTAATGATAACTTGGATTGACACGATGTAGACTTCAACAGACTTCATCATTATCTAAAGAAGGTGTACCCACACGCTTCGTGAAAAGTGTTTCGGGGATAAAATCTTCGTCCATTTCAACTTGCTGCTAGCGCAACTATCGCTTTTATATCGAACTATACACGGCTGAGTAGATAATTATATCAGATCAGCAGTGACATTTGTTTTGCACGAAAGAGATGGATTTTTGAAGTTCATCAATGCCACCGGCACCGTAGCCACTCGTATACACATCTAGTTGCCAAGAGAGTCGCTAAATCATTACCAGAAATCTGTATTTCTGCTCCGATTTGTCCACAAGAAACCGTAAATACCGGCCATGTTATCAGTACACCTCTTTTGTGAAATAATAGAGTCTGTTGGTATCACTACATCATACTGTTTATTTATTTTTTCTTATATTGGGTTTTAACGACGCACTATATAGTGATAACTAAGATCTATTGGCGTCGAATACATTATTGATGAGATGATGGGATGATGAGTTGAAGGTTTCTTAGGTATTGGGAAGGAAGCGAGCGAGCGAAAGGAAGTTCCTACCTATATTGTAGGAACCATCCCGGCTTTAACCTAGACTACAGAGGGAAACCACGAAAAAACTACTGTAAAGATGGACGGTGGCGGAGATCGAACTGGGTCCGATATTCCCCTTCACCTCCCGGATCACATGAAGCGAGTGCGTTAACCACTTAGCTACATGTGCCAATATCACGCTGTTGATATAGTGTGAATGATTAATGAGATGTTGGGATGAAGGTTTCTGGGTTAATGGAAAGGATGGTGGAAGCGGTTGTGATCTATATATTGTGGCAGCCATCCCGACATTCATCCAGGCTGAAGAGTTAAACCACGAAAATCCCCTGTTATAAGGTGGTCAATAGCGGTTATCAACATGGGGCTCCATGTATATACACTTAAGCAGGGTTTTCAGTTCCGATTTTTTTCTTGTTGTCCTACAAGATTTTCCCCACTGACCAATCACAAGCCAGTATTCATTCTAAACAACATGGTGGATGACGACATCGTTCCGTGGTTATTGACTTCAATTCATCTTTTGTCGACCGAAATCACAATTTTAACGGTAGTTATATTTTGTCACTCCTCACAGTTAGGCTTCCTGCATTAGAGCTTCCGTTTGTTTTGTGTAAAAATGCGCCAACTTGAATGCTATTTGATACTTAAATTCCTCGAATTCAAATAAGCTATCGCATTGGATAGTGATGAAGGCCACGGCCATGACGTCACAAGAACGTTACGGTACAGTGCAAGTTGGGGCACACCTGCCAGAAATCGTACCGATATCGTGTCGGACAACAAGAATAAATCGGTTCTGGAAACTCCGCTTCATCAAGTTATCGGCTTACCGCAGTGGTATAAATCACAGTCAAATTTATTGGACATGAATAAATTTATTGTCTAGCTGCAGTATAATAAAATTACGAAGTAAAATATAGTTAGATCATAAGGTCTTTGCATGAAATCACAAAAATATTAAGCAATTTTAATTCTCAACTTTGTGATTGGATCCATTCGAAGCCCTATGATGAAACATGATATGATGTACACGAATATGAAATGCCCACAAAATAGTAGCAAATTATTGAATCGTTTAATGAAATGAGCTTTCAAGTTATCGATTTAAATCACGATATTCCTACAATTAAAACAAGAAACCACAAAACATCACTTTATTTCACTCACATTTCATTATTAGACTCCCTTCGTCTCTTCACTTCGCGTTAGGCTGTCGTTCACTGAATAGATTCATTATAACCCTCTATTTTACACCAACTATTAAATACACTATGTTGGCTATATATATATTGTTTTCATCTTTTCCATAAAGTCATGAAGTAGTTACAAAGTAGGGATAGTTTAGATGTCGGTAAATTCTCTTTCTTGATTAAGACAGGTAGGGACTGGAATGAGCTTGGAAGAAGTGTTTTTGAGGGGGATGAAATAGGGTTAAGGTTATTCCGTCAGAGAATCAGGGAGGCTGTGGGATAGGGATAGTTAGGAAACTTGCCACCGCGCATCTATGTGCAATTGTAAGAGTTTTAAATAAGTAAATACAAATACAAATAAATACCATCTCCCACTATTTTCTGGAAATAACTTTCAAAATCAAATGTGATTTCCCACTTGAAATGTAATAAACCATGCTAGTATTAAACACTGTATTCGATGTTTTCAAGAACAGTTCTCAATTGCAATTTTAATCAACATTTTAAAACGGTTGAAAATGTTAATAGTCATCATACTATTGATAACGATGAGATTATTCGGATCAAAATTGTATTTTACTGTCAAATAAGTCTTGAATTATGTATTCGCAGTAGCAGCTGTACCGAGCAAGATGTTGTCCAGGCGCTGAGTTTCCCAATACGCCGTCACGCGCCAAACTAGTATCACTTACGTCACAGCAGAAGAGCAATAACTAGACGAATCTCGTAATGGGATTATGATTATTATTTGCTTAACGACCCCACCAACAGCTAGGTTATACGGGGGTACGAATGAGCTGGTGATTATGAATGTTTGAAGTGATGATTAGTGAGAGGACATTTACAAATACCCATGCCTTATGCGGGATTCGAACCCACGCCCAACGGTGACATCAGTTTCTGAAGCGGTACCTCTACTGACCGAGCTACCGAGGGTGGCCTCGTAATGGGTATAGGCCAACAAATTGAAGTTTAGTTACGAGAGTATGATCCTAACATCCTCCGTAGCTCAGTCAGTCAAGGCATTGCCTCATGAACTGAAGTAGGAAACTGGTTTACGAATTAATAGCAAAATTTTCATTTCTTACTGTAAACATTTCTTATTGCTGAGTTGATGTTGTGAATAAAAATCCGACTCTAAAGGCCCATTTCCAATGCAACGCTAACACCAAGGCGATGAATGTATGTTTTATGGGATGTCCTTAGTCCATTCACAACCATAATGCTAAGATAAACGTGAACATGAAACCTTGCAAGCACCAAACTTAATTTCATGTTGAATCTACTGGAAAACAAAGAATCAGCCTATAGAAACATACCATGTCGAAATAATGATACATTAGTGGCGGGTGAACCAAACTACCTGGACTAGTAGCGCCAGATTTTAATTTGACCGTCGAGAGTGCATTGATAGTAGCAATAACTTTGAATTCTGGTTAGCTCTTATTTTCGTGTTCTGATTTAATGTTTTTTTCTGTGATTTCACGTTTTCGTCATACTTTAGGCGTCAGTGTCGTATTTCATTGTGAATGAGCCTTCAGCTGTTATCTTAAAGTATAAAGTGAGCTACTAACTGTCTATTTATATTGAGTTTAACGATGCGCTGTACTGATGACTACTATCTATTGGCTTCGGCAAATGATATATGAGATGGTGAGGTGAAACGTTATTTTATCATGTGTTTTTTTGAATAGTGGGAAGGATTCGGTCGTGGTATGTTGTCAAGGAGCTATCCCAGTATTGTCCTGAACGACAGATGGAAATCACGAAAAAAAAATCTGTCAGGATGGTCGACCATGGCGGGAATGAATAACCATTCAGTGTGGTAGCCATCCGAATCTGACCATTCACCTCAATGTTGTGAATAAGCCTTGAGACAACAGCCAATATAAAACTCACATACATTCTCTCTCTCTCATATAGACTGGTTTCCCGGCTGGCCAGATCACGGCCACTATAACCGCCAGCCGAACGACGACGGCTTCAGCGAACAAGACTGTATGGAGATCCGGCGCGGTTATCCCAACGCCGGCGGCTACCAGACGTCGCCGTCGGCGGGCACGAGGCTGACGACGTCGTTCATGTGGAACGACCGGGACTGCGAGACGAGCAACTACTTCCTGTGCGAGAAGCTCAGGGTCGGAGGTTAGTTGCGCATCGACCACGAATTCATTTTTCGATGAGTGAAGGGGAGAGTCAATTATACACCGTACTCGAAAGAGTTAATGAACGTTTTTTTGCTCTTTTTACGCCGATCCCCGGTCAGAGAAAAGTATAAATTTGGTTGAGACTTGGCATACTATTGGCGTCATTTAATTCGATAGTTTATTGTTTTGACGCGCAATCGGTTGTACCACTTCTGGAAAACTCGCTTCAAAGTATTTAAAAATCCGTAAGAATGAGTTGAAGGATTAAATTCGGAAAAAACATTTGAATTGAAATAAATTAAAATTCTCAAAGAATTCCAATATGATAATGATACACATTTTACCACATTTTCACATGAATCGTATCAGCCGCTTTGATGAAGAGAATTATAATGTAATTTTTCTACATCAATCAAAGCTTACAAGAAACCTATCGATATTTCAAGAAACAAGTGATATCAATCAATTTGAAACGATTAAAATGAGAGATAATGAATAAGACAGAAAAGTGGTGACATCATTGTTTCGAACTTATGGTGCAAATGTAGCTCGATCTCATTACATTCAATATAAATATACAATATCATTCATCCAACAACGCATATATCGCGTTTTCCCAATCAGACACATTGTGGACACTTTGTCAGAAGAAATTCTTCTTGATTTTCTTGTCATTGACATTTGGGCCTACAATGAAAAAAAAAAAATGGGAAAATTTAAGATTCAAAAATAACAAAAACCACACAACTTTGTAGAGATAGAATGCTCTGATCTTTTTCACCTTTTTTGAATTAATTAATCATTTTTTGTGTTTTTCATATTCATATTTTATAGACTCAGCCTAGTTTCGGAGCCCTACCAATTTTTTCATCTTATTCAAACCAGAGCCTCCCAATTCTATCACCTCTATCAGAGTCTTCCATTTATATAAATTTGTGTTATTTTCATAGTTTTCAATCTTGTATATTCAGCTATATTCTGTATATTTGTATATTGTGGCTCTTGTATATTGTTGCCGGTGTTATTAATTTTGTTCGTGAGGAAGGCAGGCATGCGCTGTCGAAATATCTAGTAATTATTAAATAGCACCCATAAACACAATTTATTCATCCATTTATATATATATATATATATATATATATATATATATATATATATATATATATATATATATATATATATATATATATATATATATATATATGTATATATATATATATGTATATATATATATATATATATATATATATATATGTATATATATATATATATATATATATATATATATATATATATATATATATATATATGTATATATATATGTATATATATATATATATATATATATATATATATATATATATATATATATATATATATATATATATATATATATATATATATATATATCAGTGCTTGAACTACATTGCCTTATAGGAGTACTAATCACCGTGACGAAAAGTCAGGTTTCAATTCTTGCCAACTACGCTACAGAAATAGATGAACAATTATTGTTTTATCATTTCCGAGTTGAATCCCTTGTTTATTTAGTTTCAACTTGTTTGTGAAACGTTACGAAGTTTCGGTCGGTAATAAACCGTTTCGTTCTAACTTATTGATATAGCAACTTGTTGCTAGTCTACAAACAAGTAGAAACTTGTCCAGAAAGTTGTGAACTTTCTGTCCCAGTGTCAGCTGCCGTGATGGAAGTGAGATAGGTCCAAGGCTTACTGTCACTGCATTGTGGTTACGAAAATAACACTCAGTTGAAATACTATGTTCAGAAATGGATGAAACTGATCAGAACTTCTTTTCAGACTTATTTATGCTAATGAACTGATTGGTTAATACATTTCACCATTTTAGCCAATTGACCAATTGACTTTTAACTTTTAATTTTCAATTTCAAATTTTCACTTTCAATCTTTTCTATCTCAATATCAATATACTTCTTATAGTGACTCGATTTTTATACTTGTTGTTATTCCGTTACTTAACTCGGTAGTTGCTAGGTATTTATAAAAAATAGCATCTACCATTTATATCAATTTATGTATATTTTCTTGTTTGTTTGTTGTGTGTGATACATAATATTCTATTTTATCCTTAACTGTCCATTAAAATTGACTGAAAAATGTTCCATTTTTTATCGTAATCCACTTGGACGAGAATGAAAATGAATAAGTGAATAAATAAATTATAACACAAGTTACAACAATTATAACCTAAGCGAACGAACCATTGTAGAACCAGTATCAATGAAAAATAGATGAATCAGTGAATCATTGATGGCGAATCATATTTGATTGATAATTAAAACATGAACAATAAAAGAGAAAAATATTTGATATTTTAATTTTCCAAAATTTTCATATACCAGCTTTCATTGACTCAATTGTTTACTCAATTACTGATTATATATCTGATTATCGTGTTATCAAATATTCCGCTGCGGTTTTATCCTGTATATTCACGGTCTTTCTCCATCATATTGTCCATCTCCGTTCATCGCTTGTATATTGAATGATAATCCTTTGACAATGACAAGAAATGATAAATACATTTTGTTGACATTTCTGAAATACTCTGATAGGTAGATGTGAAATTTCCCACACAACAAAGCCCATTTGATTGGACGTTTTGTTTTGTGACGTTTATAGGCGGGTTAATCACTAGTCGTCAATTGACATCGTCGTCTATGAAATGAAAAATCGAATGCAAAATTGAAACCATTTATTGTTCTCTGTTTGTAGAACCTCTGGAAGACGGCTGGAGTTCCGAGTGTAACCGTAGCATAGTGTTGAGTCGCGAACAACCTCGCGTGTCGGTCGTAAGTCCCGGATTTCCCCGACAATACCCGGACAATGCCGAGTGCCAGACCGTGATTGTTGCACCACCCGATCATAGGTTGGTCCTGGATTTCGAGGAACTTGTCCTGGAGACGGAACCAAAGTAAGTATCCTTATGATAAATTTTTAGAATTCAAATCCCATATAATATATTTTCTTATGTTCACTCTAACCATATAGATATATATCATTGAGATACGTAACTCAACGCTAAGAAGGCGTACATATTTGTGTCTCAGCAGTAGCTACACATCGCTTTGAAAACCGGGAAGTTTCCGCCCTATTCGACATATATCAGTGATAATATAGAATGCCTTGCTTGGATTCTATTTTTAAATGTCCAATATTGCCGCCGAGATTGGAACGAGCATATGTCTCTATCGGTTGCAGGAGTAGGCAATACTATAAGTAATATAGTTATGAATATATAGTTGTGAATGGGAGATTTTTCAGGAAAGAGGCTGGTGTTGGAACATAGATATATATTATCTCATAAATTAATATATATCTATGCTCCAAAACCAGCCTCTTTCCTAAAAATTCTCCTATTCACAACTACCCTATACTACTCACAATAACTCAATCCGTTATCTTACACACTCCCACGCCTTTTTCACACACAGCCTCCTCCATCTTTGCACAACCGTTCATAAGAAACTATCTTCTCATATAACTAGCCTCACCAAACTTTCATCTTTCAAATCTTTTCCACTTTAGAACCACTTTTATGACCTCAATGAATTTCTCATTTCATAGTCACACCACTTCATCCATTTTATCATCACACAAACTATTGATCATATTTTTAAATCATCTATTTATGTCCACTTATTTCAATTTTCAGTTTCAACTTTTGATATTTTCCATATTTGTATCGAGTGCAAATCTTTGAAACGATAAATAAACACTGTCCAAGTGATACTGCTGCCTGCAATGTTTGTATAGGTGAAGATAATTGACCATTGTAGATGGGCGTGACTTATACGAAGCAGGGTAAATTTTAGATACCTTGATTTGTTATTTCCCTATTTTCCCCTGCTTCACTGTCCACTTGATTGGGTTTTATATTTTGTGACATCACGAGGGCGGACGATCTACAATGGTCAATTGATTCGATGCTGGGACTCTAATCCTCTGCTTTTTGTCTATCGTGATTCGTGAGTGATCACTTGATCTGACTGTCATATCTTCAATTCATCTTCTATGAATAAACAGCGAAGTGTAAGTTACGTTATTGAATTTCATTTTGAACAAAACTACTTCACCTCATTTATTTATTCTTGTATTTTTCATCTATATTGTGTTCAACGATGCACTATAATGATGAATTAAATCTATTGAGGTGAGATAAATGAATAATGAGATGATGATATGGCGAGATTTAGGTTTCTTAGATATTGGGTAAAATAGTGGGAAGGAAGCGGTCTTGGACTATATATTGTAGGAACCATCCCTGCATTAGCCTAGTGTACAAAGATGAACTACGAAAAAATCCTGTGAAATTGGACGGTGGCGTGGATCGAACTAGGTTGATATGCCTACTCATCTCCCGGATAACATGAAGCGAGCGCGTTAACCACTGCACTGCAAGTGCCGGTATTACTCCACCAAATAATACAACATGAATGTCACCGTAATCTATCACATATTCATCAACAGTAAATAAAAAATAAAATATTTAGGTCAAGTGATCACTAACGATAGTCATCACAACGCACAGGAATTGAGCCCCCTTTTTTATTTTTTATTTATTTTTATTGGTCACATACACTGATACAGAAAGAAAAACACAATTACAACAAAAAAACATCCACAAAGCCCTTCAAAAAAAGGCTTAACTGTGGATTAAAATAGTGAATTATGAGTACAATTCAAATTCGGACGTATTTCTCAAATATTAAAAGTAATGAAGTAGTGAAAGTGAAAAGAGAAGAAGAAAAACATTGAGTGATTTGTCACATTCTACTTACGAAGTAGTTTCTTTGATTACTATTAATTTTAAGTCACTTATTCAGCCTATTTACTTTTTAAATTGCATTGTTCAAAGGGAAACATATATATTTATAAATTCAACTGTTTTTATTCTTATACCGCGTAGCTTTCCAGATGTTTGTTTTAATGACCATATATGTAATATGTTAACAGTGTGTAGACCCACAGACAAGTCAAATCTTATGTGACTTTGTGAGTCTACGTTATTATCATAATGTACTAATATAACATGTAAATAAAACGCCCTGAAAAAAAAAGCAATCAAGTTACATCAAGTAACGAAAAAAGTACACTAGTTGTGGTAGTTGTACAAGATTGTACTCAAAAAAATAATTACATAAAAACCAATATTAAGACACTTTGATTAGAGAAGTATTTTGGATAAAAGACACATAATACAGAATATTTTTCAAATTGATACGTCATAATGATATTGATAGTATAAATAGTACATAATTTTCAATAAAAAATTGAAAAATTGGGTATTGACACCCTTCTAATTTCAACAATTTGAACTGCGAGGCGCAACAACATAATTGTCTATGCAATGATGACAACTATTACCATAATAATATTCAAATTCAACATACATATATATTTCAATAACTATGATGAATCAGAATAAAACCGACTATGATATCTATTCTGATACAATTTTCAACAAGAGACAGTTTTCATAGTTTCGTCAGAAAGTTTTTCTTGTCGTTCATTGAAGATTTGATGTCCAGAACTGAAAATGCGCCTGGCAGCAACTTCGTTCTGCTCTGTTGAAATTAACCCTGAAAAAAAGACGTTATTGAGTTAAAGAAAACGGCGCGTATTTGGGAGGTTGACTGAAATTTGAACGCGTCGTTTTCTTTTTTCTTTTAACATCGAAAACTTGATATAAAGTCATTCAAAGCAGAGGATGGAAATTCAGGATCGTTTATTTGGAGCGCCTCATAAGAGCAGTGTTGAATGACTTGTTTTTTTTTCTAGTCCCATGAGAGCAATATTAAATAACGCTATATTTTCTAGATTAAGTTAGGTTAGGATAGGTTAGGTTGGGTTGGGATCGTTTGTTCGAAGCGCCACAAAAGTGATCTAAACAACGGTTGGAAATAGACTGAAATAGCTCATTCAACAACTTCCAAAAATTATAGTGATAAGCCAATTAGGAATGAACAAACATCCAAGAGCTGCATTAAGGTCAAAGTTTCCCGTTTTCTTTCTGAATATATTTCCTCCTTCGCTTTTTCTCATCTTCTTTTCGAATAAATTAAAACTATTTTTGACTCTTCATCTCAAATAACGCGATACTTTCTAGATTAGGTTAGATTAGGTCAGGTAAGATTGGGTTGGAATCGTTTGTTCGGAGCGTCACAAGAGCGATCTAAACAATGGTTAAAAATATACTAAAATAGCTCATCTCACAAATAGTGAAAATTATAGTGATATGCCAAGGGATGAAGAAAAATTCTAGACTTTTATTATAGTAAGAGTTACCCGTTTTCTTTCCGAATATATTTCCTCCTTCAATTTTTCTCCACTTTTTTTCGAATGAGAAAATTCTTTTCGAATTCTCTTTATAAACGCGTCCAACACTGGTAATTCGTCACATAGTCAACAGGTTGATCAACGACTCACGCGTGCTCACACTTAACTGATTGGATGGTCACGAGAGACGCGCGGTATATTTTATACGACTCGCGTTATCCCCTGCATGGCAGTGACTGGGATGGATGCTGTACGTGCTCAGTCTAGTTGTCATGACAACGGGGTTGGACCACGGACGTGGCACGTAGTTGACGGTGTTTTGTTTTATGAAGTCATTAACATCCCGCTCGGTTCTCGAGTATGTTTATGGCATGCTTCGGTTATTTTTATGTGTATTCAGCTATGAATGCTGAATTACAATTTCTATGAATAAAATATGTAAGTTCTTATGATATTTCTACCTATTGCGAGGAAACATTTTGTGTCGATTTTTAGTACATATATAATATTAAATATTCTTTACCATAAACATTGAGTGAGGAATTACAGTGAAACATCTAAAAAATACGTGATTATTTTTCGAAACTGTTCACGGACATTTTGAAGCAATATTCACAAAGCTAGAAAGAAATATGAGCAAGTTTAATAAAAATGTTTCCAACTGTTTTGTTTTTACATAACAAAATTTGAAAAATGGAATAATTCATTAGGAAATGATTTCAAAAGTATCCAATCCCCATGCTAAATTGTGAAATATTCTCATAAAGGATCAGTTTATATTCACATGGACGTAAAATTAATCCGTCTAATAAACACATGACAGAATTCATGGAATTTCGCTAATCATTGTTTTTTAATCTTAATTCATTCTCAATTGGGTAAAGTCAAGTTTCCATACTCAGAAAAACATTTTCGAAAGAATTACTCTTATGGGTGGCACGACGAAGGAGAAATTCATAAAAAGCTCGTGATTTTGGTGGAAGGGCCAGATTTTTATCTCCACGTGTTTTTAAATTGAAGCGGAATAATACCACACCACTAAATTCATTTGAAATCGATCCAAGGAGACTCCTTCAATTGTTCATAGTGAGTCAGATCATTTTGATGAAATAAATAAAAAAATGATCAATTTTCAAGCTTTTCTTCATTTTATTTCTCGAATATATTATCATTGTTACATCATTTTGATTCATTATTTATCAGATGGAGTCAAATTATCGGATTCAGAAAAGCAGTTTCGAGAGAATCACTCCAATTGGCCGCACAATGAAGGAGGATTTCATAGACTCATGATTGGTGGAAGGGCCAAGTTTTTGTCTCAACGCATTTTTAATTGAAGCGGAATAATACCATCCCACTGAATTAAATCGAAGTCAATTCAAGGAGGCGCTACCAAGCGGACAGAGTGAGCCAAATCATCTTGAGAAAATGAATTGACAAAATAATTCATTTTCAAGCTTCTCTTTATAATTGACCACTTTGATTTTTCAAATACATTATCATTGTCACATCATTCTAATTCACTATTTATTAAGTGGAGTGAAATTATAGAATTGAGGGAGACCAGTTGCGACAGATTTATTCCAATTGACCGCACGGTGAAGGAGACATTCATACTCATAGTATTGGTGGAAGGGCCGGGTTTTTGTCTCGATGCGTTTGAAATTGAAGTGGAATAATATACCTCATCACTGAATCGAATTGAACACAATTCAGAAAGGTTCCATTGAGTGGACAAAGTTGATCAAATTATCTTGAGAAAATAAATTCTCAGAATAATTAATTTTCAAGTTATTCTTCAGGGTTCACTCTTTTAATTCTGATTTTATTTTTTTTTTATCAAAAAGCAGCTATTCAGGCCTATATTTTCACAAGAATTGAATAGAATTCCGATTAATAATACGTTGACGATGGGATTTTTATCACTACCGCTACTACACAAAAAGTGACATCTCCAGCTCCATGATTACTTTAATAACTTTTGAACAAAATCAGCAATTTCAAAGCGATAACGTGACCGACATTTGATATTGAATTTAAAAAAAAAAAATTGGGAGAGTCTAAAAAGGTCATAATTCAAATGTTTTGTATTAAAATACAAGCGATTTATCAAAGCAGCTATGATAGGTGATACATATTTTGTGAAACTTGACTTTGATGATATTTCGGAAAGTGGGTCACGGACACCATTTTTCATATTCATATTCCTCTGTGGAAAGAATTATTATTACATATCCGAAATAGCAATTTTGTATCACGAAAAGTTACGATCGATCATTTACAACTGGATGTTTCAATTTTATCACCAAATACCCACCGTTTAGGTGATGCATCATCACGCCTACATATTACACATTATTTTATTTTTTTAATATTTTCAAAACTTTACATCTACTGTCAATGGAAAGAAGTAATCATTGCCCAAGAGACGTAGTTCGAAGTGGAAGATATCAATATTCGTGTGTTTATACTGAAAGACTTTTATCTAAGGCGAAAAATTATGGTCACAGACAGCGCAGTCCTGGTGTTGAAGATCATTAGTTTTAAATAATTTAAATGGGGTGGTAAGATCGCCCTTTTGGTGCCCCGTCCAAACGATCCTATCTTTCATCCACAGCCTCAATTGGGGAACAATGACTTTGTATCAAGTTTCGATGTTATTAAAAATATATATATATATTTTTTCATCTATACTTGTATTCACAAAAAATCGGCTTTCAACTGAATGAATGGAAAAAAAAATATGTTGGTGATTAAAAACTATTTCACTGTATCTCCAAGGATTTAACTTATACAAGAGATGTAGTGGCGTTTCTTATCGTAAAGCTCGTCCTGAAGAGGTATTATTCCGTTTTAATACCACAGAATTATGTAAATGAAACTGTGAATTTATTATTAGATGAGCGTAGCGAAGTCTCCATCCCACTCTTATAGGGCTTTGTCTGTGTGTTTTTTTTATTTATTTTTATTTTTTTGTTTTTTTGTTTGTTTGTGGGCACTGCACAGATCGCAGGGTTTGACTGATCAACATGAAACTTTTTTGTACAGGCCAACTTTTACAACTTAGAACTGTATAGTTTTTAGAATGAATCGGTCGATTAAAATTTGAGAAATATCATGTCAAAGTTTTTAAAAACCTCATAAGATTAGGCTGGGTGAGAAAATTTGAAAAAACGAAACCTCTCCGAAAAAAATAAAATTTTCTCCGAGTGTTCAAACATAAATGATACACCTAACCACCATTTTGTAAGCAATTCGAACCAGCCGTTTCGAAGAAAAAAATTCAAATAACTGTTTTTATACATCAAATATATGGAAATGAGCGAAGATTCACTGCTTCCTAGATTCGATATTTGCCCAAGCATTAAATATTCTTCATATTCGTAAAGATGTGTAGAATACCAGAGAAGATAAAGTAGCAATTGAATGAAGGACAAAGTGTGTAGAATGCCAGAGTCGATAAAGTAGCAAATGTAGGACTGTTATTATACCTTATTCAGATATCTCGCTCATCTTACAACGCATATTTCGCGTTTGCCTAGTTTTTATCTAAATACACATCCCAGTGTTTTTCTTTCGTCGAAACAATTACCAACACATATATTTCTGGTGATGCATTGACGTTTTCAGTTCTTGTCTCAATTTTGTATCTCTAAAAGAAATCTTCATTTTTATCTCAATTGAAAAATTTCCAGCTTATCATAGATAACACGATGGTGCATCTGAAGTCACCATTGGGCGTGGGTTTGAGTCCCGCATGAGATTTTCGTTTTTCTCAAAAGTCCTCTCACTCGTCATCACTTCATAATTTCATTATCAGCGACTCATTCCTAAGCCAAATAACCTATCTGTTGGTGGCAATTTTAGGCAAACAATAGTAAATCAATCAATCAATTAATAGTGCAAATTACACGGTATAATGAACAAGCAAAATTTTCATGAAAAAATTCCGTGACTAGGCTCACAAAAAAAGAACAAGAGGCAAATAAATTAGATCAGGAAGATACTTGAGTATTTTGACGGATGAAAAAGGAACAGATTGAAACGAAGAAGAGTTTAGATCCAAATGGATATATGATGTATGAACAAAAAAAAACTTGAGTGGGAAAATAGTTCAGAAATAGATATATTGACAGAATAAAAGATTGAGGACACTTAAGAGTGCATGGGAGAAGATTCAGCAAAATATCAATGTTTTGGTGGTAACATTTGAACGGTATGAGAAATATCAAAATTTAAATACAGAGGAAATACGTGAGCCACTTTTAACACCTTCAAGATGGCATAAGTTGTAACTAGATAAATTATCATAACGCAAAATTGCCACGCAATTACAGCTGAGAAAACACATTTTCTAGCCTATAGACCTACGCTTGACAACTATGCAGTATGAGTTATATAGTTATATTTCACACCCTCTTGAGGGTGTTAAAAATATCTGTGTTTTCTTAGCATTGATATTCTAAATTTATCACTAAAAAACTGCTATTTCTCTAAATCGATTTCCATGCATGCATTCTTGATGCAAGTAGATACGTTTGAATGAAAACAAATATTCATTTATTCATATTGGGTTCAACGAAGCACTCTACTGATGACTACGATCTATTGGCATCAGTGAATGATATATGAGATGATGGGATGATGAGATGAAAGGTTATTTCATCAGGTGTTTTTGGATAGTGAGAAGGAGTCGATCGTGGCCTGTTGTTAAGGAACCATCCCAGTATTGACCTGAGTGACAGAGGGAAACCACGAAAAAACCCTGCCAGGATGGTCGACCAAGATGAGAATCGAACCCCGGTCTCCTAAATGACAGTTCAGTGTATTAACCACTCGGCCACTCGTCTCATTGAAAAAAAATAATATACATATATATTAGGTATTTTCAACACGGTGGCTTCAAATAGACAGGAGCAAGAAGTAATTGATATGGACAAAAAACAAAAAATAGAATTGAGACGAAATTGAAACATATGTATCATACATCTTGGTACCAATGGGAAGCGGCATCGTGACCTGTCCATAAGGAACTATCTCAGTTATTCACTTCAGTGACGGAGGGAATTTAAATCACAAGAAACCTCAGGAGACTCGACCATGACGGAAGTCGAACCACAGTCTCTTGATTGATATTTCGTTCAGAGTGCCAGCGACTACTGAAATATTGTTCACCGTGAGAAGTAAACTAACTCAAAGAAGACGTATTTCACCGACTTTTGTGTCCGCCTAACTTGAAGGTAGTTCTACTAATCTTGGGCCTGGTTTCACGAATTCATGGTTAGGGGATCAATCAATAGTTAGCGGATTAAATTGTTACACCCTTGCTTACATAATATTCTATGTCCGTTACTTTAACTTATAGTTAGCGGTTCAGTGCTTTACTAAGATTAGTGAAACTGGGTCTTAGTTAAAGTGACAATCCTCCAACTATTTGTTGAAGTACGAAAATAACTTGCGTGAGTCTATGGGAGTCGATTTAGCAAATTATCAGTTCTCTAGTGATAACTTCTTAACGGTATAAGATATCAAAATTATAATACGCGATAAACACAGATAATCATAATAGCTTCAAGATTATGTAAATTATAACTATTCAAGTCATGTCCATAACTACCAAATGTATACAGCTGAAAAAACACCCTTTTTATCTGTATACGATTGACAGTCATGCGACATGACTCTAATATGACCCCTGAATACTTATCATCTTGAAGCTATATTATGATTATCTGTGTTTCTTGAGTATTAGAATTTTGATATCTTATACCGTTCAGAAGTTATCACCTGAAAACTGATAATTCGCTAAATCAACTCCCATAGACTCGTAACAAATGGTGATAACAATTTGATCCGCTAACTATCGGTATAAGTCCAATATAACAATCAGTTAGTGAAACTGGACCTATAGCTACACTTAATTGACGTCCAACGACAGCTTACAACGCAAGTACATATAAATCTTATTGAAGACTATGTCATGGTACACATGATTGCCGTTCGACACATAATAATGATCAAATACAAAATTAATGATGTAGGAAAAACACACGATAATAATAAATCACACATGAATGATTGATGAAAAAAATGATTGTAGAAAATAGTGAGAGAGTGATAAACAGTATAGCCTTATACGAAAAAGTATAAGTATGAACAGAAATATGAAAATAATACAAAAATGGCTAATAATAATGCTATGAATGTGAGTATAAAAGGTTTCTCGAAATGGCAATATAGATCCTTCCAAATTTCAATACATACTATATAGATACAATTTGACTGAAACGTAAATAGGCACATTTTAACTATATAACTCCATACATATTTTTGCGCTCATTTTTTTTATCCATGATCTATGAAATACACCCACTCGTATAAGTAATTATATGAACTTGTTCATAGCTTATATATCTATTGAAATATCACTATGACTTCATACATCATAATAATTTGAATAATTAATTCAATTCAAGACTTCAGTTTCTGTCGGTAATAAAAACAGGGATTTTGATACATCTGAGATCCAGATTATTATTATTTTTTTTTTAATCAATTTTTCACAAGGTTTACACATTGACACCGTGAAAAATTTCCACAAAGCCAAAGGCTCATCTGTGGAACAGACTAATGAATACAATAAAACACACGAACTTATTAAAGTACTTATAGATCGCAAACGGCGATTGACAAGTTTTACGGCAACACAATTAATAGACTAGTCGGCAAAACACCGGGTGATTTTACTTTCCTCCTCATGATGAGTTTTAATTCAGTCCCAAACTACCAACGATATAAAACGAAGTCGAATTAATCAGGTGAGAAGTGTAATTACATTGGACATGGAAGATGAGAACAGGGTATGAGGAAGTGATCGGTGAGCATACATATTGAAAACTATAGAAAACGATGGAACAAATTAATTAAACTTATCATCGAGAAATATTAGATATTGAAAACTAGAAAAAGACGGAACAAATTAATTAAACTTATCCTCGAGAAATACTCGTTCAATATATATGTGAAAAGATTTATCTCAGGAACAAGAAGACTATGACGATAGCGAGATACGGATGGAAAGGAGTACCTATGTCACTTATTGATTAGTTGATAATATAATTGTTAGCTATCAATAGATAGTTATAGTAATGAGTGCTAGTTGATGAAATATAATTATTTTCTATCACTGAAATTATTATCTTATATATATATATATATATATATATATATATATATATATATATATATATATATATATATATATATAAATTTTGGATAGTGAGAAGAAATCGGTCGTGACCTATTGTTGAGGAACCTTCCCAGTATCTACCCAAACGATATAGAAAATCACATTGCACCTCTTTCAGAATGGTCATGTCAGGAATCGAACCCTGGCCTCCTGAACGACGGTTCATTGTGCTAGCTACTAGTCCACCCGTCTCAGTTTAAACGGATAACGTTATGATAATTTTCATCCATAGAAACCCTCCCTGGCGAAAACTTTCACCTCAAGAATAAGATACACACACGTACTATACTGACGTATATTATAACATTTTTTCAGTTCAACATTTTCACGTTAACAAAACACATGTTAACGCAAACATTAAGAATAATATTCAGACTGAATTTTAAAAAAAATTCATATGATTACATCCACACTCACGTAAAATGAGGATAATAAATGAGAATAATGAAAAATAATAATACATTGTAATTGTGAGAATAAAGCGAGTTTAATTATTTGATCGTTTGGAAAATAATGGTACCCACATAAGCCGAAGCTTGTGTGTGGCTTATAGCCTGCAGAGCCCTGCAGTTGAATGTTCTCAATTCGTTCCATGATGCCTAACCGATCACCAATGTCTATGCGATCACCTAAATTGTTCAATAAATCACCAGCGATCATCAAAGAAATGCCATTAAAAGCATTCAAATCAACAATTGAAATGCATCTTCTTAAAAACACTTTCTACTCCGTGGAAGATTTCATGGACACTGGCTTTAATTTGAGAATTAGAATCAATATTCAAAATAACTATTGAAACTAAAATTATTGTAGAACTATACTCATCTAAAAAATTGAAATTGATTGAAAAAATAGGAATTATTTGATAGATTCAATTAGAATCAATTTGGCATAGAATGTATTTTGAATATTATTATCATCATTACCTTCATTGTTATTCATATTTATATTTAATTAATATTGTATTATATTATAAGCCACATTTATAAGTGAGTAAGTTAATAATTGTGAACTGCTCACCATTCTGATTTCCTCGGAAGAGGGTTGAAGAAATGATTGTATAAATGAATAAATAAATAACCGAATGATCTAAACCCGTTTTCCGGTATCAAGTTAAATCGCACTATACTTTCCTATAAATTCGTTGTCGTACAATATTTATATCTCCCAAAACGTCGATATACGTTCCACGTAGGATCTGACGCGATATTTACGAGCGAACGACGAAGCGATTACTCCATTAGCTGTAAATATAATGGGGCTGTTATCTTTATCACTGCGGTATATCGCCATCACGTGACCGCACATGATAAGCCGGTTTAACGACGCCATATGTTCAACGACAAAGTGTGTTTAATGGGACAGTTTGACCGGATTATGCGGGTCGTTGGAGGCTGTCATTTGTTATTATGGTTAGAGACACGAAAAAAAGCAGGTTGTGTAGCAACATAAGAAACACAAATATCACTGTGAGGCTTGTGTAGGGTTTTATTATTTTTTCTGGACAAGATTCACGATTAAAAACGCTACTGCATCTTTCGAAACCATTCAAAGTTACGGAGAGTATTTTAAAGTTTTGAAAATTATATAGTTCATTTGATGAGACGACATTTTTTTTTCGTGGATACTGTTTTAACACAGATTATACAGAAGAAATTATTGAATAGAAATAAGCCTTTGAGCTTTCTGTTGCGGGATTTAATTAAACTTCCCTTTATTCTAACAGAGTCCAGTTTATTCATTTCGTAAAGCCACAATAGTGAAATAATTTTAATCTTAGTCAAAAGTAATTAAGAAGAATAATGTATAATGCACTGTTCCGAAAATTAGACGACTTATTTTGAACGCTTTTTGTGCGTAATCTCTCTGAAAGTTCAATCAATTTGATTGAATTATTCAATCCTTCAATTATTCAATCTTTCAATTCGAATGTATTTGTTTCTGGATGATTTTTATCCCCACTCCAACACGCTGAACAGTCATTAAGGAAGCCAGAGTTCGATTCCCGCCATGGTCGACCATAACTAAGACAAATAGATTTCCGTATAGTTTCCATTTTCTGGTCAGGTGGAAGCTGATGTGATTCCTATAATCATCAGGTCATGACCCTCTCATTCTTCTTCTCATCATTCCAATTGTATTTGTTACAGAATAACTGATATTTTTTGGTTTTTGTATATTGTGATGCATTGTATTCGCTTTGCCAGTATCATACGGTAAGTGGCTGATTGAATTTGTGCGTCAATTGAACGAAAAACAAATAATATACAAATAATTGATGAGCGTAGCGAAGTCTCCATCCCACTCTTATAGGGCTTTGTCTGTGTGTTTTTTTTTTTTTTTTTTTTTTTTTTTTTTTTGTTTGTAAGCACTCCACAGGTCGCAAGGGTTGACTGATCAACATGAAACTTTTTTTGTACACGCAAACTCATCCAACTTAGAACTGTATAGTTTTTGGGATGAATCGGTCGGACCGATATTGAGAATCATCATCTCAAAGTTTCTAAAAACCCCATAAGATTTGGCTGGGCGGAAAATGTTGAAAAATAAAATCTCTCCAAATGGGATGAAATTTTCTCTAAATGTGTATACATGGATTTTACACATTATTACGATTTTTTAAGCAATTCTGATCAGTCGTTTTGAAGAAAAAAAATAAAATGACTGATAATATTCATAAAATATATCATAAAAATTATGACAGAATTAAGTTGTGGAGATTCACTGCTTTCTAGATTCAAGAGTTGACCAACAATGAAGTATTTTTTATATGCGTCAAGGTGTGTAGAATACTAGAGTCAATGAAGTGGCAAGAGTAGAACTTCTTTAACGACTTTTATAGCTTATTCAGATATCAAGGTGTGTAGAATACCAAAGTCGATAAAGTAGCAAGGGTAAAACTATTTCAAGGACTTTCATACCTTATTCAGATATCTCGCTCATCTTACAACGCATATTTCGCGTTTGACTAGTATAATACAAAAGTGGTTGTATATTTTCAAGTTCAAACCAGTGTCGTACGTAAAATGCATCATCAGTTGATTTTTTCAGATAATTGAAATGCAATACAATAGTACAATATATATATATGAACAAATACAATTATTATTACAGATATATATAATTGATGTAATATACAATTGAATATAATTCAATATTTGATATAATTGAATATAGATATATACTTATATATATAATTATAAGATAATTGAAATGCAATGCAATAGTAAAATATATATATATGAACAAATACAATGATCATTACAGATATAACAGATGATAACCCAATATGATAGCTATAGGATACAAAGTACGTTAGTGAAAATTATAGGAATAGAGCGGGGGAAGAGTGAGATAGATGTAAAGAAAAAAATAAGGTGTTAGATCAGTAGTAACTGGAAACTGTTTAAGAGAAATGATGCCTCATAGTGAAGGCAGGACTAACTTAATGAAGCCATATGACTCGTTCTGTAGCTGTTTTACTTTTTTTTCAGTTATATAATAGATAAAAACGATCTACGGAATGATGTTCTAAAAATGTACTCCATAATTACGTTTCGAAATATGAACAGCCAAGTGCAACAAGTGTTTCATATTTCAATGTGGCCTTTGCTATCGTAAAACCTGCTGTTTCCTAGATTGAATCGAAATTATAAACCATTTTAAGCAGCACCTTTTTTCAATCTGTCCTTGTTTTAGATTCAGTGTTGAATGCTGATTTTGTTTTCACTCCAAAATGAATACAGGTCCACCTGATTTCATGAGTTATCAACGTGAACACGGAAAAATGTGTTTTTACGCGAGTTTGATTCTGAGAGAAATTACGCAAATCGTTTTACATTTCTTGTGTTGGAAAAATATTCACCTAACTTTTTGTGACGATGAGTGTTCTGAAAAAAAAAACGTTTGAAAATTGACCATTTTGAGAATTTATTTGTCTAAGGCCCGGTATTACCAACATGGGAGTAGCTCCAAGTGGCAGATAAAAGTTGTTATCACCATGGTTACCTGTGATATTTTTTTTAACCAACTCTCAGATAACTGCTAACTGGACTTGGTAATACTGGGCCTAAGGCCCGGTTTCACGAAACTGGATTAAGCACTAGTTAGTGGATCAACTCTTTATCACTATTGGTTACATACGATATTTTCGTACCTTTAATTAATAGTTAATGGATTAGCACCCTAGCTAAGATTGGTAAAATCAGGCCTAAGATGATTTGACCAGAACCGGTATCACCAATTAGTTCAGTTGGCATTTAGCAGAGATTTGGTGAAAACATTTATCACAGTTAAGCATGGTGATAACAACTTCGAACTGTCAGTTAGCTACTTCAACGTTGGAGATTCAGACACTGAGGTCCGGCTTTACCAACTGATAGTTAGCGAGTTAAGCGATAGTTAGCTGATTGACTTGTTACCACCGTTAGTTGCGTATGTTATTTCATACATTGACCAAAAGTAAGAGGATTTTTATTAACAACATATCAGTTTTTTTTGTAATAATTTTCGAGCATATCAAAATATATCAAAAATATCAAAATTCTGATACATAGAAAACTATTTGTAATACCTTCGAAATGGTATGAAATCAAACTATATAAATCATTTCACATAATTATCAAAGGTGTATGGCTGAAAATGAGTGTTTTAGTTGTGTACAATTAACAGTTGTACGATATGAGTTGGATAGTTATTACTCATACCGTCTAGAATTTATTTGAAATGACTGTGCTTCTTGCGTATTTTGATTTTGATATCTCATACCGTTCAAAAGTTATCACAAAAAACTGATATTATAACCGACTTAACTAGGTGAATTCTAAAGAGTCACCGGCACATGTATAACTTGCTTCATGTGACCCGGGAGGCAGTGGGCATATCGGACCCGGTTCGATTCCCGCCACCGTCCATCTTTACAGGGGTTTTCTGGTTTCCCTGTGTAGTCTAGGCTAATGCCGGGGTGGTTACCACAATATAGGCCACGACCGCTTCCTTCCCACTATCCTTCCCATTGCCCATAAAACCTTCTCATCATCCCATCATCTCATTAATCATCCATCCGATGCCAATAGATCTCAGTCATCATTACAGTGCATCGTTAAAACCCAATATACAAATTGAAAGAGTATTCTTGACGATTGATTAACAACAAATTTAATCCTGCTCATCATTTGAATATCCTTACAAGACTTGAACTTTCTTTTGTTCAAACAATGATGTATCATATAAATCGTCTACGTGAACGTATACCCAAGATAAGAATAACGCGATGACGTCACTTATAAGTGCTTTGGCTGAGTTTTGACGTATGCACGCTCTCATAAGTGCTTTGGCTGAACTGTGAGCTATCAAATTACAAAACTTGAACAGAGAGTTTCAACTTTAAAAGTATCTTTCATGCCGGTAAAATGTGATATACTTTTACAAATCTGCATACAAATAGAGAGTATAATAACATGCTTTAACAACTTCCATCAACTATTTGTAAGTTTCTACTTTGACTATAAGCAATCTGATATTTTATTAGGTATCCACTTCGTTTATCTCTTCAGCTGAAGTTCTGTTGGATTTTATTGTTCAAAGTGGATTCACAACGGTTCTAATAATGTTCTAGTGTCTCAATCTTCTAATACGATTACAGAATACAAACAACTGTTTTAATTTTGTGTTGTTCTCGGTTCTTCCTACGATTCAACCTAATTCCATCTCGTTAGAACGGAGAGAGACGAACCAATCAGATGGGCCGAATAGTTCGAATACTTTGGGTATGATGGTTGTGGAGATGGCGGAATTAACGCACTCTATTGGAAGCGTTAAGCAGTTGCAAATCAATTGTGAAGCGGCCGAGATGTCCATATTACGGGTTAGAACTATTAAAACTCAGACCATGATTAAATACTCGTTATATTAATAGCGCATCGACAACAGTTTCATTTGAGGTGTTTTTTCTTGTTTTCATTAATTCATATATAAAGGTTATGGGTGGAGTTTATTTTTTTTTAGCGACCCACTGAGAATTTTTTGATGCACTTCTACGAAAACATAACAGAAATTTATGAGAAAACCTTCATGCAAATTCTATCATTTTTGAGAAAGTCCAAAACTATTGAATGATAACAATTCTCAACATGCGGTAGGGTGGCTTCAATCGATAGATTGATCAAGATCTTTTTTTATTTTCAATGTCGAAGCTTGATACAGAATCATTGTCCCCAATCAAGGCTATGGATGAAAAGTAGGATCGTTTGGACGGGGAACCACAAGGACGATCTCACCACCCCATTTTAATTATTTAAAACCAATGAATTTTAACACCAGAACTGCGCTGTTTGTGACCGTAATTTTCCGCCGCAGATAAAAGTCTTTCAGTTTTTCGAAAGTCCGGAACACATTTTAAGTGAAAACCGTTTCTCTGATATATGTCCGGACATTACCAGTATTAGTAAACAAAACACACGAATGTTGATATCTTCCACTTTGAACGAATTCTCTTGGGCAATGTTCCAGATCTACTAGAATCAAGATCCACCAGAAAACACCATTTTCAGGAGAAAAAATTAGAATTGAAATTAAAATTTAATTAAAATTGAAATTGATCGCGATGCGGCATTACAATCTCACCAAACACGTGTTCGTATAAAATTGTGAATCAACCCCTTGACAAGCTGTTTTTAAATATATCCTAAATTTCCGTAAAGTGCCTCATTTTTCCAAGTGGTTTGTCGACAAATTTGTTCTGGTTATCGTGGAGCCTAGTCACGAAGGTGGTCCCCCCCCTCCCCCCCTCCACACACACTTCACGGCTTGTGAGCTGGCAGGCGTTCTACACGAACTCGCAAAGTTGCAATCGTTCTCGTCATAAATCAGGCACCGAGTTCAGTACGTGTATTTGATGAAAGAAAAATCATATTGGCATAAATCCAAGTTGTTTCTTCAGAAAACAAAATTGAAACAAAGTCAAATGTAATAAATTCGAATACTATGATCGTGAGGGTTGTCTACACGCTAAGCAGATTTATGAGTAACAAATTCAATTTTACTTTCCTCCAAACTAGACCGCAAGATGAGTGGAAGTTTATTTGAATTTTGAAACTGCGAAGCATTCCGCTGACTTTGAAAGATAATCAGTTTTATTTTTATATTTGAAATATTGCTAGCTTGAACAATTTTAATAAAAATACATATTGCCATAACATGTACCACACATCATGCAGTAATCGGATAACTTTTAGTTTTTAAAATTCAATTCCATTTGTGAAACTTTGAGTTATTCAGTTTTTTCTGGTGGGGTAAGGGAAGGCTCTCAGCAAAACAACATAGCCATCCCGTGAATTGTAGTCAATAAAAATCATTCACCTGGCAAAGATCTAAGATCAAGTTCATCCCACTCGAAAACTGTCATTGGAAACATCATGAAATGTATATAGATGTTACACATAAAACAGAAGTCGCTTAATATACAGAAAACATAATTAATATCCATTCACAACATTAATGATTGGTAAACTTGACTTCGAGAGTAAAACCAATAGTGAGTTTTCACAACAATTTAGATGTAAGAAACAGCCAATGAAATGGCTGCTCCACCACTACTACACCACTTACTACTCCATCCAACTACTTATCCAACCAAACTTATCCAAACTTATCCAAAGCTTATCCAAGCTTGACCGACCTTTCACATTATTGTCAAATAGTAGTCCAATTGGCCGAGGCTTACAAGATTGATTGAAAATTATGAGAAATGTTTGAGTTTGGAAACATTACTCTGATTGTTATTATTATTCATCCCTTATAATTGCACATGAATGCGTGGTGGCAAATTCTCTATCTATCCCTATCCCACCACCTCCCTAACCTTCTGGTCTTATCAAACCCTGATATCTTACGGCTAATTCATACTGCTTTTGCGGTTGTGAACGGGTACATTAAAAATATCACTAACCAAACATTACTCTTGAAGTCAAATAAAAAATTTGAAAATTTGAAGTCAAATTTCACTGCAAATTTCTGTTGTGAATTGGCCTTCTATATAGGCCTACGTTTTTAGTAAGCACGATTAACTGTAATAATAATTATTATTATTGGACACCCGGAACTCGTAGGAAGAGAAGAAGAAATAGAGGATAGGCCTAGTAGTAGTGAAGAAGAGGAGAAAGAAGTCGGAACTGGCAGGAACCGATTGATATGAGAAGTCTGCCCTAGAAAAACTGGTGGAAACACCCCCTGGCCCAATTTAATTGGTTATCTGGGTTCGAGATATATATATATATATATATATTGGACACCCCTGCTTCAAGATGGATCCATATGCATACGTTATAAATCGAAATAGGAAGTCATAAGCTATAATTTCATACCCTCTTTATTCTGAATCCTGTGTGCGTGGGTAAAGGGTTGATTCTTGGCTTATCTCTCAAATGTGCTTAAATCAATATTTTTCATGCGCATAACATAGACGGAAGATTTACTAGCAGATTTATCACTATCCTGATTGAACGCAAATCAACTTTCCCCGCCCACCTCAGTCCCCTCGGGCCCTCGCCTATTTCTGCTATCGGTGCTTTTTTCCGACCACTGTCGCTGCGAACTGGCCGATAGCAGGATAGTTCAGCACGTTTGTATAGCGCTTTCTAGTGATCTGAATAACTGTAAATTAGATATTATAGTGGGGTAAGAATGGGACAAGTTTTATTTCAACATTTTGAATGACTTGTCTTGAAATTGACGTAAACTGTGTGCCGACATGTTTATAATATGAGTGATGGTATTCCTTCTAATTAACAGAGTGATTGAAGAGCGAATACTGGAATAAATATATACTTCCAAGAGTGAACTTGGCTTGGCGTGTTTATTTAGAAAGAGGATGGCCTATTCAAGGAAACGATCACAATCTGACCAAATGTCAATGCCAACCAGAGCTCCTCTGTGCTCTAATAAGTCTAACCAATTCCCTGAAATAGTAGCTCCCACGGCATTATTAAGCGCCAAGCCCACCTTCACTCTTGGTATTAATTATCGCTATTACAGTATTTGCGTTCTTCAGCGCCCGCCAACTAACATCCCCATTGACCCATACACTTTTATCTCATCATCTCATCAACTATTTATATGACGCCAATACAACTTCATCATTATAGTGAGCAGTCAAACTCAATATGAAAAAATAATGTTCGTCAGTAATTACATTGTTCATTTAGCCTTTCTTAATACCGAAGATAATAATTACTCATACCGATATTCCATGAGAAATTAATCAGACAAAGTAATATTCCATCCGTTTATACTTCAGTTCGATATTGATTTCCTTTCTTTCACAATCCAATTTTATTCACCTCCCGATAACAACATTATTCCTCGAACCAAATCTAATTTATATTTCATCCACTAATTCAGTTCCATTTGTTTATTTCACATTTGAAAATAACACCGATTTCAACCCGTAAACCTATTCTCTGATTAATTTCCAATACCACATCGAATGACACGAGCCCGGTGGAGGTGGGTGGGGGGGGGAGGTGGCGCGGGGGTAGGGGTTGTTTCACTCACAGAAACTCTGCTAATTACCATTGTTCCAAACCAGATGAGGCCAGCCATTTTTACATTGTCGTATATATGCAAGGTTGCATTAGTAGATATTTGCGTACGTCGTATAATATTGTTAGTGTTCTCTTTTTGTTTTCTACAACGACAATGATTAATGATGGTTAATGATGATTGATGATGATTGAGGTGACAACAAAGTCATTCAAGTGACTCGAAAGTTTTAACTAGTTTTATATTCATTTATTTCGGAAGTGTCGTTACTGTTTCTCCCGCCCACTAGCTCCAACGATAAAGTGAAGGAGGGGGGGGGGTGAATTTGTTGAATAGAGATGGTGCTATTAGCCTATTGTACTGGACACTATTGTATCTTTTCACTATTGTATCACTATTGACACTATTTGTCTATTGTACTGGCTATTGTGCATGGGTTGAACGGAGACAGAGCTAGTATTCAAATCAAATTGGGGGGGTTGCGGAGGTTTGCCATTCACCTAAGAGAAATTTTCACTTACACCATCCCCCCAGAAAGAAAAATTGGTTTCTATACCACCATGAGAAAAGTGAAAGTTTTCATAAGAGCTACCACAAAACTATTTACTGACATTAGTTTTTTTATACATCACCATGGTTTTTATTTACAATAGTTGTCAACGCAACCATTCGTTCAACGGCATTGTAATGTATTATTTTTTAGTTTTATTTATTACCCGCAGATTTGAGAATTATACTAATTTAGGCCCACTTCCTATCATGTAGTGTGATACCATATATATGTACTGTACGTGATAAGAAAGCCAGCGATATTTTCAGTACCAACTAATAACTGAAATAACTCAATCACTACACATCAGTCTTCAAATAATCAGAAAAACGATCGAAAAAGCGTTGTATAAACATTTTTCCTGCGGGGCTATGTGCCCCCCCCCCCCCCTCCCTCCCCCGCTGTGACTGTATACTCTATTGTTGTCGTCTCGAGTTACCATTTCCCATTAGAAAATGTTCAAATCGACCACTGAGTAGAACTATACTACTGGGTATACATGTGTTGAACAGAGACAGTGCTATGACTGGGATGCGTGTGTTGAAAACAGAGATAGAAACGAAGGAGAAACAACGAGAGTGTATCTATAATATAATTGGATTTATATTACAGATGGTTTTCTTTTATGGTAGCGATGAAACTTTAACTCTAACTGTTCAAGCCACTTATGAGATTGAATAATACATTCTAATGAATATAAGTTATATTTCGTTATCTGGGTTTTTATTGTTTTATGGTTTTTATGCACGACATGTGAATGTAGAGAAAGAAAAATAAGGAATACGAAATTAAATTAAATAAACGAGTAAATGAAAACATATTATAATGTTTCTTATCGTACAAAACATTTGTTTCATCAAATTGAATTAAGAGCGCATGAGAGTTGATTTGTCGAAAAGTTTTTTGGTAATAAATATTTTGAACGGTATGAGATATCGAAATTCTCATACGGGAATAACACAGGTATTTTCCACAATTTTATGACTGTATGAGTAAAATCTATTCATCTTAAATATATATATGATGATTTTCATAGGTTTACAGCTGACAAGACACATTTTCTGACTGTGTATACTCGTGAAAATGTCATTATTTATTTCGCATGATTTTGAAATCATGAAAGAGAGCTGTGAGCTACCCGTTTTTCAATTTTGATATCTCATACTGTTCGAAGGTTAATGAGTAACATATTTCTCAATTTGTATTAAAATATTGAAATAATTCAATATGTTCATCGATATATAGGCTTACTATCAAGTAGGCCTAATAAAAGCAGATTACTGAAAATTTGCTTGGAAAATTTGTGACATTTTCTTTCTGTAAAATATGCTTCAGTAAATTTTCTTACTCGTGGATATTTTGTGGTGTGAAGACAAAAATTATAACGTGAAAAATATAATAAGACAAGCAATGAGAAGACCAAATACAACTTTTAGGGTGCGTCTTGTTTTCGTGGCAAATACAAATAATGCCCAGTATTACCAACGTGAGAGTAGCTCCAACTGGCAGATAAAAGTTGTTATCACCATGGTTACCTGGGATATTTGTTTTCACCAACTCTCAGATAACTGCTAACGGGACTTGGTAATACCGGACCCGAATCGATTAATTTATTATTGAGAAGTCTATTACATTGTACCATTGTGGGCATAGAAGTTTGTCGGAATTTCTCCTATACTTAGCTTGGAAAACGGCACAGATGTTGAGAATAATCGGGTCCGAAATTCCACACTCATCGAATAATCAAGTAATATATTTCTTATCCATTAATATTTGGTGTAAGGACACAGTGGTCTGATAATTAAGATCTATTTGCGTCGATAAGTGATGAATAAGATGATGATAATATCAGATGAAAGGTTATTTTATTATATGATTTTGCATAGTGGAAGGGAAACGGTCGTGACCTGTTGTTAAGGAACCATCCCAGTATCCAACCTCCACGACGGAGAAAAACTATACGAAAAACATGTCAGGATGGTATAGACCATGACGGGAATCGAACTCTGGTTTTCTGAATGACTGTTTAGCGTTCTGGTCCAACCGCCGCAAGTTGAAGTTGAATAATAATATACTATAGGAAAACGCGGGATGCGCGTTGTTAGACGAGCTTAGGGGTATAGAAATCTAGAATGAAAAATAATTTGTCAACCCAATCTACATCTACAGACCTTGGATCACTCCAAACGTTCAAAAACCTTACGAGAATCAGTTATGTCACGGCCTTCCTCTTCATTCATTTCAATCGTTTTGAATTAATTGGTGACACTTGTTGCTATAGATTTAATTGGTTCCCGTAATAGACTAAATTGATGGGAAAATGCTTTATAAATGCGTTTTCTTCGTTATTTCTCATCCGATTGATGCGAAAAATCTCTCAAAATGTGCTTAATAGTTTCCTTTATATTCGGCGAAAATTTTAGAGGTCTTGAAAAATTTTGATTTTTCAAGTATTTTCCTCCGGGTTATTCTAATGGGGATTTTTGAAATTTCTAAAATTCATAAAAAAAAAGTTACCACCCGATAATGCCACAAAACTATATAGATCTAAGTTGGATAAGGAACCATGACGAAAAAAAGTTTGAAGTTGATAGCTGTAGCCGTTTGACCTGTGGAGAACCGACAATAAAACATAAAAAAAAAAAAAAAAAAAAAAACATAGAAACGAACACCAATTCTTTTCAGTATGTCAAATTGAATCCTCGCTAAAGCTCGTCTAATAAAATCCTATCCATTTCCTGTAATTCGAAATCAGTATATTTTTAATACATTTGAAATATCTATATTTTATATTCAGTACAGCAATTATTATCTACCGCATATGATTTTCATTTGATGTATGTACATATCAAGTCATCGACTTATATTAGAAAAACTGAATAGAAATAGTTTTTCCCCAACAAATCATAGGCAATCAATTTTATAGAGAAAAGTTAATTGAACAGTGACGTCAAAACTGTTGCTATACGTGCACAGTACCAAAACAACAATCAAATCATGAAACAACAAATATGCAGACACAAAACAAACATGACAAAACAACAATTGTTCTGGGAAAGTATACATATTTGACGTTATGATCGAATATGAATAAATTACCCAAATTGAAATGATATAACGATGAGTAAATATAGGGGAGAATCAATTCATAGAGAATATTGAGAATATATCTATCTCAAATATGATTGAAAATGAAGAACCAATATACTCATGTGGAATCTGAATTTATAATTGCTGGAAATGTAATAATATCCTCACCAACAATCAAAAAAATGTGAAAAGAGGAGCGATGCCCTTGCTTTTCACACACTCTGACAAATACATTGAGTGATTTAAAAAGTTCTGGCCAGATTGACTCTTCAAGAGAGACAAAATCAATATGCGTGGATAGGTACTGTGTATATAATGCAAATGTTCTATCATTATCAATACGCTTAAAAGCTTTTGACATAATGAAATAAAATTGGGATGCCTAGTAATAATAGATCAACGTTATTCCAGACGTTACTTCTCCTGCACGGTATGAAGCAGCTTCACTATATTATGCAACATTAATCTGGAAAGTCACTGCGATCGTTCATATGTTATATTGACACTGTGAATGCTACGCTAAGGGTGTGTCTATATCCATACGGCACTAATCAGCACTAATTCAGCACTAACCATCTGTGTAATTTGACTCTGATCTCTTGCTGGGGGGCCCACACGGCATTTTTCCCAATACCTCTTGAAAAAATGCAGAACCAATTACGGGACCAGCGGCACTAATCAGCACTAATTCAGCACTAATCGGGCTCAAATTTTAAGAAAGATTCGTTCCAGGGGGGCCCAGCGTCAAGTTGTGACCCCTCGCTATTTTTTTACTTATCCGCCACTGGGAATTGGCACTAATTACGAATTTAACGACAATAATCAGCACAAATACCTACAATTTGAATCCCGAATTCAACTTGGAAGGTCACAACTTTAGGAACCTGGATGTACTCCCATTAAATGCCGACGCTGAGAGTTCTATAATCACTCGAGTTGAAACATGGGTATACGTGACGGCCAGTCTGTAGGTACTTCGTGAACGTCGTAATAAGCCTCGGTTTGCGACTGGAATGTTAAAATGATGTGGTATAAATACGTGATTATGTGGTTGGCATGAATGAAATTGCTTCCCCCCCCCCCTTCCCCTCATCTAGCATGGTCACGTGACAGATTGATTAACCAATCAGGCTCGAGTTAACAAGACACTACTCAGGAATGGTAAACACGATACATGTTGTTGTGTAGACTACACTCACAAGATTAAACGCTGAATTGACTTATTATTATCCACGAAAGAAGAAGGGCGTCCATACCAACCAAATAATAATTGAGAAAACTTTGGTTATTACGTAATTTTACTGAAATTTCAATGATTTAATGATCTTGAAAAATGTGTTAGTTTCTTATCACAAACCTTCTCCGATCGACGGAAATGGTCGTACGATGAAGAAAGAAAAATCGAATACAGAGAAGTTGTTTTCAGAAAGAGGATTGGAAACTTTTTTCAAACACGACTTTTGAATTGTTCTTCATGTCTCAACGTATCACTTTAATTTTCACAATGTGTTGAATGAGCTATATTTTGTCCAACTTTTTTCTTTGGGTTGGTAAGATCGCTTTTGTGGTGCCCCATTCGAAGGATCCTAAACTTCCATCCTTCGCCTTTATTGGGAGGCTTTGTGCCAAGTTTTCGATGTTGATGGAAGAAGAAAAATCGTCTTGAAAAATCATAATATCATGAAAATTAATATCCAATATACCCCCATATTTTCTTATTCACACTACATTGGATGAATCGATCGTTCATAAACACATTCAATTAGATGTGTCATTTCATCAGATTTTGATATTGTTCGTATTATTTTTTGGGGTGGTAAGATCGCACTTGTGGTGCCCCGTTCAAACGATCATATTCTTCATCACTTGCCTTAATTGAGGAACAATTATTTTGTATCAAGTTTCGATGTTATCAATATATATATATATATATATATATATATATATATATATATATATATATATATATATATATATATATATTATTTCGGTCAACTCTTTTGTGAGAACAGAGATTCGATAATCCTGTAGACCAGCATTCAAGTGGATAAGCATCCTTTCACTTCCCGCCTGTACATATTTAATTGCACTAAGAATAATATAGCTCTCTTTATTGGATGAGCGTAGCGAAGACTCAATTTCACTATACTAAAAAAAAGTGCTTTCTTTTCGCGCTCCACATGTCAAACGAGAATTCAAAATCAGTTGAAACCTGGCATACAAAAGTGTCCTTATCTAGTTCAATACTTTATAGTTTTAAGGTGCAATCGGTTTCATTCTCATGAGAAAATTCATTTCTAAGTTTTCAAAAATCTCGTAAAAATAACCCAGAGGAAAAGATAAGTGAAAAATATTCCCCTCGAGAGAATCAATATTCTCAGGGAATTTTAATATAATAATGATAAACATTATTCCGAACTATCACTCAAATTGGATCAGCAGTTTTAATGTGAATGAATATTCAATGTAATTCTTCAAATTCTATCAAGATACCAATTAAATACAAGCAACAGGTGTCACCAATTAATTAGAGACGATTAAAACAAGACCTTCTTTACTATCATAGAAATTGATTAGGAAATAGGAGGGCAGTGACGTAATTCTTTGGATCTCAAGGTTATCCATATATAACCAATCCAAAGACATGTTGATAGGTTCTAGATCATCCATCAACGCGGCAACACATAAAGCGTTTTCCTAGTTGATAACTCTCACTACCGCTAAACTACTATAAGAGCTCTGCCGACTGGAGTTAACTACTAATGGAATCTTACAATCTTGCCAAAAACTATTCTATCATTTTCGAGCTGAGAGAAAAACTCTCGAACACTCCAAATTCAAAATTGCCATCAAGCTTTGTATTGTTGAGAAAAAACACTATAATGTAATATATTACTTGAACAATTAACTTCAATTTTACTGTATCACTGAATTTTCAAGATGTTTATCATGTTTTCCACGAAAAACCTTGATAAAAATAGAACGAATAAATAAACAAAGAATCTAGAAATGAGTGTTCGCTACGCTGTTCATGACGTATATGATCCATGTACAGAATGTCACAAAGTGACGTCATGTCGTGCGATACGTCATCGTTGACTATGAAAGATGGTTGTGACGTCATTCATGGGGAGCAAAAGTAATTAGAAAGTGAAATGGAGAGCGAAAGAGAGAGAGAGAAGAGATGATAATGTTGAGCTCTCACTCTAGTTATTAATTATTACGTTGATGTGGCAGGTTTTAATACCCATCATGTGGCAGCAGCTAGGTTTTATAGCCCAGCCATCATGTGGCATCAGGTATACTCGTTTGATGTGCCACGTCGAGATTATCAAAGCTCTCATTTCAAAAGTTATTCCTTCATTATTTGCCTTTGAGCAAAGAGCAGGTGAATTGAAAAGAGAGTTGCATGTCTGCTTTGAGTGTTTTTATTAAGACGGACAGGATTGAAATAATTTTCAACTTTTAATATACATATAAGGCTGAAAGAGGCATGTTGTTTCCGCTAATCACTCGGAAAAAAGTGTATATATCGTGATGTTAACGCGATTTCTATATCACATGCGGACAATGCGTTTCGTGCGATAACTTGTGGTTAAAGTTTGCACGCAGCAGTTTGGTATCAAGAATTCCGGCTATTGAGAGGTTTGTAACCGATTTGCATCGATTAAAGAAAATCCTATACCAACTGAAAAGTTGTGAAAACTGAGAAAATTATAGAATCTCGTCGCCGCTCCAAACACTTAAACCGGCACGCACTTGCTTCATGTGACCCGGGAGGCAGTGGGCATATCAGACCCGGTTTGATCCCCGCTACCGTCAATCTTTACAGGGATTTTTCGTGGTTTCAGTCTCTAGTCTGGGCTGATTCCGGGATGGTTTCCGTAATATGGGCAACGACCGCTTCCTTCCCACTATCCTTCCTCATTACCCATAAGAACCTTCATCTCATCATCCCATCATCTCATTAATCATTCCTCCGACGCCAATAGATCTTAGTTATCATTATAATGTATCGTAAAAAAAAAAAAAATGAAACTAGATTTTGATGAATAATCATGATATTCACTTCTCCAGTTTCAAAGTGAACCAGAAATCATTGTCATTTTCAATTTTATGTTTTCATTTTAAATCAACATCGAAACTTGGTACAGAATCATTGTTCCCCAATTGAGGCTATGGATGAAAAGTGGGATCGTTTGGACGGGGCACCACAAGGGCGATCTTACCATCCCATCTCAATTATTTTAAAACAATTAACTTTTTCAAATCGGACCAGTAGTTTTTGAGTTATGTTGTTACAGGTCAGAAACAAACGTAGTTCTTGGTAAAACGTACCTGAAGTTGCAATACTTGATATACATCAATACTATTGATTAATTTGATTTGCATCAATGCATCACACTTGATATGCACAGTACGCATGACCGTTTGTGTTGCATTCAAATCTTGAAATATACACAAAAGAAATACATGAGCTGAGGTCACAAATTCTTCGAATGATCGTTAACAATACTACACACAAAAAATAGTGTGCCAAAAATAAATGTCATGCTGTGGCTACTCCCTTATATGTTAGCGTTACATTGTGAATAGGCCTTGAGCATCCATCAATAAATACATGAATATACACTCGTCTTCAATGATTTCTTTGTCATACTGGCAACTTTCCAAATAGGGTCAAAGTGGAACGATCGACCAACAACTAAATCTGAACAGAAGAAATAAATGTCCAGTTTATTTAGTTTTATCTCTGAACATTCGTTTGAAAATGTAAACTTTTGACTTTGGTTTGTCAGCGATTTCTTCTTACTATAAGCTTTACATGCCCTATTTACATACAATTTACCGTACATCTTATGTTTGAGTTTTACCGGGAGATAAAGTGCATCTGTTGCAGTTGGAATTAGCGAACAGACTTGGGTGTGGCTTATTACTGAGCTACCTAGATCTTCATAAACAGCATGTGAGTGCTTAGAGCTATACTTGTATCCACGAGAGAGAAGGTCGTTTTCCAACAAAATTAATATACACACTTCGGTAATTAAGTAATATCGTTGGTACTTTAGGGATGTTTTGCCTTCAAAAGGCATTGTGAGTCGCATGTTAAGCAAAAGATATGAAACACGCAGAGAAAATACCAAAATTCAAAATACCCATCAGAAAAACGTAGCCAAAGATTATCGATTTTTTTCATTTTTCGACTAAAAAAACGTGACAACTTGACCAAATATTGTCACCTAAAAAGTCTGTATACCATGAGCCCACATATAGACCTATTTATATTATTTATCACCAGATTACATATATTTGATTTCTGATATATATTGATTCTATACTTTATTAGTGTATCTAATGTGTAGGCCTACCTACAATCCGCCATTCTGAGTGTGTGTCATACTGTGGCTTTGATTCTAGCTATCACACCAACGAAATCTATAAATAATACACACTTTTATGCTACTTTTTTGTAAAAGGCACTTCGTTTCTTGATAGAAAACTAGAAACAAAGATGTTTCACTGAATTCAACTTGGACCACTCTTAAAATAATATCAACAGAGATATGTAAATGTGTTCTTTCTTTAATTAACTATTTTATCCGAGAAAATATGACATGATATAAATATGTACATTAATCATGAAAGAAAAACGTGAAAGATATTCGGATGTAGACATTTCTTTCAGTTGTTTTAGGAATGAGAAAATGAAATAATGATATCAGAGAAATCGAGTTCTCAGAGTTTCATCTCAGATTAGTAAATTAAATAAAATGTTGAAGATGAAACTTGAGGGTAAACAGTTGAACTTATAATGAGAACAGAGATAGAGAGAGAGAGAGAGAGAGAGAGAGAGAGAGAGAGAGAGAAAGAGAGAAACATTTAATCGAGCTATTCGCTAATTAGAAATAAGATGGAGAGAGCTCCAGGAGTTTGTGTATTTGTTGCTCAAAGGTTGTATAAATCAAGAGTTAAAAAGTAAAAGTCTCGAGTTTTCTGAGCAATTATTTCTCAATAGTTGTGCTCCTTTGAGTTTTAATTGTTTTCGCTCGGAGACTGCATGTAAGAGGTCTTTCGCCTTTTCTCCCTCTCGCTTTCTCTCTCTCTCTCTCTTTCTCTCCCTTTCTCTCTCTCTCTCTCTCTCTCTCTCTCTCACTCTTTCTCTCTCTCTTGCTCTATCTCTTTCTCTCTCTCTCTCTCTCTCTCTCTCTCTCTCTCTCTCTCTCTCTCTCTCTCTCTCTCTCTCTCTTTCTCTCGCTATCTCGCTCTTGCTCTCTCTCTCTCTCTCTCTCTCTCTCTCTCTGTCTTTCTCTCTCCCTCTCTCTCTCTCTCTCTCTCTAACACTCTTTCTCTCTCTCTTGCTCCATCTCTTTCTCTCTCTCTCTCTCTCTCTCTCTCTCTCTCTCTCTCTCTCTCTTTCTCTCGCTATCTCGCTCTTGCTCTCTCTCTCTCTCTCTCTCTCTCTGTCTTTCTCTCTCCCTCTCTCTCTCTCTCACTCTTTCTCTCTCTCTTGCTCTCTCTCTCTCTCTCTCTCTCTCTCTCTCTCTCTCTCTCTCTCTCTCTCTCTCTCTCTTTCTCTCGCTATCTCGCTCTTGCTCTCTCTCTCTCTGCATTTTCACTCCCTCTATCAGTGGCGACTCTAAAAATGATGCTCTTACTAGGATACATCCATGACACTATCATTGACAAGAATTCAAATTCAGAACATATTTACAATTAAATAAATTTACTGAAGGTATTAAATGTGGTTATATTGGTTGAATATGGTTAATATGGTTATTATTAGGTTTTATTAAATATGGCATCCTCATCCCCACGCTGAGAGCCGCCACTGATTGTTTCAAACTTCATCATACACCTAGCTGTTGTTTTCAATAGAAATGTAACGAAAACGCAGGACATGCTGGCCATATTATTGTTTGATTAACGACCCCATCAAGCAGTACATTCTTCGGGGTAGTTCGTTTATTCGGCAGACATGTTATTCTCGAATACAACCTGCTCGCTTTCAGTAGTGGTAGTAGTGTTCATTCCATTTAACCCTCTTTCGAGGAAGTCGGTACACAATATTCATATTTTACAATATAACTTATATGCATACCATTACAAAGGTATGGCAGTCATTTATTTAAGGTCATCATTTATGATTTATCAATGAATTATTAATTATAGTAGGGCCTATATCAAACAAATAATACAACGAATAATGATATCTTTATTAATTAACCTGAAGTGAAAATGGAATGTAACGACTAGCCTCTTTTTTTTAGGGATTGAGAGCTCATAGCCGTGTTTCGGACTGCTCAGAAACAGTATTATTATATTTAAAATCCAGACAAATATATTCTCTTCGAAAAGAAATTCATCATAATTCTATAAAATGATTATTATATATTGATATAAATTTGAATATCGAATAACCATTTTTTGATATACCGATTTCTTTTGAGGTAACCAAAATAGCTAACTGCATGAGCATGCGCAAGAATTCATGTAACTGTTGACGCACGTACGTCTCGGTTCGATGGGACAATCGAGAGCCTCGCTAGAAGAACTGAATGACAAATAAAACACTTGCAAATCTATACGTCTATTTTTCGATTCGATTTGATATTATTACAATTCTCATTCTTTCATATAACAGTAGCTTCTTTCATCCATTCTTTCGTCCATGATTTCCACATTGAAAACACTCGAAAGATTTCGAGCTTTCATTTCAGATACTCTTGTCTCTTATTATTATTTAATTACAACAAACACTCTTATCCGAAGATAGCTGTTCGCACATTTGAAGAGAGAGAGGGAAAAAGATGGATAGAGAGAGAGAGAGAGAGAGAGAGAGAGAGAGAGAGAGGGGGGGAAAGGAGAGTAAAGGAGGAAAAAGAGAGAAAGCGAGATGTATAGAGAGGGAGAAAGAGAAAGAGAAATGATAGAGAGGGAAAGAGAGAGAGAGAGAGAGAGAGAGAGGAAGAATAAATGAGGAAAAAGAGAGAGAGCGATATATATAGAGAGGTAGAAAGAAGAAGAGAGATGATATAGAGGGAAAGAGAGAGAAAAGGCAAGCGAGAAAGTCAAGTGGAAAAAGAGGTGGCAATATTTTCTCACTGTGCTATAAGTATATCGTTTCCAGTTGAAGCGATTTGAAAATATAGTGTATTGTTAGTTCGAAACTGTTTTATCGGCCAGTAATCGAAGGTTTCTCCGATACTTTCCCTTTGAAACCGACCGAGCCGTCGATGTTACAATTACAGTAACTACACACAGAGATCGCTCTAGTACACGAAGAGATGAAATAGAATCAGTAATTAGAATCTTTAAAGGGCGCGTGAAGAGCTCATACTGGAATACCAATAGTACCAAAAGTGAAGTGAGCGTATACTCGAAAAGAGGATGTGAAAGTGGGTGGAGAGGTTGTAATTATTCGAGGAAACGATCGAAACCTGATCCAAATAACCCTAATCATAGCTTCTCTGTGCTCTAACCAATGCCACGAAATAGTAGGTCTTACAGAATTATTACACGCCAAGCCCACGTTCACTCTTGGTAGTATTCGTTCCGGTATACTCTCTTCAGCGCCCCCCTTCAAAATACCTAATTTGAACTATCAAGTCTGTACATATCAGTTTTTTGGTTATAACAAAAAACAAATTGAATCACTCAACTTGAAAATCTTTCTGGATACGGTGGTTTCATACCCGGTACCAGAAAAGATCCCTTTTGTTTCCAGTAATTTCCAACAGAAACTTTTTTGTGAATTGATATTGGGAAAAAGAAAATCTTCATATGAGAAAAGCTTCGGTTGGGATTCCCAATTCTCAATTGTATTCTACTGGAATGAATTTTTCACAGCATGTTAATATTGTTCTGATAAATCAAAATGTTCTTATGGAAGGCCTACCAAAATGTAGAGAATTTCTGTTCAGTTTTATTCAATAAAAGGAATTTATTATTTCAAATTTGATAGAGATGATCAAGATGTTGGCTGTATATTACCGTACGTATTCCGTGCGTGACTATCTCCACGATGTTTCATGAAATGCTTCAACTCTGTAATGTAATGCTGTAATATCAGACTTGTTTTTTAAACAATGTATTATTCCTCAATACACATGTAACTAACAATAAAATTGAAATTAAAATTAAAAAATTACGATAGCAGTAACCAAGCTTGATAGTTCCGAAATCAACCAGCGTGTATATAACTTCCTAGATTTCACACAAATATCTCTCTCATTAGAACGAGAACGCCAAGTATTTCTGATTATTATACTAATCAAAACGTTTGCCTCAGTTGTAGCTACGATCATATCGAGATCTTCGAGGATCTTCAGCCTCGCACCTCGACCAATCAGAGCGTCGCATCACGCAAGCTGTGCGGGGATTGGTCCACTAAGTTAAAGCTCCTACGCTACGTCAGCACTGGGCCACGACTGCGCATGCGCTTCGTCTCGGATTATTCGCATCATTACGGAGGTTTCAAGGCTAAGGTGTCCATGGAAAACGGTAAGTAAATTGGGTCAGGTTTTTATATAAATTCAATTCAACTAAATTTACGACTCGACATAGGCGTGGCTTTACCAATCAGCCAGTTGGATCATATCATTCGTAGATTTGTAGTAATTACAAAATACCCCGATTGGATATTTGAATCTGACTACAGTTCTAACAGCCTTGTTGCTTGGACGGTATGATTACTGACGTCACGAGGGCGGAGACTCTGAGTCGTCAATTGTCTCTATTTTTTGTATGTGAATACAAAAAAAATGTGATATTCAGATTTTTAGTGTACTGAAAACATTCTGCAGCTCTTCCTTGTTACCAGGTGTTATCCATGAATATTGATGATTATTGTTTGCTTAATGACCCCATCAGCAGCTAGGTCGAATGGGGGGGTATGAAAAAGCATGGATGTTAGATACAGTACAAATATAAAAACGCATGCCTTATTCGAGACGAACTCACGCACGACTTGACTTCAGTTTTTTTTAAAGCAGTGCCTTAGTTGAATGCGTCGTACGGGTTGATGAGGTTTTTCAATAGTTTTCTAGAGAAACCGGTCACCATGCTGATCTACTAATTAGTCATTAAGATAACAAGAGCCAATTAATAGCATGATTTATTGACGGGAGGGTGGATTCACTATTGGTGGAGGTGCCGGTTCAAGTGGAGGCTGTTGTATTCTTGGATATACCTGATTTTAGGGAAAGTGCCAGGTTTCGGTGGTTTTCATGGAGGTGCCCGTTTTTTTGTGGAAGTGCCAGGTTTCTGTGGTTTTCATGGAGGTGCCCGTTTTTGGTGGAAGTGCCAGGTTTCGGTGGAGTTGCCGGGAGTAGAGTAGAGCCTGCGTGGTGTGAATGTGTTCATACCGTATCCATGAAATAGTCAGAATATAATTATAAGTAGGCACATTTAAGAAAATCAGTTCAATTAGCATAACACATTAGATATTGAGGAAATGGATAAATAAAATCTCAACGTTCCTAATCGATTTAATACTTTCGTCACGTGCTTCTGATTTTCTTCACTTTTCTTTCAATTTTCTTTCAATTTATTTCGACTTCACTCATTCGTTTTCACGAAATATTCCATTCCATTGATGATTTAAAATAACCTATAGTGGGCCTACTTACGCGGGGGATCAGTTTCTGTAGACCCGTGAATCTTTCGGAAACTCGGGATTCAGTTTCCACCATGCTTGACCATCTTAGTTTCCATCTTGGTTATCATTTTCTTGGTTCTCTTCTGTCGTTATGAATACTGGAGAGAGTAGGCTCCCTTCATACTTTCCAACACACATAATAAAATTACCTTTCATTTCATTTTTCCATCATCACAATGAGTCGTTCATTGATGTATATATATCTCAATTATTGAAATAATGCTTCATATTCCAAATATATTAATAAACTTCAAATATAGAATTAAAGTTCAATTATTAACAAGCTCAAACAACATTCAAATTGAATTAAATAGCTTTTATATCATCATATTAAACTTGACATGAAGTCAATGTTTCCCAACTGAGGCTGAAGATGACAAGTCAGTATCGTTAGAACAGGGCACAATAAGGGCAATCTCACCTCCCCAAAGGAATAGTTACAAATAATGAAGCTCATAAAGCCCGGTCTCACGAACTGATAGTTGGTAATACACCAACTACATCAATAATTAGCGAATTATTGTGTTATCACCCTTGACTACATACATGTCATAATGCATGAGTATATATATGAAGGCCTACTTTCAACTAATAGCTGGCTAATTAATACTTGACAAAGTGTTTGTAACGCCGGCTCTTGATTTGTTGTGAGAATTATAGTACCAAGTTGAGGGTGAAGAACAATTCAAATGTTTTGTTGGTGTAAATCTCCTATCTTCCTTGGAGGGAATGTAATATATTTTTCTTTCTTCGATTTTCGTTGTCTCTTTTCTTCCAAATCAAATGGAATGGAATATGGAATGGAATGGAATGGAATATATTTTCAAGAAATCAGTATTCTTCATTAGATTGTATTATGATTGTATCAGTTGACTATTTCGTCCCGTTGTTCTTCGCAGCAGCACTTTACCTTCGAAATCTGTTTGAAGTGTCACGTGATCAGCTCGAAACCCCTGATCGGTCGTTGGAGCTTGGAGACTGACGCTCGACACAACAGTATCGAGTGTCTTTTTGTTTCCTCCCACGAGATCTTGGCGTGCATTCATTACAACCTGTCTGCTTGATATGCATAATACTCGTCCTCTCTCTCTCGCTCTCTCTCCCAAACTATCTCTCTCTCTCTCTCTCTCTTCGGTTTTCTCTTTTTTCCATTAATTTTTCTTATTCCCGTTTTCTTTCTCTCGTACATGCATTCTCTCACTCTCCCACTCTCTCTCTCTCTTTCTCTCGTACATTCTCTCACTCTCCCACTCTCTCTCTCTTTCTCTCTATCTATCTTTTTCCAATTATTTTGACGAAATGTCATTAATTCATATTCAGATACATATATATGTGTGGGCCCATATATATAAATATATATATATATATATATATATATATATATATATATATATATATATATATATATATACACATATATGAAAAATATTTGAATTTACTAATTAAACTCTATCATATTGGTCAGTTATACATAGTGTGAACAACAGCTGACAGTAAATGATGTTGATCACAATAGTATTTTCGAAAACTAATCATCATGACTGTCGTTCTTGTTGACCTTGAATACAAGTTTTCTGTCACCAAACATGGCTGCCAATGACGTCATCACGAGAAGAAAGATAACCGCTAAGAAACTCTCGACTTATTGGACAATGGGCATTAATCACATTTAGAAACGGCAAACTGTAACAAATTCGGTAATTGTCGATCACACGATGTGCAGCAGTCAGCTGTCAAACGACTCGAACTTAGTTCAACATTTTTCCGCAATTGTGTTTATTGCCACTTGACTCTTCGATATGATAACCTAGTTGTGTTATTAATCTCGTGCGCCACGGGGAGCGCTGGTTGTACTGACACTTCTCGTTCACTCTTGACATACGACCGACTCTGATGAAAATATAGAACTTATATACAATTTTCTACTAGTTATGGTTTATATACTTTCTCAACCCTTCTCTCTTCATAACACATTTCCGTCTCTTTCCCACAATCGTGGCCCTACTGACTACACTCTCTTGTTACATGTTTCGCTTTCCATCTCTTTTTGTTTCTCTCTCTTTTCTCTCTCTTTCTCTATCTCTGTTTACCTCTCTCTCTTTTTCTTTCTCTCTCTCTCTCTCCCCTCTCTCTCCCTCACTCTCTGTCTCTTTTCTCTGTAAATGCAGCTGAAATAGCATCTAGCCTAACAACACGAATCACACGATTCGAGCGAGAGCACAATATGTTTCTGGAAGAATTGGATGATTAGTTCCACAATTAAACTCAGCCAAATTACGTCAGTATTTTCCAGTGGAATCGTTCAATATGGTAATGCATGTCATAACATTGTGTCAGGTGTGATAACATTATCGTACTCGACGCTCGATTCAATAGTCATAATAATTATACAGTATAATTGTCGGCAGTCAAATTCATCGGACCATCGGTCATATCACAAAATGCGGACGCTCATGTTGTTGTTGTTGTTGTTGTTGTTGTTGTTGTTGTTGTTGTTGTTGGTGGTGGTGGTGGTGGTGGTGGTGGTGGTGGTGGTGGTGGTGGTGGTGATGTTGGTGGTGGTGTTTTCCTTGTTGTTGTTGTTGTTTTTGTTGTTGTTGTTGTTGTTCTTGTTCTTGTTGTTGTTGTGCTCAGCCCAAACGACCCCAATGACTCTAAATGACTAAATGCCCCAGTCTGAGTGATTTAATTACTCTAACCAATCTAGAATCTAACCAATCTCTAGCCCAACCAAACAAACATCCTCAACTGATTGAATCTAAACTTGAACCAATCTAAAACTTACTTCCGGTTCTAGAAAAGACACTTCGATAATAGAGCCAATCAGTAACTTTCTGACAGCTACCGTCTAGACACCCACGTGGCTATCATTTTCCGATACAATACTCATAAGTTGATAACAAAGTATTGATATATCAGTTGTATGAGATGAAGATTGAATAGAATAGAACTAATCTAATCCGAATGACCTAAATTACACCTCATTGTATGATCACACGTTGCATATCGATTTTTCATTATCATCATCAACAACAGCAACAACAATGAGAAACATAACAACAACAGAACGTTGTATTAATTTGAATTGGGTTTAACGACTCACTGTGATGATGGGCAAGATCTATTGCCGACTTGCCGTCAGTGAATGATGAATAAGGTGATGGACTGACGAGAAAATGATATATGATGTATATATATATATATATATATATATATATATATATATATATATATATATATATATATATGTATATATATGTATATATATATATATATATTGAATATATCTAAATATACACACATAGATAAATATATATGTATATATATATATATATATATATATATATATATATATATATATATATATATATATATATACATATATATATATATATATATATATATATATATATATATATATATATATATACATATATATATATATATATATATATATATATATATATATATATATATATATATATATATATATATATATATATATATATAGAGAGAGAGAGAGAGAGAGAGAGAGAGAGAGAGAGTTATTGTTTTGGATATTTTGGATAGCTTCAGAGAACAGTCGTGACAAATTACTTTGACGCCATCACAGTATTCACATTAGTACGAGGGGAAAATCACGATGCACCTCTGTCGGCTTGGTCGACCATGGTGAGACCCTGCCTCCTGGATTACGATTCAGTGTGCTATCCATTAGTCCACTCCTCTCCGTAAGACGTTATTCGTCAGGATCACATGAGGTGATGTCTTCCTCACAGCTGCTTGTTTTGTTACAGCTGTGGCAGTTGACTGTGCCGATGAGAGACTGCAGATGTTCAATCGCAGCTGCTACCTCTTCGTCAGCTACCCCGAGGTGACGTGGCAGACTGCAAGGCAGATATGTAAGGGGTTGAAGGTGAGTTGGATCATACTATATCTGTATAGTATACATATAAATCTTCATGAAATAAAGACTATGTCGACATTATATATGGTTTGCCAATTATGCATAATAATGATATCCAACGAGGCTACTTTACATCTCACAACCCATGAGTAAAACCTGCAAGAACTGTCAAAACAGGACAAAAAGAGCTAATACAGGTATTTGACTTCCAAAACATGGTGGGTTTTGATAAAAGGATGTTGCATCACTGGCCTAGATCATGGTAGAATTCCAAGCATTTGAAATTTGAATATACATGTTTAAGTTAGATTGTTCACACTTCCGAATTTCACATTCAAATTCAGTTCTGCAAACTTTTTGTCGTTTTGATTATAATTTTATTTCATAGATCTACAATTTCTAGTGACAAGAAGACTGAATTCAATACCATGTAGACCCTATATATACTAACTTGGAGCTATGAAACAATTTTTCCAGCTCTAAACCCTTGTCAATTATTCTATATTCGTATCAAGTTCCATTATTTCTATATTCTATTATTCTATTAAACTTTTTATTCATTTTCATTACAATTTTTGTTTCATATGTCTACAATTTCTGATGACATGAAGACTGAATTCAATACCATGTAGGCCCTATATACCAACTTGGAGCTATGAAACAATTTTTCCAGCTCTAAACCCTTGTCAATTATTCTATATTTGTATCAAGTTCCACTATTTCTATATTCTATGATTATATTAAACTTTTTACTCATTTTCATTACAATTTTTGTTTCATATGTCTACAATTTCTGATGACATGAATACTGAATTGAATATACTGTATACTAGAGCTAAAAGTAACATTTTTCAGCTGTATACCTTTGCAAAGTATGCACTATAATTTGAGTGATTTTCACTTATATCATCTACAAGATATCAGAAATATCTGTGCTTATCTTCTGTTTTAGAATTTCGATATCTCATACTGTCAAAAAGTTATCTCAAAGAAGCTGATATTCCACTAAATCGACTTCCAAGTGCTCTGTAAGGTCGGGTGCCATTTGCCTAGATGTTGGTCGTACAATTCGACCCATGTGAAATGATTTTTTTTTTTTCAGCTTTGTGAGAAGAAAAATAACCTTTTGACGAAACACAATTCCTATACCAAACTATCTACAAAAAAGAATAGCCGTTTGATTGAAACTTTGAGAGTTCAAAACTCCATTGAGCAAAAAGTGATAATCAAACAGATATGGCTAATTCAAGGGTAGAAGAAGTATCTATATAAGTATTTGAATAATCGCACAGCTATAAAGAGTTAAGTTTAAAGTAGATTAAATTTTCAACGATATTTTCTACGTCTTCGTCTGAGGACATGATATCGTATTTTACAATCCCGTGTCTGGGAAAGAAAGTGAAATACTTCATTGCGGGTTTCAAGTAAAAACAAGTTAATAAAAGAACGAAGAAGATTAAAGATCAACAGAGGGAAAAAACGTTGTTAGATTACATCTGTTACTCCGAACTGCTGCAGTAATCTCCATTACTCGTTGTTAGCTTGGCTACACTGTGTTTCGTATAAGATAGATGATACCAACATACCAAATAGTAACGTATACAAACTATAAAATACCATTTGCAAAAGTTTTCAACCAACTTCATTACAGATGTAGTTTCCAAGTTCTTCACACTCCTTGCATATTTCATATCGTACATCAAAGAGTTTATAAACTACTTTACAACCGGAATTATTGATCTCGGTAAAGGACTCGTTTTTTAACCATACGTCCATAATATGTCCATAACAGCATCATAATATGTCTTGAAAATTCCATCCAGTTGAAAATTATAGGACACTATAATTAGTAGTGTCCATTTAGACCGAAAATAGAAAATGAAATAACACGCGGGTATATAACCAAGGTAGAGTTAAGAGTTGATCAACTTTAGAAGAAACGCCGAAACGAAATGAAAAATACTGAATTGGGTCTCATTAGAACAAATTATTAATATTTTCTCGAATAAAAATTATCTACTATTATTTTTTAATTGAGAATGTAGCGTGAATGATATTTCGAATATTTCAATTGAAACTATATATATATATGGCGTGGACCCAGCAACTATGTCCATTTTTTAGTGATAATTATATATTCTCTGCTGGGGATACCAACTTCGTATTGCATAGCTCATGCACGGAATCAACTATGTAGGGCGTGTATTTTGTGTTTCTGAAAGACAGCAAATTGAAAAAAAATATCATGAACAAGAAACGTATATCTCAATAATCATAATTATTTTCTTCTCTTTTCTTTTTCAAATTGTCCTTCTTTGTCTCTGTATTTCTAGACAAAAGATAACCTACTCTGTTAATCGTACTCCTAAGTATCTGCAATCTCGTTGTCTGAATGTTCGGCTAATTGCATCACCGCCCCTTAGTACAGCTTCTCAGTCCAATTAGGCAACGTGGTGTTATTCCAGCTCAATTAACATATATCTGTAGATCATGTTAATTGCTGTTGTACATAATACGGCGAGAGGGAGGGGGAGAGAGAAAGGAAGAAAGAGAAAGAGAAAGAGAGAGAGAGAGAGAGGGGGGGGAGAGAGAGGAATATAGAGTAATTGTGTCAAGATCTGAGCTTTTTTTAATGGCGCATGGGAGTCAATTCAGAGAAATGTCTAGCCCTCTCTCTCTCTCTCTCTCTCTCTCTCTCTCTCTCTCTCTCTCTCTCTCTCTCTCTCTCTCTCTCTCTCTCTCTCTCTCTCTCTCTCCTCTATCTCTCTCTTGCTCTACATCTTTCTCAACACAGTCGAGCGCGGAAAATATATGGTATTTGAAATTTTTCTGTGAATTCGTGTCTGTTGAGGATGCTATTATTATCACTCACTATTGCAATTGGGTACGTGTAATGGTCATAGATATGAGTCATTGGTTCATTATTATAGAACTTATTTTGATTCAAAATAAAATTCAGGGAGATGTTTATGTTTATAGAACTTTTATTAACACAGTTTTTAGCTGTATACATTTGACAATAACATGCGATTCAAATTCATGTTTCTATCATCTTGAAAGTATTAGGAAGCAAATTCTGTTTCCTAATCCCCCGTATTAGAATTTTGATTTCCCATACCTTTCGAAAGTTATAACCAAAAAGATGATATTTCGCTTAATCGACCTCCTCGCCATCCACCAATAGCTAGATCATAGGAGGAAATGAGCGAGTGATGGTGAAACGATTATAGGTTATGATAGGTGAGAAGACGTTTACAAAAATTCATGCCGTATGCGAGGCACACGCATTATTTTTCAAGGTGGTGCCTTAGCTGAATGAGCTAATGACTTGGAAATATACTGATCGACGTCACATAAGTTATACCCTGTTCACACTATGTTCACTAACTCGTGTTATAGTACTAACTGACACTTTAGAGGACTCAGTTATAACTCTTGATGTCACTTGATACAAAATGCGTCCGTTCACACCACGTTGCTGAAGTCCGTTAGCGTTACTTTAGTGTATATTACCGAGTTACGTTACTCAACGTCAAGAAGGCGTACACATTTGTGTCTTGGCAGTAGCTCCACACCGCTTCACAAACCGTGAAATATCCGCCATATTTGACACATATTAGTGATAATATAGAATACCTTCTTCGATTCTCCAATGATCGTCCAAACGATCCTACTTTTCATCCTTAGCCTTAATTGGGGAACAATGATTTTGTATCAAGTTTCGATGTTATTAAAAAAAAAAAGATTCTATTTTTAAATGCAGGAGTAACGTATCTCGATAGGGTAATTTAAATTAATGGTATTGGAGAACGTGGTATTATTCCCAAATTATCACGACGCATGGCGTTCAATGTTCATCCCTCAACTCGCGGTTACCACGTCGCATCAACGTGTGCGCGCGCAACTTGCCACAAGCCACAGGTAGTCAACTCGGCGGAAGATTGTTTTGTGCTTGACTCCGTGATGAGTTAATTAAGTTAATTAATAATCGATGTTTTTCGTCTGTTTTGTAGGCGGAGTTAGCGAGTATTCGCAACAGCCAGGAAGAAAACTTCGTAACCTCAAAGATACGTGAATCTGCTGAATATAGCACTAGCGCCATCTATTGGTTGGGAGGACATCAGACACGTGACAAGTGGGCGTGGCTTGATGATTCGCAAATAACGTATTCTGGTCAGTGCAATATGAACTCTGATGATTAGTGAGTAATGGTGGACTAGAATTGGGTCAATGCGAACGTGCATGCATGAGGTGTTTGACATTGGAAGTTGAACTTCATCTTTTCCTTCTGGTTCAAAAGTTCAAGTCAAGTCGAGCCAATCAAAATACTGTACCCCAAAGATGGAATAATCAGGTTAAATGAGCGACAGTCAATAGTGCTCAAGTTTATCATACTTTGAACATGATATCACCTGTAATGTGATGTAATGTAATGTAATGGCATGAATGAATATTAGGGTTTTAAGGCGCATCGACAGCGAGGTCATTTAGCGCCAATGTAATGGCTTCCAATTCCAACATATCCTAATGACAGTCTCTATTGATTGGACCATAATGAATGTCACCACATGAGAACGTTGTTGTTGTTGTTGTTGTTGTTGTTTCTGCGCTCATCCTGAATTAAATGTAATCAACCCAATCCAACTTAATCAACGTAACCTATCCGAACTAACCTTACCTAAACTATCCCAACCTAACACACATCCTAAACTATAATTTAATCTGATTCGAAACTAATCTACAACCTACTTCCGGTTCTATTTCAAATATGATAGAATAACTTTGAATAATTACTATACAGCATACATCACGCCATAAATAAGAATGTATTCATGAATAGAAAATTAAAGATACGACAGTAAAGGTTAGGGGATCCCTTATGACAGTCTCAACAGTATTAAGATCCGAGAGTGCATGGAAGAGCAACAAATTGCATAACGAATGAAAGAGATTTCCTGAGTACCGTAGCAAATGCAGTTCCTCGCTCTTTTGTTTGATTGTATCACGTGAGTTGAACCGAGAAACCAGCAACGATCCTCACTCCTTAACCAAACCCCCACCCCCCTCCCCTCTTCATTCACAAGTCCTGGGTTGATGTGAAATATCGTATATGTGGGCATACATGATGCGATGAAGATGTATTTTATTTAGAGAAAATACGAAATGTAGAAATATTTTGAATCTAGATTAATTTAGAAGCTTTTCATGAATGCGGTGTTCGCCAGAAAATGTAGCAGGTACGCTGTTAGTGTTAAAAAGTAGAATGAGAGAAAAGTCACAAAATGAAACGCGCGCATATTTTCAACAATGATATTGATTGAAATATTACATTGTTTCAGTGTACTTTTGTAGCCATTCATCTGCTATATTGAGATTTAGAAGCGCATTCTTATAGGCTTCTGTCACATAACAAATGACAAACAATAGTTCCTATAGCAACACAGTGAACTTGGATGGTGAATCATCGAAGATTGTGATTGGCTAATTCCAACTGGTGGGCATTGTTGTCTCTCTCTCAACAATGAGTGACGTCACTTGACAATTGCTTTTCTTGTCGAATTGATCAATTCGTGCTTTGTATTTGGTAACATCATCTTGAAATGTTAATGTAAATAAAGCACTTCAACAATACCTTGCATGAGTACCAACATAATATAACTAATGAGATTAGGTTACGCTTGAAGTTGTGTTTGTGCTTGTTTGCGATGTGGTTGCGGCAACAGTCAATTATACAAAGCAGTAATCTAATTAAATGCCACAGTGGATTCTATTATCACTCGCCTTAGCTCGAGTTAAATCTATAACCCTGATTAACATTCAACAATAACGAACTTATATGAGACAGCCATTCAGCTCATTTGTATGGAAATTAGTATAGGAGCACTAAAATACAGTGCATGCTGTACTATACTTAGCTATAAAATATAGTCAACTTCTTTAGTACTTTCTTATAGAGAATGATGTAAGCAAAATGTCATGAAACTTTTATAATCATCTAGTATAGGACTACGCTTTATCTGAATTATGTACTGTACATTTAAAACGGGATTTTAGACATATTTCTCACGTTTCTAAAAAAGCTTCTCACACACAATTTGCATAGTGGTACTGATTGAAGAAGTTTTTTCTTTCAAATTTTGCCTCTACTAAAATGCACATGAAAGGACGTATCAGTGGAGCGTTCAGGCCTAGGCGCACTAGGCGCGCGCCTAGGGCCCCGGATTTTGGAGCCCCCCTGGGGGCCCCCAAATTACTTTTTTGATATATCTTTGTTTTCAAATTATTGAATATATTGATTTTGATGTACAAATGTACAAATCAACGCTTTCGCTAAACTTAAGTGCAGGAAAAAGCAAATGTAATATAGAGTTGTATACATTTATATTCGCATTTAGATGTAATCTTTGTAAAATACATTGTACTAACTATTCAAACATCAATACATGAAAGCAAACGTTATTGTAGCCTATACCTTCAAGTCCTTCTCATATTTAAATTTATATTTTTATAAAACACAGCTGTTCTTAATAGCTCTGGGTGAGCTATTTAGAACAGCTATTTGCTGTTATCCCATCAATGTTAAATATAAAATAAGTCTATATTCATTTTTAGCAAATTTTTCACGAGGTATGAAATTATACGGTATACTATGTAAACATGATTTTTTTCTACTTAAAAAGTCAAACTCTATTTCTCCAAATGTACATGTATTGAAGGGGGGGGGGGGGGGGGGGAGAGGGGGCTCAGAATCAGATTGCGCCTAGGGCCCCATGAAAGCTAAACGGGCCACTGGCCCGACGTAGGCCTACATAAATATGCGGTGAAAATATCATATCATTTTTCTCCTATTAAATTAACCCAATTATTTCACTATTAGCGATTTACGTAGATGGAGGGTCGTCACTCAATTAAGCGAGTTAGTGAGAGGGCTCTATTCTTCACCTCAGGGGGGCGGGGGCGCATTCCTATACAATTTAATCCGGTTTTAGCCGCATTTACTTCCGGTTTTCGAGTAGGCCTACCGTACATGTTTACCACAGGTTTATGAGTTGGGTCAATAGTTTACTGGGTTTATCTTGTACAGGATTGCACCCCCATGCAGATGTTTGTAAATCGCCGGAATTTAATATGGTTGTAGACGTCTGATATTCAAATTCTACGTCATAATATCGAAAAAATAATTGCAGTCCTCCTGAACTAATTTTCGAGATATTTAAGGTCGAAGTTCGAAAATGTAACATGTCTATGCATTATATTCATGACAAATTCAAAAATACAATGTTTCTATTATACAATTGAAATCCAAGAGATTTGGCTCGTAATTTTTACACTTTTTGAAAACTTGATATTTCAACGATCAAACATAACTTAATACAAATAGACGTTGGAGGCTTGAATAATCTGTACGCTTTTGGAAGAAATCAATAAAAAGTAAAAACATTTTCCAAAAATGTCGACTTTGAAAGTGAAAGCCATGAATCAGAAATTAATTTAATTCTATTTTGAAAGTATCTATTCTCAAAACTGGGTATTCCGTGAGATTTCGGATACATTTTCTAAAATCAATTTCCATTCTATTTCAATTATATTATATTATTTAACTATATTATTTCTATTTCATTTCTATTTCAATATCTAATTTCAATTTTCATTAATTTTTCTTGAATTATTCAGAGTAAAGTAATAGATCAAAGGAGCCTTTCAATCGGATACGAAAAAGTGCAGAACCAATATGGCACCTCCACCCAAATTGCGCTCAGTTTCCTCATTTCTCTACACATATAAACTATGAACGTTGGTTTGTTGGTCCTAGGCTAGGCCAAAGATTTTACTATAGTTAGTTGGGCTAGGCCTACTACTCAGAAGTCAGAAACCATCATTTCATACCTTGGATTGACCTGTGACCGCTCCTAATCGCAATACCCCCTCTAATCTCCTCCCCCTCCTCCCCCCCTCCCAAGACGTTATTATTCAGGTTTTTATTCGTATCATTAAAATCTTGATTTGTATTGTTCCTAGGGGGTAGGAAAACTATATACACGGATATTCGTGGGAAGTTAAGGCTAGTATGGTTAGGCTAGCTGGATAAAGTCGTTGAATTGGGTCAAATTAGTTTTTTTTAGGTTATTGTCTGGCACTCGCGCATGCGTACTAGTGTCACTACTGCAACAGGTCGAATTGTAAAAACAGCCATACATAACCTAACATACAACATTGAAAACAGCATTTGCCCAACTAGGCATCTACCTGTACTTTTTCTAATGGTTTATTTCGTTGCTCTAGCTTGGTCTCACAATGCGAGTGACTCTTCCGGTGACTGTCTGGCTATACAGTGGATATCGTCGCACGGAGATGTAAGACCTAGCGGACTCTACTGGACGACACATGAGTGCGACGCAGTGGGAGGCTATGTGTGCAAGAGAGAAAATCAAGGTAAGGGTGGTTTTTCATTCTTGTAATGCTATATATTTACGCAAATCTATTTTATTGTTCGGGCGCTGAGGAAATTTGATTTGAGTGGAAGATGGGGGGAGTGGCATTATTGTAATCAAAGGGTAATATGTATATAAGTTCTCATACATTATGTGGGTCTGTGGCCGAGCTCAAATCGCCGTACGCGAAATTTTTTAATTCTTTTATCATCTTGGAAGTATTTTAACCTAGGTTAGCGCACATATTCTGACTATCGTAAGTGATTGTGGCATGAATCAAGGCATGTACAGTTGAGGAGTCATTTCCCCTCTCCCCACCCTTTCTTCCTACGCCCCTGCTATTGCCTGCTTGCACATGTCACCACGGTAAATTTATCATAAGGCCGTGCCAATGCATTTTAGGATTGCCGTTTGGCGTTAGTTGATAGTGGTTAGATTTATATAGTGTAAGATTTGAAACAAACAATTATGGTCTTGATGTTCATTCGACACAACTCTTACCCCACTTAACGAAAAAACGAAAGATCACTGAAAGAAAATTAACAACCCAGAAACGATCATTCAACTTGACCCTAAAACAGAGAACCCTAGTACAACACAACTTGCTATAAAGTTACTAAAAAACTGATTACGGCTTCATTCAAATTGATAAAATATACTCACATATCTTTACACTACTATTCGGTTTGTTTCAGAGTCCGGCAGTGTACTCAGTCTGAACCGTACGATCAACGCCAGCGAGGGTTTTCTCACCTCCCCCCACTTTCCGCACAACTACAACAACGACCTAGACTACTACGTACACCTCAACGGCCCATCGGACAGTCGTGTTGTTGTCACTTTCACACAGCTCGACGTGGAGAATCAGCTCGAGTGTTTGTACGATTATGTCGAGCTGCAGACGTCTCAAGGTAGCAGCGATATGGTGAGGTGGTGTGGAAATCACGGCAATCAGAGCTCCAAGTAAGTTCATACCTCACACCTGTACATATGCTAGAGATAGAGAAGTTTTTATACCCAAAACTATATTTAGACACTTCGCTTGGTCGTGAAACTGACGGCATTCATTTATAGACATTGCCAAATGACATTGACATTCAACAATTGACATTCATTTGACATTGACAGTCAAGCCGCTACTTTTCTCTCAACTAGATGCATAAAGTCAAAACTTTTCATAAATCTTATGTTTGGCAATAAATTTTATTAGATAATAGGCCAAATTTATGACTAGGGTATCAAATTGAAGGCTGAGGAGTTTGTAGGCAAACGAGTGTTATACTTCAATCTGAAACTGAGATGAGTGGCCGAGTGGTGAATACACTGAATTGTCATTCAGGAGACCGGGGTTCGATTCACGCCATGGTCGGCCATTCTGACAGGGCTTTTTCGTGGTTTCCCTCTGTCGTTTAGGTCATACCGGGATGATTCCTTAACTACAGGCCACGACCGACTTCTTTCCCACTATCCAAAAACACTTAACGAAATAACCTTCCATTTCATCATCTTATCATCTCATATATTATTACCAATACGCCAATAGATCGTAGTCATCAGTAGAGTGTGTCGTTAAACTCGATATAAATAAATACTTCAATCTGAATATAATCTAATATAGGCCTACATCTGGAATGAATAGTTTCATGAAAATGGCTTGATCTGAAAATATTCGAATTGATTGACTTCGTTTCACTTTTTTCTCTCCGAGCTCCTATTTTTATCGCCACCCGGGCCTTTCACTCCTAGTCGGCCCCTGGTTTAGCTGAATGGTTGAATGGTTTCTTGAAATTTGGCCACAACCATCTCCTTCACATCACTCCAACAGATTGAAGAGTACTGTTCAGTGTTCACTAACCCCACATTGGTCTATAAACTACAATAAAAGCAAGTTTGAACTAGAAAATGAAAAATAAAAATTTAATTACCGTATTCCAAGTTTTAGAATATTTGAAATATTCAGCTAACTGTACTATAGGCATAATAATCATGATTTCCCTTGTTTTATTTTCAGCTAACTGGAATACTTGGTCCTAGAAGACGACGATTAACGCTAATATCGTTGACTTTTCAGATTGAATTTCGTGTCCACCAACAACCGAGCCGTGCTCCACTTCCACTCGGACTACTCGTTGAGTGGCGCCGGCTACTCAGCTAATTGGCAGGCCGTTGATGTGTCGGGCTGCCCGCTGCAGACGTTAACGGCTAGACAAGGAACGTTGACGAGTCCTCACTACCCGCAGTTCTTGTTGTCGCGTCTGGACTGCGCCACCAGCATCAAGGCCTTAGGTATCGGTAACACTGCTTAGTTGTATGAGGGTATGTCATCTTAGAGGACAAAAAAAGCAAAGGTCATCTCCTTGTGTCTGATAGTATTTGTATTGAATTTATATATTTGTGTAGTGCCCATGTATTGAGTAGCATAATGTGTGCGCTTTGTAATAATTTCTTACGGATAACACATAATGTTTGGAAACTAGTTACAATGAGCTTGCTTCCCTTCATTGAAAAAAATGTGTAGTCACTGCACATCATTATGTACTGGAGCAGTGAAGTGTTTCCTCAATTTTAACTCAACACTTGATAATGTGTGGTATCGAGAGAAGGAGCTCAAATAATTTTTTTTTCAGTTGAAAAATAGTTTGGCTATTCAGGTCTACTGATAGGCCTACTAGATAGCAAAAGTATCATTCATGTGTAGATAACACTATGAGATCGCCAAGGTTCCAGATAAATAATGTTATCATACTTTCATTATCTACATTTTAGACAAATAATGTTATAGGCCGTAAAAATATCTAGATTCAAGACAGATAATTTTATAAAATCATCCAGGTAATCATATCAAGATTATCGAGGGATCGATATCAGATTATCCATCCATCGAGAGATGATTTTATCTAGATATAGCACAATATTGGTACTCATATTGTTGTTATTCCGACTTCCAGCTGGCCGTCGGATCTGGCTGGAGTTCCAGGACTACGACCTGACCTCTCCGACCAGCGAGGCAGCCGTCGAGGTCGATTTGGGAGGTCAAGGTCGTCCGTTCAAACCGTTCCAGCAGCAAGGTCACCTGAACGAGGGTGTGTTTGTGTCTGTAGCAGAGCGCATGTTGGTGCACCTTAGAACGGGTGACAAGCCAGCGGGTCACGGCTTCAACGTCAAGTATAAAACAGGTGAAGCCCTATTCTGTTATTTCAGTTCAATGCTAGAGAAATGCTGGATACGCGTTGAAAGATTGGCAAAATTTGTTATACTCATGATTATTTCTTTCAATTTTTCATCAAAAGTTTTCAAGATTTTAAAGTTCACTCGAGTGGTTTTCTAGATTTTGGCCAAAAACTATATGATTCCGAGTTGGACAAGTCCTAGCGCCTGTTGTATAGGCCCACGCAATATTTCTAGAAAAACTCATCTTTGAACTAGATCTTAGAAAAACCTGAAATTTCGATATATTTCGATCGACATTTGATATTGACGTTTTTATGCCGTTCAAAATTTTTGCATCATGAATGGTATTATTTTATTATATTAATAAATTATGGTATTATTATATTGCATAATTAGTGGAGTGATAGGCTGAATTATAACATTATAGGCCTATCACTCATTTTTTTCCATTTTGTATAGTGACAAACTTTACATTTGCTGTTGATGAAAAGAAGTGATCATTGCCCAAGAGACTTAGTTCAAAGTGGAAGATATCAACATTCGTGTGTTTTGTTTACTCTTAATACCAATGCTGATAATGTCCGGATATATATCACAGAAACGGTTTTTACTTATAATGTGTTCCGGACTTTCGGAAACTGCAAGACTTTTATCTGCGGCGGAAAGTTATGGTCACCAACAGCGCAGCCCTGGTTTTGAAGTTCATTGGTTTTAATTAATTAAAATGGGGTGGTAAGATCGCCCTTGTGGTGCCCCGTCCAAACGATCCTACTTTTCATCCTTAGCCTTAATTGGGGAACAATGATGTTGTATCAAGTTTCGATGTTATTAAAAAAAAAATGAATGGCAACCCTAATTATTACAATTCTTATTTTTTTATTTTTTTATTTTTTGGCACTCAATGTAACCACTCAATGTTTGCAGTGAGTCAGATTCGAGAGGAGAGAATAATCAGCTTGACCAACACGACGGCCGGCTTCTTGCGCCACCTCAACTCGCCTGGCGCAGCGCCATCCTACATAGACTTCACCGAGCGACTCATCGCGCCGCTCGGTAAGCACCCTGCGCGTGTATACTCAGGTAGTCAAACTCTTGTATCCATGTAAGAAGACAGTTGTCTACAAATCTTGTAAAACTTGTAAACTTGTGAATATATATATATATCTTTCCCAGATAACCAATTAAATTGGGCCAGGGGGTGTTTCCACCGATTCATCTAGGGCAGGATTCATCTCTCCATCGGTTCCTGCCAGTTCCGACCTCTTCCTCTTCTTCTTCACCACTACTTTCCTCTGCTTCTTCTTCTCTTCCTACGAGTTCCTTCCACCGTTCCCTATCCTCCCACCATCTCTCATCTCTCACTACCTCCCATTTTTCTCCTCGATTGACTACACCGCATTCTACTCCCTCCTGCCACCTTTCTCTCGGCCTTCCAACTCTTCTCTTAGCTCCATCTTTTTCCGCTAACTCGAACATAACTCTCGGAATTCTTCCCTTATCCATTCGCCGCATATGTCCATACCACCTGAGTCTCTCTCTCTCCATTTTGAATGCTAACCTTTCCACTTCCACTTCTTTCCTTATCATTCTGCTTCTCTTCTTCTCCAACTTTGACACTCCTGCTATGCTCCTCACAAACTTCATTTCTGCTGCCTCCATTTTTTTCTCATCTCTCCAATTCAATGTCCATGTAACTGCTCCATATGTTAAAATTGGCAAGTAGTATACATTATAAATAAGTGTCTTCCCACTCATCGGAAAGTCTTGGTTCCAAATCAGCTTCCTTACTTTTTGGAATAGTCCGTCCGCCTTTGCTATTCTCTTATTCACCTCAAGCTCCACTTTTGCCGTATTACTTACTACACTTCCCAAGTATGCGAACTCTTCTACTTCCTCCAGTTCCTGACCTTGCAGTTTTATTTTCTCTCGACTTTTTCTCTTCTCTCTGCTCATCACCATAGCTTTGCTCTTTTCCGCACTAATTTTCATCCCAAACTCCTCGGTAACTTTTTCCCATCTCTCAACTTTGTCTTGCACCTCTTCCCTACTGTCTCCCCACACCAGGATATCATCAGCGTATATCATTGTCTTTGCATCTGCCCCTTCCTTCACTGGTTCCACTTTTCTCATCATCTCATCCATCACCAACACAAACAACATAGGTGATAGGACACTGCCCTGCCTAACTCCACTCTTGACATCGAACCACTCCGTCCTGCCTCCATTTGTTTGCACTGAAGCCTTGCATTCTCGATATAAACTTTTCACACGATCTATCATCCCCACATGTATGCCCTTTGCCCTGAGACTCTCCCACACCCTTTCTCTGGGAAGATGGTCGTATGCTTTCTCCAAATCTAGAAAAGCCATGTACACTCTTCTTCCCTCCTCCCACCTTGTTTCTACCAGTTGCCTGACAGCAAATATCAAATCTACTGTTGATCGGCCTGTTCTGAACCCATAGTGCTCTTCCCTTAACATGGGTTCCACTAGCACTCGCATCCTTCTTTCAATAATTCGTTCATACAGCTTGGCTGCCTGGCTCATCAGCGTCACTCCTCTGTAATTCTTACTTCTTTTTCTGTCTCCTTTCTTGAATATTACTGTTATTACTCCTTTCACCCAATCTTCCGGCACTCTCTTCTGCTGCCATGCTGCCTCCATCACACGATACACCCAATCCACCCCCCACTGTCCTGCTGCCTTCATCATCTCTACCACTATCTCATCTGCTCCTGCTGATTTACCATTTTTCATCCTTTTTATTGCCTGTGCTACCTCCTCTCTTGACACCCTCTCCACACAGTCCTCTCCTCCCTTCGCCGCTTCCTCCACTTCTTCTGCCCGTGTATCTTTTGCATTCAATAGCTCTTCAAAATGTTCTTTCCACATTCTCTTCAGTTCACTAGGTTCTCGAATCAGTTTATTATTCTTATCATACATGATCTTCTGCTCCTCCTTGTCTCTCCGCTTTTCTTTCATAATTCCATACAACATTTTCTTATTTCCCTGGCTATCTTTCTCCAACTTCTCGGCAAGCTCTACCATTGTCCTCTTCTTCTCCTTCTCAATTATGCTCCTAACCTCTCTCTTCCTCTCTAAGTAATCCAATATATTTCTCGCCGATCTATCTTTCTCCTTCCTGATCCAAGCTTCCTGTTTCTGCTTAACTACCCTCCTCACCTCCTCGCTCCACCATGCCGTCTCCTTTGCCTTCCTCTTCCCACTTGACCTTCCACACACTTCGTTTGTTATCTGTATCATTACTTCTTTAAACTCTCTCCATTCTTCTTCTACGTCCCTTATTTCACCTCCTGGTACTCTCCCCTTGATCAACTTTTGAAATTCCCTTTTAACACTCGCTTCTTGCAGTCTCCATATCTTCAATTTTGCTTGTTTTCTCCCTATTTTTCTTGTGGCGTGCTTTTTGTTCCACTCCTGTCCGCCCCTTATTGTGGCCACTATGAGTCTGTGATCTCCATCCAATGCCACTGTTGGATTCACAGCTGTATCACTAACCCATCTTCTTACCTCCCTACTCGCTATAATGTAGTCGATCACCGTTTTCTTTTCTCCATCCCAACTGACGCGTGTTACCTTTTTATCCGCTCCCTTTTCGAACAGTGTGTTACATATGATCAATTCTTTTCTTACACACATCTCTATCAAATTAATTCCATCTTGATCTCTACTCCCGTATCCAAATTTACCCAACACTCCTTCGTAGCCTTTCCACTCCTTTCCCACTTTTGCATTCAGGTCCCCAATGATTAGCACCCTTTCTGCCGTAATGACGTTTTCTAGTTCCTTCAGAAAATGTTCCTTCTCTACCATCGGTCTTCCCGTTTGAGGTGCATATACTTGGATAATCTCCGTTGTCTTTTCTTCCATCTGCACTGTCATCTTCATTATCCTATCGTTCGTGTTTTCCACGCTAATAACTTCCTCTTTCATCTTCTCATTCACTATAAATCCTACTCCGTTTCTTCCTTCCGTTCCTCCTGACCACCACAATTTATATCCTTCTCTCAGCTCCTTCGTCCCTTTCCCCTTCCACTTAGTCTCACTTAGACCTAAAACCTCCAGCTTCTGATCCTTCATAACGTCAATGAGTTCCTCTATTTTTCCATTAAGCGTCATAATATTGAGTGTACCCACTCTAGTCTTCATCTCTCCTAGTGTCTTTCGCTTTTGTCTTCTATATTCTATACCTTCCTCAATTTTGCCTGTAATTGTGACTATGTTACTAGTGGCCACCCTTACTTCCTCACTGCCCTTATCCTGACTAGATGGCCTAGATTGTCTCTTCGCCGCCATGTTCTTGCTTCCTTGTGTTGCTAATTCCCCTTTGTCTTCATTCTGCTTTGGCTCTTCTTGCGTTGGCTTAAGAGTTATATTGTGCTTCCGTACACCCACCTTGTCCGAAAAACCTTTTCTCTTTCTCCACATTTCACTACAGATTTTCTGAGCCTTGTTCCTAACATTTCCCCTCTCGACTTGGTCTTATCTGGCATGTCTGGCCTGGTATACATCAAAAGTGCGCCATTCTGCTCGCACACCTCTCTTACTACCTTGTTTAGATGAAGTCCTGCACTCTTCTTCAATCCACACACATAAACTTTCACTTCTGCTCCATATACTGTTCCCACTACTTTCAATAATTGTTCGATCTTGTCCCCGATTTCCAACGCGCCCCTTCCTTCCTCCCGTTCTCTGCTTCCTACATAGAGTACTACTCTCTCAGGTTTTTCTGTCCGGGCCTTCTTCGATGATGCTATTACTTTAGCTAAATCCTCTGCTCTCGCTCCGGGAACACTCCACGCACCATAGCCGCTGTCTTCACAAAAATACCTTGCCGTCGTTCCATTAATATCTCCTATGAGGAGTGTATGTATACTGCCACTTGTGAATAATTGTGAAAATTTGGTGGGTAATTGTATAATCAGTCTGCAACTTCAAGGATTTTACCATTTTGAGAGATGTACAAGTCAAATCATACACCATATACCTGATCATACACCTTATCATGCACCTAACTGTAAAACATCATGAAAACTTGAAAATGTCACAGCTAAACAAATATAACGGTGCTATTTGTGTTTGTTATGTTGGTAGACAACCTCCTTTCATTATGATGATTGATGGGTACAAGTATAACACTACACCAACGCAGAAAAGATTATGCGTTTCTGACATTTTGGCCATGGGTTATGTGTGTGATTCTCTTTAGCGATTGATATTGGATTTGTATTTTATTCAATCTCTTTGCCCTTAGATTATCTTTTTTGTCTTGTCGTAGTAGCACTATATCCAGATGCCTCATGTCATGAGAACAGATCTAAAGGAGTGGGGGGAGATGGAGGGGGGGGGGAGATGAAGACTCACTTCAGCCCTCCAATAAAATGTTCAGAGATATCAAGTTTTTAAAGCTTGTAATAAATCACATTGACTCATATCACTTCATTAGAGATGCCGTCAATTGATCAATTATTATTGTTCAAATCAGACATTCGATTACTAATTGATTAAAATTGATCAATAGTGATTATTATACACTTGGTTATTCGTAGATGTTTTGAAACACCGTTCAAAAGTTTGTGCTGTGCTCCCCGATGAAAGTCGAAGATCCTAAACCAATATGGGCACAATGAGTAGGGATGACATCAGGTAATAAATTCAACAACCGGTTCAAATTGGGTTGATTATCGGTCTATTAACTTAACTTATTGCGTAGAGAAACACTACTCAACTTTTTCACGATCCTGGCTTACGCCTCTCTTGCACGCATTTTGAGTTTACCTGCAACAGCATAATTTTTAATTCAAATAGAATGTTCGTGAAATGCAAAAACCCAGATTGTCTTGTTTAAAAACATTGGGTGTCTTGAAAACAGTAGCTCAAAGTTATTCCTAACAAAGAGTCTTATCTCAACACGTAATTTGTTTATTGACTCGCAGGCTCTACGATCTACCTCGTTTTCCATGCTACCACCCTCAGCGACGACGATACAGTCGGTTGCCCTGACAACGCCGGCTGGATACTCGTGATAGACAACTACGCCGACAATAACGGCACCGCTTCTTGCCTGTGCGAAGCGGCCGCCGGACAGAACGTCGTCGTTGAGTCGTATCTGAACACGTTGGTCGTCAAACAAAAAAGTAGGGACTTCGGAGTCAGGATGAATGCTACTCTCAACGTTCGAACAGGTGAGCACAAAATATCTGTTCATTAAATGGGGGTTTTACTTTCGATTTTTTCTCCTCATCTGACATGATGTGGGTATGATTATTTTGGCAGGCCTGTCTCCACTACGCTATGCCATAATGTTTCCGTGAGGTCATGTCCGTAATCTCTATTGGGCACAAAATATTAAAATATTTCAATATGAAAGAAAATGACAAACGACAAAATGATGAAAAAAATGTAATATAGGCCTACATTAGATACTCAGGAGTACTAGGCAATAATATTGTCTGAACATTAGTTCAAATGGAAAAAAATCAGTGAAATAATCGATAGGGCCTACAAATGTAATATTGAAATTACAAAATGAAAATTCATGAAGATATTGATATTCTGGAAATTTCCCAGAAAAGAGAGAGTCATAAATTTTCCAAGAAAACATTCTAACTTGGAAAATTCACCAACTCACAACTGACTAACTGCCATGTAGTAAGTAGCACTTTGTTAAAGACTTACTGAAAGACTTTTATCTACGGCGAAAAATTATGGTCACAGACAGCGCAGTCCTGGTGTTGAAGACCATTAGTTTTAAATAATCAAAATGGGGTGGTAAGATCGCCCTTGTGGTGCCCCGTCCAAACGATCCTATCTTTCATCCATAGCCTTAATTGGGAGCAATGATTTTGCATCAAGTTTCGATGTTATTGAAAAAAAAAAAAAAAATTTGTTAACACACACTTACGAATCAAAGTTCCAGTCTTCTCTTCGAGTAGGCTAGACACGCTTGCAAGCCTGTCGTCATAACGAGACGTTGACGATTGACGGTTACAGACGTGAACTACAAGCTGAAGCTGATACGCGGTGAGGAAGACGTCAACATCGAGTCGTGCGATCCAAACCCGTGCCAGAACGGCGGCAAGTGCGTGGTGAACGGGTCGCGACGTGTGTGCCAGTGCACGACCCACTTCACCGGCTTGTTCTGCGCGCTCACCATCTGCGAGTTGGAACCGTGCTTGTTCGGACAGTGCCAACTCACCGCCACCAACTACATGTGCAAGTGTGCCACGGGGTAAGACAACGTTGTCGTCGGAGACGGGTGGACTTGGTCGACTATCCTGACAGGGGTTTTCCGTGGTTCCCCTCTGTCGTTCAGGTTCATAGTGGTATTGTTCCTTAACAACAGGTCATTACCAACTCCTTCCCACTACCCAGAAGCACCTGATAAAATAACGTTTCATCTCATCTTCTCATCATTCTCGAATGCCAATACCGTCAAACCTCTATGCATCGTTTTTCAAGGGACCAGGAAAATGAAACCATGCATGCAGGAAAATGATCCATCCAGGAAAATTGAACATTGATTACATGGGAGTGGGTTGAGGAAAAATAAATGATACAAGCAGGAAAACGATGGATCTGGGAACGATGCATAGAGGTTTCACTGTAGATCTTAATACCATACAGTAAACCCTCGGTAATTCGAATTCCAAGGGACCCCAAAAATCAAAATTCGAATTAAAAAAATTCGAATTATGAAAAAAATGTTTTTTCCTTGTATAGTACAGTAGTATACTGTGTGCGTGCAGTTTGGTTGACCATGTGCGCCTTGCACATTATTTGTTCCCTCCTACTTCCCCCTTGCTCTAAGGAAGCCAACTTTGACAGCCATGTGGTTATCTTCAAGTCAAGTGTTTTCTCAGCAATTTTAACAACACAACAAGGAGTCCCATTAATACCATGTATTATCATGTCATTCATTAGGTAACACTTATCACAGTTCACAGTGTTGAAAGAGTCAAATTACCAAACTGGATGTTAGGATTAAAAGTAGGAAGCAAGGCATTAAATATAAATATTGGGACCCCGAATGAAATGAATGAATTATTCTCTCTACATGCACTAGCCGGCTGGTCCATTTATTATTGTTTCGTGTTTGTTCAATTTGAATTTCAGCAAAAATTACGAATAAAAGTTGACACAATCACATCCATTATCCTAAACATTACCGCTCGGGTGTCTCGACCAGCCAGATGTCTGTCTGTGACCCTGAAAAGACCCCCTGCCTCACCCCTCATCATGATAGCACGCGCTGCACATGTGGCTATGACGTATCTCTAGCTTGCCGGGTCGCCAGGAATGTTGATGACAAAGGATTTCACGTGATAAAATATCCAATTGTGAAAACTTTTATTCGTAATTTTTGCTGAAATTCGAATTAAACAAACACGAAACAATAATAAAACAGTAGTTTGGACTAATCATCAGTTCGAAATTCGAAATAATAAAAATTCGAATTATCGAAATGAATTAACATTGATATCCCTATACCAGCGGCCGGGGTCATTTCTCTGGTTCGAATTAGCGCGGAATTCGAATTAACCGAGTTCGAATTATCGAGGGTTTACTGTAGTAGAGCCTATGTCATTAATCCTTACATAAAAAAGACAATAACATTCTACTGTTCATAAGTTGATCATTCATTTATTGGTACTTTGGTGGTATGAATAATAATTTTTAATTTAATTCATTCATTTATTATGAGTTTAAGGACATAATAAACTGACTATTACGATTCATTCACGTCGATGAATGATGAATGAGATGATGCAAACATGAGATGAAAAGTTATCATTTTATTCGGTGTTTTTGGATGGAGTTGGACTTTTGTTGAGGAATCATCCCAGTATCAACCTAAATGTTGAAGGAAATATCAAAAAATGTCTTTCAGGATCGTTGAATGGTAGTAATCAAACCCCGGTCTCCTGAATGGCTCAGCATGCTAGCTACTGGTCCACCTCTCTCAATATTAAAATCCCGTATGATGATGGTGTATTTATCTCGTGCTCACTGTTAGATGTAAGATAACGTTAGATATTATGGATTATATGATGATAGATATTCCAGCTGCATATTAAATCAGAAACAACTATGTTTATCGCATGGCTGGATAACAGATTAACCAAACCAATTCAGCCTATAACGGTTCAAATATTCAACGCTTGTCATGACTGTATCAATTTAGTTGTTTTATCGTTTTATTGAAAAATGTCAACGCCTCGTATTTTGTTTATTCACACCTCTGTATTATTGGTCTAGAGTTGTGGGTCCTTGAAATCATTTTGGTCTGTTCATTCCATTTTGTTTATCCACTTATTATAAACAAAATTTTGCTATTCATTTTGTTTATTCATTTAATCGTTTTGTTTTGCATTTTGTTTATTCATATCACATGTTGTGTTATCGCATATTCAGATGCCGTTCGACAGTGTCAAATCGCTTTTCAAATTGTGTTTAATTAAACGATAGCTTTTGCCAAAAATCAACATTTTTGGCGCAATGTTTGAACTATTTCAGGCTGTATCGATTCTTCTAAACCATTTGCCAGCTCCGTGATGATTGTAGTCGAAGTTGTTCAGAAAAGTGGTAGTCGGATTTTTAAAATACCACTTCAAAATAAAATAGCATAGTCGTGTGTTGAGCAATGAAATAAAAATATCCGATAGAGTTGTTTGAGAAATTGTCAATATTATAGGAATATTACTCAATGTGTCGGGCTTTTAGGGCAGTTTCAAACTTGATGACAGTCAATTCTTCTTATCAATGGTTGGGGCTGGGTGTTCAGGAATTTGTTGACAGAAAAAGAAGGCACATTTGTGCAAATATTCAACCTGAGGCAGATACAAGTTTCATTATTACTATTAATACCAGTACCAAGTACAGCTACCTACGTGAGTGATTTGACATTCAAGGAAACATAAAACAAACAAGATAATGTTAAGAACGATGATATAGAAAATCTGAGGATTTCAAATCATCAGGATCATTCATTTGTTGATCATTGATTAGTTGTATGAGATGATGTGATTCGCTGAGATTTGAATGTCGTTCGTTGATGTGTTCTGGTACAGATACATGGGTGCGGCTTGCGATCAGAAACAGAAGCCATGCTCGAATAACCCGTGCGAAGGTCGAGGAGCGTGCCACGCCAGCGGTGACACGTACACATGCAGCTGTTACGCGTGGTGGGAGGGTCCCAAGTGCGAGAGGCGCATGTTGCAAATACCCTTCAAGGTAAGCTTGCTTCACTTGCTGCTACAATCATTTTGTCTGTTTTTTTTTCCATGATTATTATTAAAATTAAAATCTTGACAACAAGCTATTGTTTCCCCATGAAGGCACTTGATGAAAGTTTAGGATTGTTGAACGGGGCATCACAAAGGCAATCTTATCAACCCACAAGTAGTTCTTGTTATATTTATTATCGTCCACAATAATATAACAATAACAATGTAATATTATCGTTCAGCTGGTACCGTCATAAAGAATTTTTCGATAGTCTCAGTTGGACTTTTTGGCACTTCATCTGAACATATTTTATGTCTATATGTTATTAGTGATGCCTTCACATACCGTATATCTAGGTAAGGTACGGCAATACATTACCCAAGTATTATACTCTTACCTGGATACCCGCAATATGGAAAATGGCATTTGTAAATCACGCTAACAAGAGCCGTTGTAACAAGCTCGTCCTTGCATCATTCTTATACTCACGTTTTATCACCTTTCCTTCCATATCATTTTTAACTCGCCATGATTGAATGTATGAATTTGTAAATAATTCCCCTCCATATAGCCACTTGTTCTTCGTTGTCATGCCAAATATACTAACTGACTAACTGTAAATAGTTGTAAACTACCTTGTACTGAGAATCGTCATATGCGACGATTATGCGTGATGATTCACGCGATTGTTGGGGGTGGACACGTCTGACCATTAGGACTAATGATTAATGAATAGGCCAAGTCGAGTGAATCCCCGATATGTTGGTATTGAATGCAAAACTCTGTACCAATTATGAACTAAAAAGTAATAAGGTAATCCCTTCTATGTGCTTCTATTTCGTCAAATATTAGAATATTTTTAAAAAAGTCGAAGCAATTTGTGTTTATTTCAATAATGATTTTTTTTTTTAATTTTTAATGATATCTGTTCAGTCAGCTGCATGGGTAAAAATGTTATTGCTTATTCTGTGATGTTGTATTGCTGGTTTCTGATCTTTGTTCACTTTGATCTGCTTATAATGCTTCTTACAGCACTTGATAGTATTTATTCAAAGGTTTGCAAGTGCATTGCTATCCTGTCTCTACGTACAACTGTTGTCGTTTTTTACAGCCTCTGTCTGAACGGATGCTGAAAGAGCCATTCTGGTTGGGCCTCATCACCGTTACCGTGGTGCTGGGTGTCATCGGGATATTCTGGTGCGCCAAGAGACATTTCCCGGAGAAGCTGGAAAAGCTGCTCGCGGAGGAGGCTGACAGGAATAGGCCAGGTAAAGGGGATCAACTGTGCCGGGCATGTATGTTTTCACTTCTACTAAATACTAAATACATCGGCGCTACTTGTTGATTATTAGGGCTGCTGATCTATCGATAAATTAGGACTTTGTTCTGTTTTGCATTGGGGTAATTAGAAAGAATGGAGCATCCTGAATTGTTGGATCAACTTAGCTCACATAGCATCACTATAGCATAGAGCATGGCATAGCTCAGCATTTAGGCCTTTTTCTAAATATTGAGTTTTTTCTCAATTCAATTTTATTTACAGTTTTAGAAATTGAGAAACCCTTTCAATTCACAAAAATATCTTCATCAAAAACTATGATTGAATTTTCCACCATTTTTCAAAGTTAATTAAAACTTTTCAGAAAATTCTTGTTTGTCCAAGCGTCGATAATAACGGCGCACCGTTGTTTGCACCTTTTCCAGGCGGCCCGTCCCACTCGCGGCCCGCGTCCGTTCGCGACCAGCTGGGTTCCGTTGGCGGCGCCCCCGTCGTGGTGATCCCGTCCCCAACGCCCGCCTCCGGCTGCCCCCGCACGCTGCTAGGACGCCTCGGTATTCGCAAACCCTCTCTACTCAGCCTGACCAGCCCACACGGCACACAGGGGCACTCATCTACTGCCAGGACATTTAGTTTGGACGATTTGCTTAAACCGCCACCGAGAAGTAAGCTAGGATAGTCGTGCTGATTCAGTGTCACCCTCACCCCCCCTGCCCCCCTTACCCCCACACCACCAACTACCTGTACAGCATTGGGCTTATACGCGAGTTACTAGACGAACGCACTCTAGGCAGATTTATTTTGTATATTATCGGTACTTATTACTTAGTATATAATATGTGCATAGATCATATTGATAGATACTAGAACTGATAATATTCATTGATTTCTATGTTTTACCTACTAATGCAGCTTTTAGATTTCTTGTACATATTTAGATAGCGCCATGTCAGCGGATCTTGAATGTATGTAAATAGTGAGAAGTTAGATTAGATCGTAGTCGTGACGATTATAATAAGTTTGTTATCAATGAAATATAATTACTACAGTATTCAAAAAAACTAGACCTGTCATCAAATATTGAAATCAAACGAAAAAATGTCAACTTCAGTTTTGTTTTTTCGAAAATTCTTATAGTCTTATATTTATTTATTCTGAAAACACGTTTCTCATTTTGTCATTTGAGTAATGAGTGGGTGGTGTCGAACCATGGTCATACCAGGCGATTGTGCCAAAAAACATTGCAAAGAGTTTCGTATGAATCGGTATGTGATTTCAAATTGCAAACCGCGATTAGATAGAGAAGGACGTTTGATTTTTTCTAATTCCATACAGAGGGATTTCAATTGATTTTGAATTTTTTTGCTTTATTATCGGTACTGAAATAGTTGTTAATATCAACTCGGTTTTGTACGCTCTTTTTATTCACGTATATTAAAACAACTCGTGTAAATATCAACTTACGAAACTTATTCTTGCAGTAAGTGACTCGAATAGTTGGTAAATCTCTAAATGTCGTAACTTGTTACCGTGATAATGGATATTATGAAATTTAATATTGTTTATGTTTACCTTCAGATGTGTGATCTATAGTTGGATCAGATCAGGTATCGTAGTTGTAAGACACCTCGAAGCTCATGTATTACTTGTTATAAGGTCAGTACCTGTACACCACCCATAGTCTCTACCTGCAAGCCTTTTGTTGTCAAATCAATGTTTGTCTCTTCGTCTTGCTTCCAACTCTATTGCTCCAACAAGTAGGCCTACCCTGAAACACTGACTGAAGCTGTTTTCACACTATACGTAGTAAAACCGCGGACTATCCCCAGCGATTCAACTCCGTGTTTCGACCCTGGCTGTACCACAGTTCAACGGCGAGATTGTTTGAACACATTTAAATTTCCAGTGCTTGTTTGAAGGAAGTTATGATCCATAGAAGACCATGTTTGATATATTTGCCGCCTTGATTCAGTCCAAATCACATCAAAATAAGTAACACTATAGAAAGCCGTGTATGCCAAATTGTTTTCGTGCATTTACTTTGACAGCTGTGCCTAGATTCTACTCAAAGTTTTATGTTGAAATGGTAGACACATTTGACGTTTTTGCCTATATAGAGTGGTATGTTATAATTCTGTGTGTATTGCACATAATTGTTCAGTGAATATCAGTCTCCATTAATGATCTATTCAATTAGAAATGTAGAATATACCTTTAAACTTGATGTGAACCTTCAACCTTGAAGTTGAAACTTTGACGAGAGTGAGAAAAAAGTGAATATATGCCCGCGGGCAAAAATCACCCATGGCCCATGGTTTAACCCTACCCTGCAAGGCTGCACGGGGGTTTCAAGTTCCTGCGGGTTGACCCAGGGAGTGTACAGTGTAAACACAACAATATTTTTGACCCTGGGCAGACCACGGTTTGACTAACGGGCAAACACGTAGTGTAAAAACAGCTTGAATGAAACTACATTCCACTGACTGACACAATGTATCAATTTAGGTTGATTCCTCAATCTTTTTTTAATAAAAACACTTCTTATTGATTGCATCTACAAGTTGATTGAATCTAGTGTTGGTTCCAAGTTTGAAGCCCAACGTGTGAAGTTTGACTATGGTTCTATATAAAAATTAAATAGGCCTACTGAATAAAAAAAAAGAGTCCTGGATATAAACATACCGGTATATGATTTCAAAATGCCAGTATTCGAATACCTACAATATTTCAATGTCCATTTTGGGGGTCGTCCATGAAATAAATTCTCACACTTTTTTTATGACACTTAGATCTCCCCTGTTCCCCAAGTTGCAGTTTGTCTCTTAGTCACCTTTCCCCAAACCAAAAAATAAATGAAAATAATGAGTGGGTGACCTACAAAAATTCAAACAAATTTAATATATAGGCCTACCAGTAATCAATTTAATGACATTGATTGCACCAACAACACTTTAGTGCAGGTTGGTGCAAGACAAACATACAGACCTGAAGATAGCTCCGACTACTAGTACCAAACACGCTGTTATAGAAAAATTATATGTTACAAACAGGTGCTCCCTTCTCACATTGTCTAGTAAATCTTCACTCCTCTTCCTCCCCAAGTTGTGACATATTTTTTATTTCATGAACGTCCCCTAAAATCATACATTTTTATGAAGATATCTGAATTGGCATCAAAATGTTTTTTCATCGGCTATGCATCTATTTCTTGTTATATTTATTGACGCGGAAAGCCTATTACGTATGTTTAGAACTAGCCGTAAATGTATGTAAATACTCTATGTGGCGCCCCTCCCCCTGCCTCTAACCCCTACCCCCCCGCCTCCCCCTACCAAGCTGTGTTAGATGTCGTCTGTTTGAACACATTGTTGTCTATGTCCGTTGTGTGCGCTGGTAGGTTGCACTTTCTTCTTTCGATCATAATTATTCAAACAATTTTCAATCGATATTTGATCAAATCTTGGATTATAGCTATCGTACCGACTGATGGGCAACGTCATTCAAGGTTACTCAAAAGCTGTGTAACCAACTTTATAAGTTGAAAACAAACAAATGTGCTGTTACGTATCAAATTACAAATAGCACTACACATCCAACATTTAGTCTCTTATGGATACTGTTATAACTTTTTCATACATGAAAACAAAAACAAAAAATACTTGTTCACGTCATTTTTTTCACATATCATTTCTGCTGTCTGCATTGACGTCTTCTTTGTAGAACATCTTTACACGAATCGCAATAAAACAGTATTAGGTGACCCAGTACAACTGGGACGTTGCAATGAAATGTTACACAATATATCTTCGATTCAATTGGTATCATGCAAATGCACCCAAACTGAATGGTCCAACAGCCGACAATAATATTGGTCACCGATATGTAGCTTTAGGGAGAATCTGCATCAGGATTAGCATAGATTACATCACAGTTGCATAACCATCAGTGGTATAGCTATAATACAAGATCAAATGCACTATTCGTTTTGTTTTAATCACTCCTCATCAAACAAAAGTACTTATATACTCATTAGACGCATTTAGTCGATTGTTGTTAGTATCACTCAAGTCATTTAGTATCATCAACAAAATACAATTAATCTATCATGTCAATTTATCTGTAGGGATGTTTGCTTGCATTTCTGCATGTTTTCTCTTTCTTCTGTCTCGTTTTATTGTTCAAGTTCATGTTCATCTTCATCGCCTGCATCAGATCGAGTTGTATTATCTCTTATTCATTATTATCAAATCGCTGATACTAGGTGTCGATACGGAAATGGTTTAAACGCGTGAAAGTGCAAGCAAAATTATTCTACCGTGCTAAATACTTGTTAAATACTGAAATAGCAAATTGTAAATAATGTACATAGATTAGACGGGACTCGTAGAAACTGAAGACAATAATGTTTTGAGAGTTATTACCGATACAGTACTATTGTATTTCGTGTAATAAAAGGATTGTTGAGAGATGACTTAATGTGTTCTACATTTTACGTAGTTAGTTGACACATTCTTTAAATTCCACGTTTAGTCGTCCACGTAGCGTTCCATTAGTACTTCCATCTACATTTTTGCACAATTCATCTCTGTGAATACCGTAATAGAATATTTTGATAAAGTTGACTGAAGAATGGCCATTTATTGAAAAGGATTTTCTGGGACCGCCGAGTCAGTGAAGTCATAATAGTGAATACTTTTTTTTTTTAATAAATAACATCGAAACTTGATACAAAATCATTGTTCCCCAATTAAGGCTGTAGATGAAAGAATACAGAATATACAGAATATACCATAGAACGGTCCTCATTACAGCTCTAGAGAAGAGTTTTTCAAATGAGTTTTCTCAGATAGAATTTATAAGCCAGAGTTAGAATAGGCTATGAATGAAATAAACATAAATTGGTAGACTGGAACAATGCATAATTGGAACTAGGTATTTCATCTGTTTCATAGTACATTATATATACATTATTTATACATATACTGTAATTATATTCAATAGTACAGAATACTGATAGACTAATAGTACATTTGAATTATAGTTGACTTTTATTAAGTTATTTTTCGTTCGTACACTAATAAAATCAGGACTATGGACCCGAAACGCCGGTACATTTCCCGAAAACAAGCAGTTCCAGCTAATCCAGAACAAATGGTCACCCTACAGTGATAATATTTATTATAATAGACTAATAGTGAATGAAGTTATGGTAGTCTGTGGCTAGACCTACTCTCAACCAAGCACGTTCAGCTATCCGTCCCAATAATGCATTGCGCGTAGGATACGTCTACTCAACTGATTTTTTCATTAAATTGAATTTTCTCGGAGTAATATCATCTTTATACAGCTCGAGTGGTTATATGTATCAATTAAATTTGTTAGTGGGTTCGACGAATCGAACAGCTTGTGAAGGAGTATGTCAACAGTTTATACTTATCCTCTCATTTGATTATATAATCAGAGCGCACTTGGAAGTTCATTCAGTGGAATATCATTTTTTTACCGATAACTTTGATACGATGTAAGATATCAGAATTTTAATGCTTCACAGATCTATTTAAAACTGTCAAGATTGTGTACACAAAAACTTTTTCTATATTTCTCATTTTGTGTATCTGTGAATATGTTAAGAACCAAGATTAATAATTTGAGCACATGTCATTTTGATGGTATTCAAAGAGATCGTTTTTCTGTAGTAAAGCGATTATGAATTTCATATCAAAAGTCAACTCAACAATATCTAGAATGTTTGCTCAATCAACTTCCATATGCTCTCAAGCCTTAGTTATTCATAGTTCATGAGGTAGTTACTAGTTAGTCCAGAGTAGATATCACTTATCTCACCTAATATGTTTGTCCGCTTGTTTCACTCGTCACACTTGTACACTTCACTTGTTTCACTGGTCAACTCGTTGATGGGATTCTTGTCAACTTGTTTGATTGGAACTCGTCTGAAAATAGTTTGTAGGATTGTGCAAGTCCGTGCAATATTAAGTCCGTGTCTTCAACAGAATCGAACATGTAGTTCTCCCTCGTATTTCATACGGTTGTCGTTCGATTTCGGAAAATGACATCTAATAATCCAAATTGGTATTGGTTTTCAATCGATCGATAATTCCAATAATCAAAGCGATCATCAAAAATAACAATATAAATATAATTGAATATATATGAAATCCACTATATATGTCAGAACAATTACATAAGAATGAACAGATATAAGGTAGACGCCTACTTGTGTAGGCCTAGTTGTCTGCTTGTGCACTACATCGATACCAACTCTCAGTCATCTGTCTTGAAAATACAGCGTACACCTCCCGTAAATATCAATATTATTCAAATGATTGATCGGTTATCAATCGAGTTCATTCGCTACCACCTGAATGAGATCGATTTGTAGCTGAACATCTGTTTATCAATATTCGATTGATTAATCGATTAATCAATAATCCGCGGCGTTCCTAACGTTTCGGAATCTACAAGGTAGATATCAAAATTGTCAAGTTCAACAAAATAATGTTATTGTTCTAGCCCAAGCTAGCCATGGAGTTACTGATTTTCAACTGAATAATTACTCAAGTTGGTTCTATGTCCAATTGTTCATTCCTTTGTTTATAAAATTCAGTATTTTGGTGAAGACTCCAGACTTGCGAACCTAATTCACACTCGGACTGATCTTTTTTTTTTTTTGATAACATCGAAACTTGATACAAAATCATAGTTCCCCAATTAAGGCTATGGATGAAAGATAGGATCGTTTGGACGGGGCACCACAAGGGCAATCTTACCACCCCATCTTGATTATTTAAAACTAATGAACTTCAACACCAGGACTGATCTTGAAACTAAAAACATGGACTTGCACACTCTGAGTAGTTTGTCTTTAATATTTCACATTGCTGAATTTGAGGAACTTTTTGACTTCTATCTCTCAATGAAAGTAATCAAGTTCAAATAATTAATGAAACTTTGAAAGTATTGAACTGAATATTCTATAAAAGCTAAAATTATCAACAAATCAAGCTCAGTTGAATACCAAAAAAAGAACTTGTCAAATAGTTTCGAACTAACAATTTTCAATCCTGTTTCCGATGTAGGAACCCCTTCGCCACGCAAGAAACGCAACAACTCTACGCCGACCAAGAAGACGATAGCCGACAAGAAACAGATCCTGCAACAGCTGATTACGCCATCGGCGAATCAGAGAGCTCGGAAGATGAGCCTAGTAGAACTCATGCAGCTGAGCGAACGTAAACCAACGGAGATGTCAACAAAAGAGACTTCGTTCAGCGAAAACAGTTCGGACTCGAAACCCATCATGGACGCAAAACTTGAGAAGAAAGTACACTTTGCAAGACTTCTGAACAAGGTATCAGATCATTCTTAATTTTATGGAATTTCTCAATTTCAAATTGGGCTTAACAATGCACTGTACAACTGAGATCGTTTGGCTTTGGTGAATGAATAAAATGGTGGATGAGATGATGGAAAGATGTGATGAAAAGTTATTTTATTAGATATTTTGGATACTGGGGAGGAAACGGAAGGAAACATTCCCTCATTCATCATTCACCCACGCCAAAAGCTACAGATTTCAGTTATTATTGCAATGCATCGTTGATTCCAATATGAATAAATAAATAAGAATGTTCTATGGACCAGGTAGGCCAGGTAGACAGGGTCCAGGTCGAGTCTGGGGTCAGAGACAGTCTATGGATGTAATCTATAGATCTATGAATCTATGGAAATATAGACTGTAATTCATTCTGTTTGTTCTCATTTCTTGATTATTTTTACCATAGTAATTATTAGCATACAGCATACAGAATAGTATCATTCAAATAAAGAATATTCACAACTTTTTGATCTTTGGGAGACCTAGAATATAAATGAATAAATAAAATAAATTTAAGATTTCCCCTAGATTTCCTAGAAGATTTCCTAGATACATAAATTTTAAAAAAGGGCAGGCGTTTTTTATTGTCGTTTCACTTGCACTAGGTGTCGTCAGAGATGAGTTCAGGGTCAGAAGTCGAGGCGAGAGCTCAAAGATCAACGAGCACCCCTCCCTCCCCTGCCGGTCTCACCCGCTCCCCTCATTCGACGAGCAGCAACCAGGGCTCGGACTCGATGTCCAGCCTGGACGTGACAGGAGTCCACGATCTGTTATCCCAGCGACGGAACCACAACCGGTTGGTGCCGGCGAAAAATACGAGCGCCGACTCGATACTGGCCATGTTCAGGAACTTCCAGTCTACGTCGGCATCCAGTGAGTACCAACATGGACTATTCATTGAATAGTGAATATTGAGGCCCTGGATTTTAATAGTTTGTTGTAGACTTCGTTATGCTATTCATCTGTTCTGTCAATATAATAACAGAAGTAACCAAAGGGAGATAACAAGTTAACAGTTGATGAACTTTTGATGGAATACAATTATCAAAATCACTGAATAATATTAAATAGCATTTTTAATGTAGGCCTACTGGTGGATTTGCAGGGAAAATAAGTCATTCCTTTTCAACCTGGAAATTTCAGAATGAAATAATTTATAAATCAACACTAAATGTAGCTGTTGGTTTCAAAGGTATTTCATTAAAAAGGTATGCATTTTATCTGTAGGGACCAACATTGATAACTATCATAAGATATTAACTATTTCTAATGCACAGCATAATTCAAACATACTTTATAAGCATGATATAATGTAAGTTTACGCTGCTGGTTCTGAATTGTCCATTGCACTCGTTCCAGATCACATGCTCTCACCGTCTACCACCCCCACCGCTTCCAGCCCCCAAGACGAACTCCCCTCCCCCACTTCCTCCACCTCCTCTGTCCCAACCCCTCTCTCCTCGTCATCCTACACCATCGACTCCCCCCCGCTCCACCGCCACTCTCACACGATCGAGGTGCCTGTGCTCGACATGTACAGCGGCCACAAGTCTTCTTCTGGGGGGATGAACCCCCCCACGATACTGCTGGAGATCCCGAGCGGCGGACAGAACAAGTGCTTGTCGCCTATCAGGGAGATGCCGACCCCGCTACCCTCGCCGTGCCCCTCGAGGTCGCGCTCCCCGATGATGATGCGGGTGGATAGCGAACAGACGGAGGAGGAGACGAAGAGGGAGCGAGAGGAGGCGTTGAGAGGGAAGAAAGAGATGTTCAAACTGAAGGTAAATTCTTCACCTTGTTCATCATTGTTTCATTTTATTATAAAAACTATAACTATAAAAAAAATGTGTACATATATTTCATCCCTTCTGGTCCCATTGATTTCATATTGCCCAACTCCACAGGTCCTATTTACCACACTTGTGTTGTACAAACTCCACTGGTTTACATAGACTGCCAGACTTCTAGCTCAATAATCAAGTGCACCTCTGAAATTGGTTGATCATCATTCATCAGCTAACAATAATAATAGTAACTGGAATCAAATGTTTGAAAATGTAAGAATTCATTTTAGTTATGAAATACCGGAATTATGATGTTGTATTATTGAAAAACAAAACCCACATAAGCCAAGTGATTTTGTGTGAATGATATCTGATTGTTTGCACGGCTCTCAGTTACAGAACGCCGTTGACGACAACGACGGTCCATGCTCTCGCGTTCCCGTCATACCGGTGCTGATCGTCGAACAACCGTCACCCATTCGTTCTCCGACCCGCTACTGCCCCGGTTCGCCACCACCCCAGCGCAGCCACCCCGGTTCGCCCCCCCATCTCACGGGGTTCCTCGCGAGACAGGCGGATGTGAACAAAGCTCCTAGAAGGTTGCTCAAAGAGCTCGATAAACCAACTTCCTTGGACCTGCCGTGTCCACCACCCATGATCACGGTGAGTCATTCTCTAGCAAGTCTATACATGGGCGATCCGGTCTATGACAACAATAAAATGCATTTTATAAAACCATTTTTCATTTTTTCCATTTATAAAACCATTTTTTTCACAGGCATACAACTTAAAAAAAACACTTTTCAGCTTATAACTAAGTGTAAAAATTTTCAAGAATTCACAAAGAGTCGCATCTTTAGGACGTCTTAAGTTGAGACCACTTTACAGTTTAGGACCAATATTGGTCCTAACTCAATAAAATGGTTCGAACTTAAGGCGTCCTAAATCCGGGCCCAGATTGATAATTATATTTCACATCATTTTGAAAATATTAGAAATACCTGTATTTTCTCCCGTACTAGAAGTTTGATATCGCGTACCGTTGGAAACTTATCACCAAAAATTTGATATTAATATATCGTATAGTCCCTACCTATAACTGAATATAACTTTCAAATAATATATACAAATATTATGACTCGTTGCACATAGAGACTTATCAGTTCTTGTTTCTTTCAGGTAACATGTCTGCTGAGCGAAACCGAATCGGACACGGAATCCATATCCCCAACCAAAGGCACCATGAGCCACTTGATGGTTCCGTCCAATCCGGGCATGTGCTACCTGAGCCCATTCAGCGTGTGTTCCCGAGCCGATCGGACGACCTCCGAGTCCAACCTCAGCTCGTCCGGGTACAGCTCGATGACGAGTCCCGGCCCGTCGAGGTGCGGCTCCAACAACCCGCTCTGCCCGTCCGAGTCCGAGGACCATCAGCCGACGCACAGGTACGACCGGCAAGCTGAGGCCATCGAAAAAATACTCTGAAAGTACTTTAATAATGCTTCGACAGGTGAAATACGATACAATTTACATTGTGTTGTCTTTTACGATGTTGATGTTTGAAAAAGAAAGGTTGAATCAATTCTAGACAGCCCAAATATCATTTTTTCACCATTTTTTTTTCAATTCAAAGAAAATGATAATGAAAACATTTCGGTATTCACATGAAGATAAACGGTAGATCTACTAATAAAATTTGGGGTCTCAATTTCATTATTTATTTTATTATATAATAAAATGCTTTACACTAAAATATGAAAAACTTCCAGAAACACGAAAAACTCCCATCCATAGCTTTAATTGGGGAACAATGATTTTGTATCAAGTTTCGATATTATAAAATAAAAATGAAAAAAATTTGAACAATTTGGACTCATATAGCCTATATAGGCCTATATATATATATTCTCTCATTATTTTGCCAATTATTTCTTCAATCATTATTCCCTTCAAGGGCCATGCATTAACTGCACCATCCAAGTTCAGTTAGATCAGGTTAGGTCAGGAACGTAAATTCACAGCCAACTCAACTCTCAAGAAACTGAAGTAGGTATTATAGTAATCTAGAAATAATTATCCAGTATTCTAACAAATGCTACCAACATAAAGTGTGTTTGTCTGTGGTCTCAGACGAGCGTCGCCGCTGTTAGGCACAAGGCAGGTTCAGTCCGTTGACCAGCCGGTGCCAAGAGGTCGGTCGGACTCTGAGACGATGTCCGACGATCCGTACATCGAGTCCAACGACGAGGGTTTCGGAACGGACCACCTTGACGATAAGATCGAAGACGGAGAACTCAAAAGTGCCAAAGAGTTGGAAGTTTTTGTTGGTGAGTATTCAGTGATGGTGGAATTTGAGATTCATTTATATAAATTGAAGAAATTATACAATACAAACATAGCATACGCTGATGCATTGTAATGAGCGAAATATTTATTTGAAATGTAATATATATGGTGTTACATATATTGACCTTGATTTTGAACTATCAAGTCTAGTCACTCAACTTGCTTCCTTCCTTCATTATTTCTGTTGATCATCTTAATTAATAGGCCTATTATGTTTGGTCTGAAAAAATGATATTCTGTAAAAATGTTCAGGCCCATCATTCTTGTGTTGAACTATAATAAAAATAGTGATTCCTGACATTTTTTGCCATCTCAAATTTTCCTATCTTAGCTTTTGAAAAAATTTCAAAATTGGGAATGTTTTTTCAATTAGATTCTGTTTACACAGCTCATAAGGTCGATCTGACGAATTGTGATTACCTTTTTATTCCACTGCAAAATAAATTCATATTGAAAGTAGAAATTAGCCAAAAGAAGCCAAGTTAATCTCTACTTTCAAAACAACAGAATTGCTTTTAGCTGCTTAATGCTTCGCGTAAACGATGTGCATCAGGCAAGATATATAGAGATAGGCTGCGTACTGAGTGTTTGTGGCTTTAGATGAGCAACTCTTCAACTCGTTCTGCTGTTCATCTACCCTCCCCCTCCTCAAAGTCAATTCAGATGCCGTCTTCCAATAAATATTTCTGCCATCGAATTGTTGTATTTGTACAATATTCCAAATGAAACACGCGAATTCATCAATTTATCAACTTATCAACATCATACTTTTACCTGTTGTAATGTTTACTTTCTCTATAATGATTAGTCGATTACTATACTAACTATATTTCATTTATGCAGGTAAAGATTTCTTGGACAACGGAAGAACAATCCTCGGCCTACCAACATTAACAGCCAAGACCGACGATTGCCAACTGTACGAAGATCGCACAAACTGGTTGACTGAAATGCACGGTGACAAGTTGGCACCAAGTGAACCTCTCTGTCAGAACTTTTTCCCCGTTCAAGTGTCTGTCGACGGAATGGATTGGGGTCAGGGTCAGGGACATACCACTCCCTCCACGAAGACGTTCTTCGATGCAGAGGGAAATGACGTAAATTCAGATGTCACAAACCGGATAGGAAAGTTTTCAAGTAAAGAGAGATGGTTATCCAACGATCAGGACTATTGGAATCGAGTGGTAGAGAAATTATCGGTTCCGAATTCGATTAAGAAGTCTGCTAGTTTAGAGGTTGGTTCCGATAAGATATCCCCGAAAGGTATTAAAAAGTTCCGCAGTTTTGAGGGTTGTCAAGGCCAAGAGAAAATTCCCGCAAACGTTGACATGAATAGGAACGACACGAGAGAAGACGGGGGGAGCAAGATGTCGTTGCAGCTGCCGTCGATTGTCGTCGAAGCTGGCACGACTGGGCGTGACAACCGAATGAGTCCGATGAGTTCGAGAAGTGAGAGTCCGTTGAGTGATCGAGGAAGATGCTCCCCGCTGATGTATAATAAAATGGCGCTGACTGATTCAGAGTATCCCAGTTCGGACGGACCGAAACCACATAGGAAGTCGATGAGAAGGAGAGAGAGGAAATCAAGGTAAACAAACTTACTTAGTACCTAATCTTAGAGAAACCGTTAAGTACGCGCAGGTGTTTCTAGACGAACTCACTTGTTTATGAAGTTGGTCACGCATTGAGTTAGATACGTTTATTTTATCAAAATTATTCATTGGCAGAAATCCAACTAATTTTTTGAAACCCCAAAATATGATATTTTAAAAACTACGGTTGTGAGAATTTACGGTATGAAAGCTTGTATCCCTGGACTTATCATGGTAGACTAAGCAGGCCGACGTAACGAAGTCGAACATTCATCTGGCTATGCTCAGTATTTCACGTTTGGTCAAAATTCTCAATCAACATGAGTCTGGCTTTGAATTTCTTTAGAATCAAAATGAAGAGAATAAATTGAAATACTTCTGTCGTCAGTATTCACGGCATGTGATCTTGCACGCATTGCAGATCCGTATGGCCTCCTGGGTAATTGAAGATGTTCTTGGAAATACCAGAAGCTTTGTTATTGATTCTTGTGAAAAGTGAAATGGAATGAGATTCCGGCTAGTCTACTGAAAATGGCTTTCAGCCATTCCCGAATCACCTTCTTCTCATTCCATTCCACTTTGTTCCACATAGACGTACCTCTTGAGAAGTGATAATTAGTTGAACTTGAATGTCAACATTTGTTGCAAAATTGAGCACAGTACTCCATACGGCTTTCCATCACTGACAGCAACTCATTTACCGGCTGCCATTGGCTACAATTTGGTAGCCTTGTGAAGGTAGTCTAACCATGCAACAAAAGTAATTTCATATTCCATGATTTTGGAAGTCAAGAATAACCAAAAGGGAAAAAACTTAGAAGTTACATGAAAAGAGTTGGCCCATAAAAAATAATTCATCCATTCCATGTCATGTTTCATTAGTTTTGAGAAGAAGGCTCCCTGATTTTGGCCACTCAAAACCAGCAGCTTACCTTGTAATACTGAACTTTATCATACTTTGAAATTGAGGTTGATTCGTGTCATCAGGGTTGGTGCTATAACATCACCGAGTTCCTCTATCACTCGATTATCTTCTCGTGTTGGCGACAAAAGCGTCACCAACGTTCCTCTGGGGCACCTGCTCGACGTGCCCGGCAAAGACTACCAACCGCCGCAGCGTAAACCAAGCCCAAAACGGCGCGCTCGAACGGTCCCGTTGGTCAGCTCGTCATCGTCTTCTGAGAGCATCAACTCTGCTCGGGAGATGAGAGCCGCTGAGAAGAAGATACTGAGGTCGAAAGATGCGTCCGGCGAGGAAACGGGAGAGGTAAGATGCACTTACGTCTTATCTGATAATATTTTACATTCATGTCACTCTTAGGAAAATAGCAGTGAGTACAATCAAAGTTGAATTAATTTTGTGCCAAAAGTAAAATACCAAAATTTCACTCACCAGGTGGTTATATAAAAGATATGAAATTATTCTGAAAGTTTTTTCATTTTTTTCATTTTTTTCAGTTCTGTTTTTTCAAGTTTGCTCAATTTTTTTAGTTGTACAGACACATGAAAGTTATATGGAATCATGTGATGATGTTAATTTATATTGATTTATATGTACCTGACAGATCTATGTACTCAATGTTTATATTGAAACCTTATCTCCAACCGTGCAAAAGATATTTCCACAAAACTGGTCCTTCAATAATTCCAACCCAAACCGATCAATCAAAGAACAACCAAAGACTGATGAGAACCCATACTGTTCTTGTTCTCGCTTATAATATTTGTATTAATATGTTGTCCGAGTTCAGATCGCAGTGCTCGTACACGGTTGAGCCCTTGCTCGCCATAAGTCATAGCTCAATCGCAAGCCACGCAACAGTACAATGGGAAAAGTAACAAACAAGTTTGATGAAATCAACACTTTTACAAAGTATTTATAAGTATTGCGCTATATAGACTAGAAGTAAATTAGGCGAATACTGTAAGTGTTGTTATTGTTGTATGAGCGAGTAAACTGCTATACACTTGTAACATTCAAAATTCTAATATGATCGAGTGGGAAAAAAATACCAGCAACTTACCTTGAAAGAATGATAAAACAACCCAAAATGAAAAGTCCGTTGATATAATACATAACAAAAACACACGAGAATAATATAAAATTGGCATTACGGCTACTGCCTTGGACATCATAAAAACCAAAGTTATAACCTGTGTTGAACTCTTGCTTCTACTGTGACTATAAGGTAGTATCCAAAACGTCTATTTTATAATCTCGTGTGTTTTTTTAACTATGCGTGTTCTATCAACGGACTTTCCACGATGAGTTGCTCGACTCATCTCTCGAGGTAAGCTGCTCTGCTATTCATTTTATTCTATTATTCATTTTCATTTTTTTAATTAATTTTTTTTTATTTGCTTTTCATTCTATTTGCTTTCATTTTCAACCCAGTTCATGTCACTTGGCTACTGGGCTATATACCAAATTCACAGCAAGTCATTTCAAAAGTCCAAAGTGCATATGTAAGTCGATTTAGGGATATATCAGGTTTTTTTTTGGAAAACTATAGAACTGTGTAAAACATTGACATACCAAAAATATAAAGACATATAGGCCTATCGTTTTTAGTAAATTTATGGCTGCTTGAGTAAAAACTATTGTAATTGTATCATACGTATATAACCATTTTCTCAGCAGGTGAAACTGATATTTAGCTGTGTTGCCATATTAGAACATATGGTCAATAATTTTAAATTTAATACTACATATTATTTCGAATGTATTGAAAAATCTGTGTTTCTTGAATAATAGAATTTGAAATCGTTTTGGGTTGTAAATATCGTTCGAAAGTAAGCACCGAAAACCTAATATTTTGCTAAATCTCACACGCTTAACATTCGTACAAACGTAAAAGTAAAGTAAGAAGTAAAAACAATCGTTTTCCGAATACATAAAAACTTTTAAATTAGTATAAAAAGATGTTATAATTTTTATACCAAGCCATTTTATTTTTATTTTTTATTTTTTAGTAGGCCCATCTTAGTATCCATTCGACTACGTGATGAAAACCGTAATGAAAACCTCTCGATTTAAAAGAACTTGATGATATTATTTCCAACAGCAACAGGTGTGATCTGTAGAATGAATCAAGTCTTTACTTTGCTCACCTTAGTATGTAGCGCTGAGCATTTCCTTTGCTAGTTGTAGTTTGGAAGTATCGTTAGAACAAACTTGCTCAGCTGTGATTGGTTGATTCGTGAATCACTTATCTGTAATTACCAGCTGCATAACTAGGAGGAATTATGGGTCTATGGCAAAGGACTCTTAAGTAAACATATACTAGGATTTGGTATACATGTTACAGCACATAGGCTCATAGCAGTACCTTGACCAGACTTCTTAATTGTTTCTTTACAAATATTGTCACCCTCCCCCCCTCTCCCCTCATTACATGAATTATGTGATAAATATTAGGCAACCAATTCATAAGTAATTCCCAATTCATATCTTGGTTATCCTTGCTTATCCTTCAGGGCTAATAGTGACCCAATACCTGATATGAGATAAGGTTATTAAGTTGATACAAGTAGGCCTGATACAAGTAATACAAAGTGAAAAAGGTGTAAGTTGACCCATTTTGCATTAACTGTGTGATTCTCAAATTAAACTTACTCAAACAGAATGTAGGTTATGTATGTACATTTTACAGTAACTCTGATACTCATATTAGATAGTTGATGATGAAGTTGTATTAACATAGTTTCTAGTTTCACTGTGTAATGTTGATTAGTTGCTACTTATGGATGATAGAGATTGAATAGATACTAGATCGTGTGTAATTGAGTAATAAGTATGTAAGCCAAAGCTGGCGATAACTTTAATTCCGGGCTCCGTAAAATTACGTGAATCCATGCAGATTTTTTTTTTAAATAACATCGAAACTTGATACATAATCATTGTTCCCCATTTAAGGTCATGAATGAAAAATAGGATCGTTTGAATGGGGCACCACATTGAGCATTTTACACTTTTGTTGACATTATAATTTATTCCATCTGAAGTTTGTAACCCCTATTGAACACACTGAAAGCATTCTTTGTATACTCCTACTTTAGTTTGTCAGGCTACATGGAATATTTTTCGTTCATTGAATGAAAAATAGGATCGTTTGAATGGGGCACCACATTGAGTATTTTACACTTTTGTTGACATTATAATTTATTCCATCTGAAGTTTGTGACCTCTATTGAACGCACTGAAAGCATTCTTTGTATACTCCTACTTTAGTTTGTCAGGCTACATGGAATATTATTCGTTTACAGGAAATAACAGGCCAAATTCTACAGAAGGTCGTTGTAAAAGACGAACCTCCGAAAGCGCACAGAAAGTTCAGTCGATTACGTACAATCGGTCATCAAATACGGTGAGTTTTCTCATCATGTTTCTTTGTTTTCAATTTCAATACCTCCTCAAATATTTATTTAGGCCCCAATGTTAATATTACCGGTATTTTTAAAAGTTTTCTATTCAAATAAATGTATCCTATTTTTTTGTTAGGATTATGTGACTTACAGACAGTAAACAACGTTCAAACTGCTATTAAGCGCATTTTTTTTTTGTAACTATGTAACTTTTTGTAAAAAATTTCAAAAAGATGTGTTGCATATGAAATGTTCTCATCATTCTTAATTTCTAGCTGGATATTTTGTTATGGGACTAACGTTCAAAAAAACATTTCACCAAAAAAAGTGATATTTTGCTAAATCACCTCTCATGCAACCTTGAGCATTTTTCACGTGATGGACAAAGTATATGACAAATCTGATAGCTAGAGCTGAAAATTATGAAAAACCTGTCAAGAAGCTGCTGTAAACAATTTTAAAATGAAGTACAAACCACCTCGACTCGTTTCATCCTTGTTCAATGCGCATCAAACTTTCATGAACAATTTGCAGTTCTAATTTAAAATTTTCTCATAATTAATTTGGAATTCGATTCACATCCCAGTGTTTTAGTTTGAGTTTCAACATGCACAGATCGTCTCAGTTCACAATGGAGTCGTATCTGCTTAAGACTTCTCATATTGTCATATTGTCATGATCATGACAATTTCAACGCCTACGCAACCTACAGGAGCTATTTCTTAGTTGACCTTTGCTTGACATATCTGCTTTGTCCATTGTGAACATTTTTTCATATTTCCAACAGAACTAATTTATGCGTACTTCAATTCTTGGGACAAGCTTGTTACTAAAATCAAACTCAAGACAGTTGTGAAACATACCATTTATTCTCTCTATATTCTTAATCGAATCAGTACTATGACTAAGAATTGTACTAGAACAGTGACTAGAACTGTTACGAATCATTCTGAAACTGTAAAGTTCCCAATTGTTTGTGAAGTTCTACATGTTGTTGTCGTGTTGTTCAGATTCCTGCGTCGTATCGAGCAAAGTTTGAAGCGTCGTGGGCGGCTAGTGAGTCCGGGCGACAGTTGCGAAGAAGAGGACAACGATCTTCCGATACTCAAGTCCAGCAGTATCAACGAGTTGACGTCTGGCCGCGAGCTGCTGATACCTCGCGGCGACCGCGCTTGGAGGAAAGTCACGATCACAGGTAATCCAAGCGGTCACACGGATTAACTGCACGGCTGTCGCTGGACTTACCGACGCCTCACTTGTTATATTCTACAGTAAATCTTGTATAATTCTAAATTTTAATCACTTGTAAATTATTATTTCAACTTGAGAAAATAGAATTGAACAAATATTAAATATCGAACCTGAATGGTAAAATTATGTTAACTATGATGAAGAATTAAACATGAATCGAAGTACAGTATACGATTTTGGATCATTGAGGTAATAAAGCAGAACTGTTGAAACATTTCTATATACTGTATTGTAATTATGTTCAAACTTTTGACTACAAATTTACAGTAAGAGACGACCAATCAAATTGCAGAATTGTTATTTATTCTTATGAGAAATGTAATTCGATCAAAACTGCTCCAAGGTTGATGTTAGTATAAATGAGAGCAAAAAGTTTCATTTAAAGTTGATTTTAAAAGCATAGTAAAACCAGACTATTGAATTTATATGGAAAGGTCTAGCAGTTGTAAGAGTGCTAATGAATTCATAGAGAAGCAGTATAGGTTGTGAAGAGAGGGGTGATATTTTTACGTGTGCTATTTCGATGGATATACCTAAATGAACAGCACAATTAATTTACATGTTTTTATCGAAACATTAAAATTATAAAATTCAAATGTAATCAATACGAAAACATAGTTGCTGAATTCTAGCTAAACTCTTGTCCATCATTATGTAACGCAGTCTATAGTGTTTCTACGTTGTAGACTGCGATGATCATTTCTTCTCATTTAAGGTGTTTAAATGCTCGACTTCAATTATTGCAAATTCAAAACACTTGTGGATTTGTGAATCTTCCGAGTAATTGCAACACGTATTGTGTGTTACTTGCATTACTTTCAGTCGAGTAAACTTAATGCGTATATAATATAGTTATTTATATGCATTTGAACAGTTTCATGAAAGGATTAAAAGTTGAACCTTGAATACAGTTCAGGCACTGTATTAATATGTGAGCCTTAGACCATACATTGTGACCAGTTGTTGGAAGTTGTCCGTACAAACGTACGGCGAGCTATCATTTGACACGGTTATCATATTTATAGGCTGAACGATGATAGCAATCAGAGTATCAATGTGTAACTGTAACATATTATATGCTCAAAATGTTCGAGCTGATGAAATACAAAAATATAATGTGAAATATCATTCTTTTTCGAATCAACACATTGAGTTAAATTACGAGTGCTGCCTGCATATACCGCTAGTCATTCAAATGGATGCAGTTCAACCATTTGCACCCAGAATGCGCTATGTGTCCATGTCTACAACAACAGGTGACACTCAACAAAAGAATAGAGTTTTTGAAAATGGATTTCTATTTTAATAAAGAAAATTCCACATTTCTAAAATGAATGGGTTGAAAGTGACACATAAAAACTGGAATGATTTGTATACCAATATCTTGAGTCTTTTCTTTGAAGATATTTAATGAGTATTCAAAATAACACGGTTGCACGATAGTTACAAATAGCGTTGATGTAATAGCTCCAACTTGCTCGTACTACAACGTTGTATGGTCTACGACTAAACATACTGTCTTTCTTTCGCGTTACTTCTCCGACATCTACGAAGCTTAGATGTGGTTACATGAATGTTCAAATAATAATTATTATTAGTGTTTATCAATATTTTACTGTATTCACTTATCAACATAGGTCTAAGCCTATATCTAATTGTATTACATAACCTATAAAACTAATCACATGTTTTATTATACGGGTTTTTTCAAATTTAAAGGAATATAAACACATTTGTATTTAATCAAACTATAAAAGTTTTAACAATCATACTGATGGTCTGTATCTGTGATATACGAGCACATTGCGGTGAATTTGGGCGGTAAGGCTTGAATAACGAAACGTTTTCCGTAATAAATGTGTAAGTCTCTCTGCGTGATAGCTGTTGACCAAACTTTGTGTATTTTGCTTTAACATTTACTTGTAAATACGGTTATGTTCTCATTTCTGTACTCATTCAGCAATACGTGTGTGTGTTTTAAAACAAATGTTATATTACGTGTTTTCCAAGTTAGTATGTCAGTGGTCGAATTGGTGGGTGCTTGCCCCCGCATCCCTTCTCCCCCACTACCACCCCTCATCCCCCCCTCCAAAAAAATGTTGACGCTCACATTGTTCCGTAAGTAAACAAATTATGTAAGCAATCCCCCCAGTAAGAAATGTACTATTTTTCATAATATAATACAAGTTTTCACTAAATATCAGAGGCCTACCAGGAAACCAGGATTACTTATCACTCAGGAATTACTTTTTCCTCGTAAATAATCATTCATCTTTATTTTTATTCGCTTGTTTATCAACGAAACCATCTTTGAAATGCTGCCATACTACTCTTGTATGTTCATACACACATTCATAGTTCAAATTTTCCATAGTAATCAGCGAATGAACTGAATACTGCCGAAACTCATAAATTGAATTTAAAAATTATATGATACCATATTTTTACCTCAAAATAGCCCCCCCCCTCCCCTCCCCCTCCCATGATTGTATATATACAGTAATTACATTTGTGACACGAGACACTTTTGCTCTCTTTCGCGATGAAAAACATCCAATTCGACCGCTGCTGATAGTTTGCCAAGGAATATTGAATGTAATGTCGAATTTATTAAGTTTAACATTGATAATATTTATATGCACTGGTTTTCTACTAGTATTGTGACATCATACCCGTGCACTCCTTCAACCGACAGATAGATGGCATTACATTGTATTTAACCCTTTAGATGATTGTTATCTTGGTATTTATCGTATTTTGATGGCAATATTATATATAATACATATGTATATATACATACATACATATGCAAAATACTGTCGTCATATTTTTCTGCGTGTGTATATTTTCATTCTTGAAGTACTGTATTGAGTTTGTGTAATCATGGTTTATTTTTATTACTTCATAATGCATATTAAAAAGCAAGTGAAGAAATATTTATAATAAACTCAAATTATTTCAATTATTTCAATTTGTTGTGACATTAATTTCAAAATTATTGTGAAAAATGATTTTCATACAATTATACCTTGTCCCTTTCCTGCCTTGCTGTGCTTAACCAGAAATACGTTGCAACAGACATATTTGTGGTGTTAGTTGGTTTTCACTTTTCGAGGAAAAAATAGTTTACCAACCTTATTCGTCAAGGTCTTCGTGGATTTCAGGATCAGACGTCAGGCTTGTGTACGGACCATCAGGTTAGTTTACTTTGTGTAACTTCCAAATCCGTAATGCAAAGCTGTCTCGTTGGAAGGCCCCAATTTGTCTGAGGACGTAATAATGCGATACATCTGTGTTGTTGGAGAATCGAGCGGAGCTTGGCAATTTGAATTCCACCATTTCTTCACTCGGATATATTTCAGGAGGCTATAATGTTCTCAATAATAGCTTGCTTTTACGTCACAAAATTGTGATAAAGTATATATTAGGGCAGCTATCTTGTAAAATGAGGTTCGTTTTTTCTGATAAAGTTCGTTTTAGAGTTCATTGAAAATTAATCAACATGTAACTTGTTATCACCCTTGATTACATCTGATGATGATGATTATTGTTTGCTTAATGCCCCACCAACAGCTAGGTTATACAGGGGTACGAATGAGCAGGTGATTATGAAACTATGAAGTGATGATTAGTGATAGGACATTTATAAAAACCCATACCTTACGTGAGATTCGAACCCACGCCCAGCGGTGACTTCAGATTCTGAAGCGGTGCCTCAGCTGACCGAGCTACCGAGGGTGGCGATTAAATCTGTTATTTCTTTGGCCAATGGGGCGATTAGTGTACCGGAGTCTTAAACCAACTATCAAAATTCAAATCCTAAGAAAAATGAATAATATTAAAAGTTTCAAGAGTCAATTTAGCAAATGTGTAGAAGAGAAAGAGAAGATGATGTGAAATTGATGACTTGTTTGAAGACCCCACTAGCATTCAGATTATTTGGGGGTAGTAATGAGTGAGTGATGCATGAATGATGCTTACAAAATCTCGTGCTTTGCGGGTTCCTCAAGCAAACGGCCAAAATGACTTCGGTTTCTGATGCTGAGCATTAGCTTAAGGAGCAAGAAAGGCAGCTTGAAATTGTTCTAAACAAAATGTCATAATATTGAAACCACTCAATACAAGTACTAGGTAGTATAGGCATAAGTGGGATGACTTGTATTGGATATTCTAATTCGATATCGAATCGAAGGTCAAAAATATCAAATTAATCATTTTTTTCCAATTGACCGTCAACCCTATTAAATATACACTTTCAATGTTGTCGATATCGAACAAGAAGAATCTTGTTTTGAATTGTGCATCAAAATTTTAACAATGAGATATCGATCAGCGTCGATAATAACACCGCATACAACATAGTATGTAACAATAAGCATAGTAAATGTACTTTGTCAATCCGTATCTTAATGTATCTCTGCCATTTGATTAGCGGTCAGAAATTAATTTTGACAATGATTCTACATTGAAGAAATTCGAGTTGACTTTATTCAAAAAGTATATTTTTGAACAGAAGATTACACATTGAATACCAGTATGTGAAAGAACACCCACACTTCCAAACTGAAATTATAGCACTTGGAATAAAAATATAATGTTGCCATTTTGATGAATGAATATTAGGGTTTCAAGGTGCATCGACAGCGAGGTAATTTTTTTCTCTAAATGTAGTAATTCAAATGGAAATGGCCATATTCATTTTTGAGTAGGCCTACTCAAATTTTTACACCTTCCACGTCACTGCATAAGGAATGAAAAAATATACATATTGCATCTCTAAAAGTGATAACATTAAAATTCGATATAATTTAACACATATGGCTCCATTTATAGCGAAATTGAGGAATGAGTCCTTTTTCTTGTTTTCAAATTGCCCGCTAGAAGTTACTGACAGCAAGCAGCTGTTGTCCCCACCCCGCCATCAGAAGCATGTCAAAAGCTCAGTTTTGTTTACATCACCTTTAGTCTTGGCCTTTGGTATCTTTGCCTTCAGTGTTGTTATGACATGTCATAAGTACCCTCTTTAGTCTTATGGTCTTGAATATAATATTGTCATAACATACCCATGTATCAAGAAATCACATGACCACATTGTCAGATAAAGAGATGTGATGTGAATTTGACAATGACAATGACACTTGACTTTACATGACAGTACATGACAGTACTGAAGTGACTGATAAGACAGAACCAATCTTTCTTTGTGTCCAATTTGTATCTGCTCGTACTAATTAGCACAGGTAATCGAATAGTGTGTACTAGTCTATACTTCCAGGTTCACTTCAAAATATACCTAGGCCTACATTGAGATAGGCCTAGGCATTGGCATTAAGTATAGAGGTCTAAACCTCTATACTTAATGGCATTGGGGTAGGCCTAGTGAATAAGGTAGGACTGGGCTCTAGCATTAAGTATAGGCCCTAGAGGTTTAAACCTCTATACTTAATGCCTGAATCATTGAGTTTGTGAACCGTTATATACTCATTCTTCGTTTGTTGTACTCGATTTTACTCTAAAATTACACTTTTTCTACGAATTGTCTATTCCCACGACTTGATCAGCGAATGTTCTATGCCCACGAAGCATTGTTCGGGTTGTGGAAATAGGTTATGTGGGGGTAATGGAACTATAATGTGATGATAATTGAAAATTCACTCGACTACCTTCTTCCGCTGCCAGGCTCTCTGTGTGGAATCAAATGAACTGCGTGAGATAGCTTCGTGAGCCCGTTCGTGAGAATAAATGTGGCTGCAGGGGTCGACTATTGATAAGACCCGAACGATGGTTAGTGGGAATAAAGATTACATGTCTTGTCGGCACGAACACTTCGTGCGAATAGTAGTTTTGGTTGCTGGAGGCACGACCCGCACGAACGTTTGTGGGAATAGGATTGGCTCTTTTTCGGGACGGAGCTAGTTCAGCGTGAATAGATTATTTGATAAATAGTGCGGTGTATAATGCGAAGTAGAATGAACAACTTGGCATAACTACCACGGGGGCAGCAGGGGCAACCACCACGGAGCCTATGGCACTAGGGGGCCCAAGTTGCTTCATCTAAAATATTTTCCTCAATTAAACAAATGTGGAATTGCTCATTGCTATTTATTCAGAAAACACTTTTTAATAGCAAAGTGTCTGGTTACACCTATCACTATCAATAACGTAACGGGATAAGCAACATGCCATTTTCCTTTCGCACCATGCGTATATCAAAGGGATGCCGCCTCACAAATTGTATGGTAATTTGCTGGTATGTTGTCAGTATTTTGTTGATCTATACAAGTAATAGATGTAATGCAATCTGTGTCCAGCTCTTCCCAACTGCATAAAGCAATATTGGAATACATTTCATTTGAATTGGCCAATCTAAATTTAAAATACGTCTGTAAAAGCATTTAGACCCCAAGTCAAAAGCCCTACTGCTATATTTACCATTTGATAACTGGATAATTACGCATCAATGATATAGTTAAGGTCATGTAGGGTAAGGTATGACCAATGAAATCACAACATTATTTTCCATTTGACATAAATCTTAATTTACCTAACCCTTATCAAATTATTATCATTGACAATTAAAAAAAATTGAAAACCTAGAAAAAAAAAAATCCAATATGACCTTATAATCGGCCGGCACGACTTACTATAAATTTCTCATTGTCGAGAAAATTTTCTAGGGCTAGCCGAGGCTGTCACCTTTGTGTATGCCTTTCGACCATCGAGTGTGTAGTATATGACTGTGTAGGGGGCCTATACTACATACTCAATGCAATGGCTTTTAGCATTAAGCCTAAAACGTAGATACGTAGTAATATTTTCAACCAATTTGAATTTTTCATGTTTCAGTCGGCTTGCTCGAGAATCTATCCATGCATTTAATTTCAAAATGGCTGAAAAAATAGTAGACCAACATTTGAAAAGTCCTGATGTTACCATTTTGGATCTGCCAAGTCTTCCGCTGTGGAAGATATTCTCGTATCTACGTCCCCCGGACATAAGAAACTGCGCTCTCACCTGTCGGGCTTTCTCGAGTATAAGTAATAACCCTCTGCTATGGAAGGCTCTCTACCCAACTCAGTGGGCATATGGTATGATATTGTACTTGGTTCAATTTCAATTTTTAGAAACAATTTATATGGTTTGAACGAATCCTGTGTGTAGGCCTGAATGTATCACTTTCATATCATCGACTTTTTTTTCAAATAACTCTTTCAAATATTTTCTCCTCTTTTTTTCCAATATTTCATATTTTTTCTCTTCTTTTTTGAAATGAGTAATCAATTACAATATTGAATTTTCTAGTATTATTAATTATTATTAATTTTTGTATCAAACACTATTGACTGATGTATTGTCTTTTTGCTCTCTTTATTATTCTGTTATTTTCATTTTCTTATTTAGGTGTATTATTCTGTGTTTACTGGGAAATCTTCTGTAAGGCAGAGTCTCTATTTTTCAATAATAAAGAATTTATATAGCAAGACTTTTACCAAGTTCTACAAATTTCAAGGTACCTAATCAATCGAGTTATATACGTAATATATTCAAACATTTTGTTTCAACTGTGAACATGTGTGTTTGTTTAGGATGTTGGACAAACTCGTTGATCCATGCTGACGACCTGGCATGCTATCGTCGCTCCAATTGTCCTTTTGTTAACGTGAATCGGAAGTTTCAAGTCGACCACGAATTAAAAGTTAGCAGCAAATGGGACTTATTCGAGCAACACCTACTAACAAAGTAAGAATTTTTGTTGTTGCTTCTGTCTCGAATAGGAAACTACATTAATTAATAATTTAATTTTGGTAGTGGTAATAATAGGGTCATTCAGAGAGAAATCGCCCAGAGCTGGTTGCTGTCACATACAAATATTATTTTCATTACTTTTCTATTATTATCATTTTTAGGATTTTAAATTGTACATTGATTGCAACATGTTTTGAGATGATGAAAAAGTTTGTTCAAGAATGGTTTATAGAAGTTTTGCCCTATTTGAACGTCAGCCAGTGTGAGGATTTTGATACATTCAAGGGTTAGACGATAAATAAAGCCGTCAAGTTAGGGGTGAATCGATTGTTATGAAATTTAACAATTCACCCAGACCCAAAAATTTGATCTTCAATAATGAGCCTAGTGTAGCCTACTATATTATAATATCCATATTATATTTTGTATTTAGGGGTGAAGTACAACATTGATCTCTTTCAGTGGTGCTTAATGTCCCCACCAACTGTTTGTATGGGAGCAGGAATAAGTGTGTGATGATGTAACAATGAAGAATGAAAGAATGAATGTTTATAAAAACAGTACTACAGCGTATGTTGAACTTGCATCCACCCACCCATCTATGCTTGACTTTGTTTTCTATATCAGTGCCTTAGCTGAATGAGCATCTGGAGGTGGAGGGGGGGGGGGGGGGGGGCATATCCGATTTAAATTCCAGTTCTTAAGAGGCTACAATATTTTATATTTCACAACCCATAAGTACAACCTCCAGGGAACGATTAAAACAGGGTAAAAAGTGCCAATGCAGGCCTTCGGCTTACAACACATGATGAAACCAATCAGTCTAATTCTTTTTGCAATGATACCAAAATGAGTATATCTGTGTCTCTACATTTATTAAAAATTATAATTTCACATTAAATCACTCTGAAAAAATTGTAAAAACAATGAAAAACAGGTAGAAATGTATTGATTTTTGACAATTATTTTGGAATGACAACACACCATGAACTGAAGCTCTTCGAGTGAGCAGGTGTTGAATACTGATTGATGATCATTTAACCGAAAACTGTATGTTAATACGGTGATTGGTTTTCTGTTGCCAACTTGGCTCCCGAACGTCTGCAATCAAGTCGATAGGCAAGATGTAAAGAGGCCTCTTAAGATGCAATAACTTCGAAGGGGTTGATATCATTACAATTGTTTTCATTAAAACACTTGTGCATAGGTATTGTAAAACATCCATTGTGAATTGTGATATTTATCAATTATCACACTTATTACCAAAAATATATCTTGAATGTGACTCATATATTTTTTTCTCTTCGACCCCTCGTGAAATGAAGAGGTATCTTGAAAAAAAGGGAGAAATTGTAGATTTGTTCAGCTGTGTGTAGGAGTAGTGAATGATGTAGAAATTCCCAGTGGTTAAATTCAATGAGTTTTAGAAGGTGCAACTTTTTCTAAAAGCTACTCATTTTGCTTGTTACAGCAATCAGATGTCAGTAATGTGAGACTCATCTAAGTACTTATGAAAAAAAAAACATTTCACAAGCTAATAGTATTGTTGTGTAGTGTAATTGTGTGACATGGGTGTTACAAATTTTCATGAAATTTATTTCACGTTGTCTTGTAAGTTCATTACTTATTCAAGACCCACCAGAGCATTGTCGGTTACTGCTGTGTTTGATACAGTGTGCTCAAAACCTCGCTTTAATGCTTCGTTTTCAAATATTGTATCTCGGCCACGGTTTGTAGACTACGTACATGTTCTGAGAATTTGGCACTTTGGCTCCAGATGTATCATTCAGATTTCATACCAAACGCTAATTCAAATTCTGATCCAGCTTGACTTCAACTGAATTACTGGAGTTCCCCTCGAAGGATCGGGACACCTTGTTGTGGTGTAGAGGCTTGCGTGCTCCCATAATCTCCAAAGTTGTTGCTGGGATCAATGTATTAGCTCCCAAAAGGGCCATATCAATGAGGAGTAGAGTGAGAGTCCAGACCAAGTTTGGACTCTCTCGAAGTTCTGAACTTGGGAGTATTTTATTTAATTTTAACTTTTCTTCTCATCTGTCATCTCTTTCATCTCATTTTATTCTACAACACCTTCTCTTACTATTTTCTTTCTTCCCCATTTCCTCCATATGATTAAAACACCCACAAACGCTGACAGCCATGGCAAAGTAAACAGACACGAAGATGAACATAAGCCCTAACACTAACTAAGAAACTTGAATTGTTCTATGCTAGTCTGCGTTCGATCGTTTTCGCTAATTTCAAGTTTTCATATATCATCTGCAGCTGCGTCAAGTTAGTACATACTCGACAGCGTACCCAGCAAGTGATATTGTTGTACATGATTGCAGGATGCTGGAACACCTTGTGCCTCGTGTTGGCACCACTGTTCGTGAACTCTATTTCAATGGCAGTGCCGCTCTCACCGATCATCTCCTCAACGTCGTGTTGATACACTGTCCGAATCTCGTCACTCTCAACGTCGGTGATACCAGAATCACCGCGCAGGCGTTCCAGGGGTGAGTCACAGCGTTCCACCAATCGACCGGTCGATTGCGTAAAGCTGGCCTCACACGAACATTTTTCTTGCGAATTTTCTGCCGCATGCAGGAGCGAATCCCGGGGCTTCATCTTTCGAGCAGAACTTCTTGCAGAAGTTTAGAATGACTTTAAACACAGGTCCAGGAGTTCACTCGTCCTGAATTATAGCTAGTTAATAGAATGAAAAAAAAAATGGAAAAAATGAATATAAATGGATGAATTGAAAACAATCATGAGAATCTATCTTTAAATTTGCTTCTCAAGGTCAACTAAATTGTCGCAATTGGCACAAAATGACCTAGGTGTTGATGCGCCATAAAACCAAAATATTCATTCTGAGGTTGACACACATTCTGATTGTTCAGCCAATCAGCGACCACTCTAGTGTAGTACAATGTTATTTCGCACAGTCTCAGCTCGAGTCTACTTTTTCACCACTCCACAGCATTTTGTATGCAAAACAGCTGGATGTAGTTTGGTTTCAAGTGACATTTGCTTGAGGTTGCCATCATACTGCTTCCTCCAAAACAGTTGTGTTCATTTTAACATGAATGTTTCACAATAAATTCATCATTGATCAATCTGCCCAGTGCTGTTGACTTATTTATATGATGTTGTTTTTATATACTCATTATAATTAGGGAGATGACACCAGCAATGTCAACAAAGTTTCAACAAACTATCAATAAACTTGAGTTTTGACACAAAAAACACGGGACAACTTATGCACGCCCTAATGCATCTTACTCTTCCATCTTTACACTCTTTGCCCACGTTCAGGTAGATAGAAGGAATATATATATATATATAGGCCCAATAGATAGAATTGCCACTTGGTAGAAGTACTTTTTTATTTGCACCGATCTTTCCCGCTTCCGCGTGAGAGAGCTAATTCGCATCAGGAATGTGCATTCAAGGTCAACTTTGTCACTTTTCTTGTACCTGAGAGGGGTGGCTAGTACTCTGAACGTCATTCAGGAGACGGGGGTTCGATTCCCGCCATCCTGATGAGGTTTTCGTGGTTTACCTGTATCAATAACGTACATACTGGGATGGCTCATTAACAGTAGGCCACAACCATTTCCTTCCTACTATATATACAAAAACACATGATAGAATGACCTCTTGTCTCGTCTTCCGATCATCTCATTCATCATTTACCGATGTCAGTAGATCTTAGTTGTCCACACTGTGCGTCGTTGAACCCAATATAAATAAAACTAACTTCTCTTGTCATTCGATCAATATCTCATCTTTTGTCGATTTCTCGATCGGCGTCTAAAATGACTATTCTGTAAGTAGTTGATCACCTCCTCTGACAATTCATTTGAAAAGTTACCGAAAGACAAATAAAGTGAAACCTCTACCCATCGTTTTCAAGGGACCAGGAAAATAAAACCATCCATGCAGGAAAACGATCCATCCAAGAAAATTCAACATTGATTATATGGAAGTGGGGTGAGAAGAAATTAAATGATGCAAGCAGGGAAATGACGAATCCGGGAACGATGCATAGAGGTTCCACTGTACGTTGAAGTTTCTAGATGTCACTCCGACAAGACACAAAAAAATATGGCAATGCCGCTGGCAATAATATAAAAGTTTCAACCCTAAATATTAAAATCGTTGAAGAAAATAATTGATATTTGCTAAACAATTATCTGTGATGCCCAAGGAACATTAGTCATTACACATCAGTTCAGTCAAGATCATCAGTTAGGTACATAACACAATTATTCACATATTCACAAGAAAATGTAACATACGCCCATATATATACATACTGTATTAGGGATAACTTCGGTTCCAAAAAATCATAACCGGTTAACCCAGTTACAGAACCGATTTAGAACTGATTCTCTGACATTTTTTGGTTGAAAATGAGAGAAAACTTTCATCTAGACGCTCTCTCACATTGGCGCGAGTTTATTCCTTATTTTTAGGCGTCATCATATCATTCGGTTATCTTTCAGCCCATCAACATCTCTTCTGACGAAACAAAAGAGTGGTAGTACACATTTTGGGTTTCAATACGCATGGAGGAGAAGAGACAAATAAATAATGCACGAGTAAACTAGTATATTATATCCATACAATTTATATTGCGATAACACACTTGAAAAACATCCATCAATTATACATGTAACTCAATTAACATGATGAATAATTGAAAAAAAATCATCACCGAAGGAATCGATTCTCTATTTCAGAACCCATTGAACCTGGAACTGATTCAGAACCGGTTTTTGGTAACCAAAATTATCCCTAATATACCGTATATATAATTTGACAACAAACTATGATTTGAATCAATGTTTGTGTCGGAGTGAATGGAAGATTTTTTTTTGCATGCACTCCCATCTTGTTCTGTGAATACGGTATATCATCAATTTGGTCAGCAACAGGGCTAGATGTATTTAAAATTTCAATGCAGTATTTTATGTTTACATGCTCATCGCATTTCCTTGGTCAATCATATATTGCCATGTAGTAATGATGTACTATTTTGAAAATATCCATCAATTGTGATCTTTTGTCGACAAAAGTTGTCACTGTGAACAATCAAACGAAACTGTTACGTACTATTACCTCACGGGATAACCTAGCTGTCACTACATTAGAGATAATGAGTGATATTGTTGTAAGTCAAGTTGTCGACAAAGTTACGCAATTGACCCCCAGAACAAGGAGTCACAGGGCAGCGAGAACAGGGAGGCCTGAGAAATGGTTGACTTCTACACCCGTTTTTTTTTCTCAAGTAATAGCATATAATATTATGTTTCAGACTGTCGAACTACGACGCGTGCAGACAGCTACAAGTGCTGGACCTGTCACATTGCGCCATGATAGAAGACGCGACGATGACTCGACTCGCGTCATGTTGGCGAGACAAAGAAGAAGCGACAAACGCGACCTCCCACATCGAGAACACCATCACAGTAATGGACGTGCGATACCAGTTCATCGCGGAAGACGAACTACAGTGGAAAAGTAACAAACTAACCGCTCCGGTTGGCCTAGTCACAGATCTACACGGACCAATCAGAACGATTCGGCTTCCTCACGTTGAGATCGGAAAAAAGAGCAAAGTTTCGGGACTTACTTCATTGAACGTTAGCGGCTGTCGACTTCTGACCGACGAAACATTGTTCATGTTGATGACGGTTCGGCCAGTCGTTGAGAATCTGTCGTTTTTAGATCTCAGCGGCTGTTACAACCTCACAGGCGGGGCAATTAGTGCTTTCGTTAAGGTTTGTCCAAAGTTGAAGCCAGAGAATTTATATTACTGTGATCATATTCTATTGGGACCGTATCAGTTCCAAGCAAATGGATGTAGTAACTTACAGAAGAATGGTTGTTGTATTGTTCCTGAATTTTAATTAGGGTTGATATTTGCTACTCAATTTGCCGATATTAGTTCGATAGTAATCTATTTGATATGATAATTGATTGTGTTTCTAGTATTAGTCGTATTAGTGAATTAGTAGTAGGCCTACTATTGTTTTCAGTAGTACCGGTAGTAGGCCTATAGTTGATCTATAATTTGATATCTATTTTCAATATGAAAACTCTGTCCAGTGAAGAAGTATGGCAGAATATTTTTTGTACGTAATCGATTGACAATCGCTAATTGAGAATTGAACTTCCTACAAGTTAATTCTCACAAGTGTACCGTACTGTCAACTTATTTTTCTAGCTGGTACAGTTACCAAGTCCTGTTAGTCTTATCCTGAGAGTAGGTGAAAATAAATAGAATGTGTTAGCATGGTAATTAAAACACTTGACAGACGGTTAGCCATACTCCCTTGCGCTAATTTTGTACCAAGTGACTTTCAAAGTGATGAAGTGAGACCAGGAAAGATTGATATATCCGATTTTCATTTATTTTAAGTTGATAATCGAATCTTATCTCAAATAATTGTTATTTTTCTATGAATTTGATAATCAATGTAGACAGTGGATTAACCTTAGTGCTCCCCAAAAAAATGTTTGAATATTAATGAAAGTTTTGCGTCTAGTAGGCGTAAATATTATTAAAGTACTGTACGTAGTTGAAATATATCATTTGACTGTGGGCTTGTTTAAATCTGTGTTTTTATGACTTCAATACAGGGTGGCCACATTTCAAAATATACTCGATGCAGATCAGGGACTCGAATTGGAATGTTTCTCGATTGAAACGCACCATATGTGTTGTTGGATGAGCGAAACAGGCATATTTCTATGGAATGTAATTGTAACTGAATTTTCACTTTCATTCGACATGTGGAGTGCAAACAAAAAAAAATAAAAAAAGGAAGAAAACATTTTTTTCCGATTACGGTAAAATAGAATCCTCACTTCGCTCATCCAATTGATATATAGGCACATGGATTGTATTTTATGTTTAATTGAATTATTTTTATAAATAAGCCTATTAGAACAAAGTTCCATTAGTCAAGTGATCACTTCTGACTGTCACAACATACAGGAGAGAGGTCAGTCAGATCTTTCAAAGACCTATAAAACTAATAAATAAATAGGTGGTAATTTTTTCAAATATCTGTCCATCAATTTTTTTTTCACTTTCAAATTTTGTGATTGGCAAACAGTCAGCTCACAGCACAATTGTGTACTACTTACAAACAACTAACTGCAAAGGGAGTGAGTGAAATAGTTTGGGAAATTCAATTTAGTTGAAGTGAATTTGTGGTTCGTATCAGGTAAACAGAAGAAGTAAGAGGCCACTATTATCACTTGTATCACATGGGACAGTAACTTCAAATGCAAATTTTGATAATACCGTAAATACTAAAATTTTCAATTTTGCTGATGTTTTTACAATTGTATAGTTGTAGATTGCCTTCTGTAGAATCCACGGTTATATGATGTAATTTGAAAAGCGTTGATAATCAAAACCTTCAGCTGTTCATAAAATCTGGTTGAGAATTATCTACAAATGGCAATTACAGAACATCTAAAGTAACAGTATAAACTCCAACCATTTTGCAGATATTAAAAATATCTGTCTGTGCGTGATGTATGGGGGGCTGAATTATTATTCGGTAACGAGACGGGGTTCAATTATCGCCAGGTCGACCATTGTGACGGAGATACATTGTTGTTTTCCTCTATTGTGCAGGTTGGTACTGAAGTGGTTTCTCTCGACTATTTATTTCCCACTGTTCAAGACACCTAGTAAAATATACTTAGTTCCTGTCAATGCATTCATCAGTATGAATGACACTACCAATTATTTAATTATTCTCAAATTTCATTTTTATTGATATCAATAGATCACACCAATATATCCAGTCTATAATTACACCAGTAGATGTAAGCTATCATCATTACAGTGCATCATCAAATGTAATATGAATAAGTGATTTCCGTTTCTTATATTTGAATTTTTATATCCAACCATTTAATATATTATATCAAGTTATATTATATTATATTGTATAAATATGTTGTCAATTACAGTATATTGTTATAAAAATTATAATTTTCTATCTAGAGGTACACACTTTTTTAAAGAATTTTATATTGGGTTTACGCACTGTACTGATGACTACGATCACTTGGCGTCGGTGAATGATATATAAGATGATGGAATGGTGAGATGAGAGGTTATTTTATTAGGTGTTTTTGGATAGTGAGAAGGAGTCGGTCGTGGCCTGTTGTTAAAGAACCATCCCAGTATTGACCTGAACGACAGAGGGAAACTATGAAAAACCCTATCAAGATAGTCGACCAAGGCGGGAATCAAACCCCGGTTCAGTGTATTAAACACTTGGCCACTCGTCTCAGTCACAGTATATTATGTTTTATATTGTTTTACATACTTACTGTGTTTGTATTAGGGATTCCACCGATTATCAGAGACTTGATTATCAATCGGTCTGCATCAGCTAGTAAGCGATTGACAATTATCATGCGTTTTTATTATTATTTATCGATGAAAGGAAACTATTTAATTAATAGTCTTGAGCTTTGAAGAATGAATGAGTAGAATTTAACCAGTATCAGGCAAACAGCAAATATAATGGTCTATATCGTCTGGTTGAAGGTGTACTTCAGAAGTGGGGAAGTAATTGCCTTTAGAAGAATTCATGAGAATTGCCTATTCTTTCAACATTGATGAATAGGAGTTTTGCCTTGGACTTCTTAGAATGATTAAAGTTTACACACCAAGATGCATTGAGGGTTGCATTAGTTTGTCAGTTGGAGATGGTGACTTCACTAATTCGAGAATACGTTCCATTTCCTGGGTACTTTCCTGAGAAATATTGATCCCTGCTCTATCTAGTGTTGTTTTGTAGAAACGGCTGATGGGCTGACAAATTTGATGACAGCTGTTATTAGCTGAGCCAATGTCATTGAGTGAAGTTAGTTCCTTTTATCACCACTTATCTTCGCACGGTCAATAGTTTTTTGAATGTGGACCCTGAATTGTAACATATTTGTAACATGGGAGGGATAGAAAGTGAGGATACCATCTCCAATTAGCAAACCAACGCAACGCTCAACGCATCTTGGTATACACCTAAAGTGTGTGAATATTTCAGGCACTGAATTTCAACATTTATATTGTTGCAAATAGTTCTGTTGACAGTTTGATAAGTGATTTCCAGGGACAGAGACGTCAACCTCAACCCAAAAAACTGTATTTTTCTGAGAATCGCACTCGCAACTGTTATCATTTTTGGGGCTCACCGTGCATATAAGCTAGGCGTATAGGTGCCACAATTCTTTTAAATGTATCCAGTCTTCAATATTTGAATGCATTTAGCTTGGGGTTTTGAGTTTATCCTCAAGGAGAAGGGTACTTGTGTTGCTTGTCATTCAATTGTCTTCGTAAACGACATCTAGATGGTCAATAGAGGAGTTGTACCTTAACTTGCATTCTAGAGATGGACAAACACTAATAGTAATCAAGGAATTGGCCAAACATCTAGCTACAGATGTTTTGGTTGAATTTACGATCCACGTATGAGTGAAGTAAAGAAATTGAAATCAATTCAAATATATCAGGTCTCGTTTTGAAAATTGAGATTCATTTGAAGATGTCAGAGCAGAAAATACCTAAAATATGGATACCATGGACATTCACTATGGTTTTCTATGGCATGAAAACTGTAAAATTTTCAGTCAGTGTTCTGTAGTGGAATGAGGTCTGCAAGCAGTATCACAAAGCCCAACTGAATAGTTATTCCTTGAATAACGTATTCATCAAGATTAGTGACCATGGTGAATCTTATTCTTCCTTCACTGTCACTCTACTTTGGTTTCTCATTCAGACTCCATAATAGAAGCCATAAGGTAATTCAGTAATTCAGATTATGACATCAAGAATGTGAATATTTTATTTTAAAAAACTTTGAATATTAGGTACGATACATTAGAAAAACTCCAATGAATAAAGCCTGTGTTTATACTTATATTTTACATCATGTCTGATTTTGAAATGTACTTGCTCTTCAATTGTAATATTTCATTTGCAATGCAGATTTGATGTGTGAATATTCTGTGAAGATGGTGCTTTGCTCCATATAAACGGTTATTTGCTAAACATTATTGTGTGTATATATTTTTTGTGTACATTCTAGTTTCAATGTTCAATTTTTGAATCAGGAATGAATATGATGTAATTAATGATTGTGTTGTTGTAATTGGTACAATAAAAAGTACATGAATAATGAATATCTGTTATTGTCTAATCTCCTTCTCTTATCCTGCTTCCTCTTTTCACTCAAATACCTCGAAAGGTTAAGAAATGAGGTAACAATTTTATAACTAATGTAAATCCCCCGAACAATTAATTCAGTGATAGTTAGTTGTATGATGCAAACTTGAATTTCGAATACCTTCCTCAATTTTTCTGATTCCCTGATAGAAATCGACTTTGAATATTGATAAATTGTTTAAGCAATCCAACTTGGGTGCACGGCAAACATAACATTGTAGTAGGTTAGCTATAAGCCCTTGCAGGCAGCTCTAAATTAGATATAAATCGAGGCCCAAGTACACGGCAAACATCATGGTGCAGGAAGTTAGCCATAATCTCTTAGCAGACAACTGCAAATTGATAAGAATTCTAGCTTTGGGTACACGGCAAACATAATGTGGTAGTAGGTTATGCTATAAACCCTTGCACGCAACTTTAGAGAGAAATCTTGGTCAGATAAGTACACGGCAAACATCATGGTGCAGGAGGTTAGCCATAATCCCTTGCAGACAAGTGTAAATTGATAAGAATTCTAGCTTTAGGTACACGGCAAACATAATGTGGTAGTAGGTTATGCTATAAACCCTTGCACGCAACTTTAGAGAGAAATCTTGGTCAGATAAGTACACGGCAAACATCAGGATGTAGGAAGTTAGCCATAATCTCTTAGCAGACAATTGTGAATTAATGAAAATCCCAACTTGTTTTTCTCTGGTTCATGAAATAAAAATTTTGCTCACGCTCATCTTATATCCATTTAATTCAGATAAATGCCAATACAAACGATATTACAGAACTTCATTCAATTCAGTTTCCATTTCATTTCCATCAAGTTAATATCTAGCATTGAAAAACAAACAATACCAATATAAAATATCAAGATTAAAATAATAATAATATCACAACAACTCAAAATGAAGAATACAATGAATGTGTGAATGAATGAGAATTCACAGGGCATAGACTCGGACATGGTCGATCTTCAAGGACGACTGATCACCATTGTTCTCGTCCATGTTCCAAGTTAGTCGCCAATAGTCCTTGGCTTTCAAGAAGTTGGCGAAAGCCTGAAGAGAAACAGAAAATCACACATTGAACACTAGTTCTTCTTGATCTACGAGTGGGTTGGAAACTTAGAGTTTGGAGAAAAAACAGAAAACACGAATAGATTCTTTTTGAGGATAGAGTCAAAATTGAATTTGAATTATATCAGAAAAACGCAGCATGTAAGTTGTAAGATGAGAGCGAGATTCAATATGAAATGTATTGGAAAGCCATATAGACCTACACATCTTGATTTTGAATCTATTCAACTCAGCGCCTTCCTGATTTACCTATTGTTTAGGCCTACTTCAATTGTTTTATCATCTAATTGGTTCCACTTGGGGTTTTACGTATTGATTTCCTTGATAGTTTTCTCAAAAGCTTTCAACAATGTAAACAAATTACAAAATCATTTTCTTTTCTGATACGGCTCTTCCGTTCAAGTGTAACTTTTGGCATTATATTATGTATATTATTATATATTTATATATTGTATATTATATTATTATATTATTTTTCAGGTAGGCCTATAAATGAATTTCGAAGAAATTTGATTTTATTCCTAGATCTTCCTCCCATATTCTCTCTCCTGAGCTATTCTTATGGGTATTTCAAGGTTTCGAATATATTTTTCTCACAAGTGTCCACCTATCCTACTGCGCCTCAAAACTACAAAGTATCATGAGTTAGATCATAGACCAAATAATACCAATGAATACAGAGTCCTGAAGTTTATATTTTGACGTGCCACATATTTTACCAAGAACTGTTTACAGAATGCACAAAATTAATTCAGCCAAAAAATATATGAAACTGAATAGGCCTATCTCTATTTTTCTGACATATCTTATTTCTTTTGAAAGTAGGCCTACTTGCTATATTCTGATTTTCATCGATCTTCTCAATTTTCGCCTCGCTTACACCATCTCACCCTCTACCTCCCTCTCAGTTTTGGCCGATATACTCGAACTTTCCTTATATTGAATGCCCACCAACTATAAAAATCTAAATAGATCATACAATTGACCAGAGCTTATATTACCTCTTGCTGAGGTTGTATGTTGGTCCAGGGTTTAGGGTACGGGTTGGAAGAGACGTCTGCATCAGGGAAGTACCCATTGGTTCCGCCAATAGCCAAACACAAGATGATGTAGAACTGGAAGGAAATACAAGATGAACTGTTTTAATATTCTTATGAAATATACTTCTTGTAAGGTTTTACAAGGATGCCTCCGTGGTTCAGTCCCTCAACGTTCCCTTGAAGCAAGAATTGTCACCTCAACTTGTCAAGCTTGGCTGGCTGAATATGTCTAATCGCAGACCACTTCATCACGCAAATTTAATGTACAATATTTCGACTAAGAAAGAAATCCCCAACATAATTATCTCCATAAGAAGCTAACTCTCCCAAGAAACCTTCACAGCCATCATACAAGATTTAATACCAATCTAGGATTAGTGTATCGTCATCACACTACAGAATCTGCATCCTCTTTTTCGATTCATAGTTCAAAATTATGGAATAAATTACCTGCGTCCATGAAACATGAGAAATCAAGCAATGTTTTCAGAAGTGGCTGTTGAATGAACAGGAGAACAGCATCATACTCAAATCTTAATCATCCAACCCCAAAATAATTCGTATATGGATAATTTTCAACATAATCATATTATACATATTCATTTTATCACAATTATTAGGGTTATGTTTTGTTTTAAGTAGTTTCAAGTTGGGTGGAAGAGCGTTTTTGCCAAACCTCGCCATTTCATCATTATTCTTATTGTACCATGTTTTTATGATGTATGGGCTATATGTACGATGTTTTTATATGATGAATAAAGTATATTAATTAGACGAGCTTTAGCGAGGATTCAATTTGAAATACTGAAAAAAATTGGTGTTCGTTTTTATGTTTTTTATTTATTGATTTTTTTTTTTATTTTTTTATTTTTTTTTTAATGTTTTTTTGTCGGTTCTCCACAGGTCAAACGGCTACAGCTATCAACTTCGAACTTTTTTCATTATGGTTCCTCATATAACTTAGATCTGTATAGTTTTGTGGCATTATCGGGTGGTAACTTTTTGTTTTATGAATTTTAGAAATTTCAAAAATCCCCATTAGAATAACCCGGAGGAAAATACTTGAAAAATCAAAATTTTTCAAGACCTCTCAAATTTTCGCCGAATATAAAGGAAACTATTAAGCACATTTTGAGAGATTTTTCGCATCAATCGGATGAGAAATAACGAAGAAAACGCATTTATAAAGCATTTTCCCATCAATTTAGGCTATTACGGGAACCAATTAAATCTATAGCAACAAGTGTCACCAATTAATTCAAAACGATTGAAATGAATGAAGAGGAAGGCCGTGACATAACTGATTCTCGTAAGGTTTTTGAACGTTTGGAGTGATCCAAGGTCTGTAGATGTAGATTGGGTTGACAAATTATTTTTCATTATAGATTTCTATACCCCTAAGCTCGTCTAACAACGCGCATCCCGCGTTTTCATAGTGATGATAATAAAAACTAGGAGAACGCGGGATGCGCGTTGTTAGACGAGTTGTTAGGGGTATAGAAATCTAGAATGAAAAATAATTTGTCAACCCAATCTACATCTACAGACCTTGGATCACTCCAAACGTTCAAAAACCTTACGAGAATCAGTTATGTCACGGCCTTCCTCTTCATTCATTTCAATCGTTTTGAATTAATTGGTGACACTTGTTGCTATAGATTTAATTGGTTCCCGTAATAGTCTAAATTGATGGGAAAATGCTTTATAAATGCGTTTTCTTCGTTATTTCTCATCCGATTGATGCGAAAAATCTCTCAAAATGTGCTTAATAGTTTCCTTTATATTCGGCAAAAATTTGAGAGGTCTTGAAAAATTTTAATTTTTCAAGTATTTTCCTCCGGGTTATTCTAATGGGGATTTTTGAAATTTCTAAAATTCATAAAAAAAAAGTTACCACCCGATAATGCCACAAAACTATACAGATCTAAGTTAGATGAGGAACCATGACGAAAAAAAGTTTGAAGTTGATAGCTGTAGCCGTTTGACCTGTGGAGAACCGACAAAAAAACATGAAAAAAAAAAAAAAAAAAAAACATAAAAACGAACACCAATTTTTTTCAGTATGTCAAATTGAATCCTCGCTAAAGCTCGTCTAATAACGAACCTTATTACAGAATTAATCTGTAGTCATAAAGTGAACAAAATTAAATTAACGAAACATAAGATTGAAAAATTGAAAACGAAACACATTGAATTGAAAACAGGGATTTATTTTTCCAGCCTATCAACACAATCTATCATGATTGGTACAAGAAACAAAATGCAAATAAGCAAAATTGCAGTTAATTAGGCTACTATTAATGCTGCAGTTTCAACACGAAATTCCCGGCAATCGTATCATTTTAATTATTTGCATTCTGATAAAAACGAACCTAACCCAAATTTTCTAATCCAACTAACCTAATCGACCTAACGTGACCAAACTAACCCTGACTTCACACGAATATTCGTGTAAGGCCCGGTGCTACCAAGTCTAGTTAGCCTTTATCTGACAGTTCAAACTTGTTATCACCATGGTTACCTGCATTTGTTTTCACCAACTCTCAGATAAATACTAACTGGACTTTGGTAAGTTATATATCGTTTAAAAAAAAAATACAAATACAAACCAAAAAAAAAAAAATTCATGAAACCCCCCAAAAAATCAAGATTTTGATGAAATGAAAATTCGTTCCTATAGCCACTCTGGTTTTATTTTCAAAAACAAGAAATCGAACTTGATTTGAAATTGAAATTGAAATATTCATTCATTTCATAGTATACCAATTGTACAAGTAAATACAAAAAGATACATATTATACAATGAATATTTTTTACTTATGTAATTTAAAGTCCAAGACTTATAATCAAGTATTGAAATTCGTCAGTAAATTAAAGTGAATGAATGAGTAAAAGGAGTAATCGATAGAAGTATCAGGAGTCATTTTACCCTGGCCGAATTACAGGCGCACCATCCAGTCAAACAGCTCCGGACCAATTCGTGAGAGTCAAACGCAGCATATGCGTTGTTGTATGATCTATTGGCATACTTATATGCAACGTAATGAAATGAAATAAAATTATCGATTGCTTATTTCAATCGTCGTACGATTTTCTTGGCTTTTTTACTTGGTCCTCTTTCTCAATTATAGCTCTATTTATCCCCAATTGATGTAAAAATAGCTGAACATTATATATATATATATATATATATATATATATATATATATATATATATATATATATATATATATATATATATATATATACATATATATATATATATATATATATATATATATATATATATATATATATATATATATATATATATATATATATATATATATATATACATGTTTTTCTCTGAAACGGATGATCCGATTTAAGTAAAACTTTGGAATAATGTGTATCATTCTCATTCTAGAATTCGGTAAAATTGAGTTTTCACTTCGTTCATCCTTAAACACACATGAGCCGTTATTCTGTAACTCTGAAACGAAATAAAATTGTGACGATTCCTGCATATATTCATATAATTCATCATGTAACATGAGCTCTGACACTTTTTTCGGGCTTTCATTTCGTTTGCAGTTACAGAATAAGTACCATGAGCCACTTCAGGCTAATTATACCTCTTGGTCGAAAGGAGCCACAAGCCCCCCCGTTTCCCCACAGGTTCTCCGACGTGTCTCCGAATTGTCCGAGCTCCCAGAATCCACCGCCTGGTGGAGTCGCGGTAACAATCTCCCAACCGTCAAGACTGAACTTCAAGTGCTCTGTAAAACATATTATTATGTTGGTACTGTTTCATTGTCTCACTACCGCGAGGCACACTGAAGTACAGTATTCTAATATTCTTACTATTTTTATACGGATTTTTTTCTACAAATTTTCACAACATTTATAAATCGCCTCTTTAATTTTTGTTGTTGTTGGTGGGTTATCACTGTACCAAAGTTTTTAATGCATCACTATATGAAGAAAAAAAGCTGAAACAATAAATTATATCTATATATATATATATATATATATATATATATATATATATATATATATATATATATATATATATATATATACATATATATATATATGTATATATATATATATATATATATATATATATATATATATATATATATATATATATATATATATATATATATATACATATATGCAATACATTTTATGATATAATTTCCTGGCGAGCACAATGCATCGTAAGTCATTTGTTCAGGGAAGTTTGGTGATTACCACCCTCTAACCAGACTACCGTAGTATGAACTCAATTCAATTCAGTCATATTGTCTTTATTTTTGTACATAACACAAAAAATGGCGAAATTCAGGTTCTAATTGATCACTCAATTATACCATAACTTCTGTTCTTCCATTTGGATGATTTTATTATATCTACTCACGTATACAGTATACGTTGTCATTCTCTTGTAGATCATCTAGACAATTCATATAAGAATTTATTATAATATAATTTATTCGTTCTTGCAACAAGTCTCACATATACTAATACAGAGAAGTAACCTCATCCCTATACATTGTGACTTGTGAGTGCATGATTCCTTTACCTGACCGTCGTATTCGTGATATATGGTAGGCTATATTCATGCATATAGGGTAGTAAAATTCACGTTGCAGTTTTAGTAGACTGAGAGTAATTTTATTTAAAACTATCATACATTTTGCTCTTATATTAATTCATGAGTAGGTAGTAGTGGTAGTAGTAGTGGTAGTGTTTATTCCTTCAATCCTCTTTCAAGGAAATCAGTACATAATTTTTGCAGTACCAATGTTACGACTCGATCGAATTTACCTATGGTCATTTGTTGCCTGGGAAGGCGAACGTATCCTAGGTTCCTGATTAATGCCGGGGTGCATTGGCTTGTGAGAGGAAGTCGAAAGGGATAAGCAACTGTGTATGACTTGCATTATAGACAAAGGGTTCACCATGGAAATTAAATATTGGGATAAGTGATCATGCACTTGGCAGTAAAGTATGGGAATGAGTTTCCAGTATGCGTTTGTTGAGTTGGATTACAATATGTTACACTATGTTTAGAGGACATCACCACCCTGAAACTAGATTCGAGCATATAACGACAATCAATATTCATTCCCCTAATCTTAAATAAAACGGAATCATCATACCAATTATTTCAGAAATTAAAATCAAAATTTTCCAACCCTTTTTTTTGAGTCGTGACGTAGACATTACTCGATTCTGTTGATGTTTCTATACAGAATGGGTAATACTCACGTCATGATCATAATTGTTCATAATTTCTGAAACTGGGATGATGATTTCAAGTTTTTTTTTAGATTAGGGCAATTAGCCTAACATCGTCATTATTCATCAGAAGTTAGTTTCAAGGTTGAGTCGTCCTTCAATTTTGAAATTGATCTGAAGTAAATAAGACGTATATTATTAAATACTTCAAGATTGTTCAACTTATCACCTTCAGTCCATTCCAGTGTATATTTATGGTAGCTGTCCCCAAAGTTGGCACCTGGATTCACTTCGTAGCGGGTTCTAAACCAGGCGTTCCTGTCTGGATTGGGCCCGAAATGCAACGTCGAAGCCGCTTGTTCGACTCCGATGTTCTGTCCGTTGACAATCAGAGCAGCGTTGCCGTGGCTATCAGTGATGCCCACTTCTCCAGACCTTGGCCAGCCACCGTACGCAGATGACATTGGCATCATCCACAAAGCTGGACAAGAACGAGACAATATTGAATATTGGAGAATGAGGACGAGACAATGAATATTGGAGAATATTGGAGAGCTCTACTGAAATGCTTCATGATTTAGGCTGGCAGAATATAGACTTATACATCATCGATCCTGGCTGTGTATAGTTTGTATCACTTTTGAGTGAACGAAGATCAAATATTTCAAAATAACAATATTTTCACGAGTTTCTGTTTTGAAATGTTCGCTAAATGAATTTATGCATCTCTATTTGGGTTTCTTCAATATAAAATGTTTTTATAATTCCAATAATTGATAGGCTACGTATACGACTTCAATAATTGATTTGTATTGACTATATTATATTTGTTCCGGCACACAGTTCTTTGTTCTGATTTTGATGATTATTATTCGCTCAACGATCCCACCAACATCTATGTTCTTTGTGGGTAAACATTTTATCAGTGACAGTTGGTCCCGATTTAATTGGGGACGCCTGAAGATGGAATACTGGAATGGCGATACTACCAAGAGTGAACATGGCTTGGCGTGTTCACTTAGAAAGAGGATGTACCTATTCGAAAAAACGATCATAACCTGAACCAAAAACCCCAACAGCTTCTCTGTGCTCTAACCAATTCCCTGATATATATATATATATATATATATATGTGTGCATATTTTTAATAACATCGAAACTTGATAGAAAATCATTGTTCCCCAATTAAGGCTATGGATGATAAGTAGAATCGTTTGGACGGGGCATCACAAGGGCGATCTTACAACCCCATTTTAAATGTTTATAACCAATGACCCTCAACATCAGGTCTATGCTGTTGGTGACCATGAAGAACCGCCGCAGATAAAAGTATTTCAGTTCCCGAAAGAGTGGAACACATTATAAGTAAAAAAATATAGTAGCTTGAATATAATACCTAAATATTGAAATATAAAATATAAAATAAATATAGTACCTGAAATATAGTAGCTTCTATGGAGTTATGACACGCCAAGCTCACCTTCACTTTTGGTAGTATCGCTATTCCAGTATTCGCTATCCAGCGCCCCCTTTAATTGAATGTAACCTTTCCATAGTGATATAAAACTATGAATACTTTTCAATGAGAGACAGAGAGAGTAACACCATGAATGAAAGATTCACTATCAAGACATCAATGATCACCCCTCACCTGTAACACCTGTAGTACCAGTGCAATTCGATAGAAAGCGCTACATGCATGCTCGGTTATGCTGCTGCCCAGCAGTCATCAGTGGCAAGCATAGGTACTAATTGCAGACGTAGGCGAGAGGAATGGAGGTGTGCACGGAGATTCATCATTGTTCATCCATGAAAGTGAACTATCATGGAATCTTTCGTCCATGATAACACCTGAATAAAGTTAGATTCAAAAAACAAAATATTATTGACAAACTCTTATATTATGACCAATATTTGCATGCATATTATAATCAATAACTGCATGTATTTTCGATAAGATGACCTGATGAGATAATGCCCTCACTATTTATTCTATTAAAAAACATCTTCAAGTACCCAGCTATAAACAACAAACCAGCGATAAAAATAATATCTGACATAAAAATCAATATTTGCATCTCAATAATGATAATCTGATGAGATATAGACTCTTACTCTTCACATATCATCAACAGTCTCCAGTCTTTATCACGTGTGCACACACCACCACTACGTGCTAGATTTGAAGTCCAGCTCAGTAGGCATATATAAGACATAGTTACAGCCACTATCAAGTCAGTAACCACCTCGACAATGGCTGGTAAAATACTGCTAGTGGTGTTAGGGCTTATTGCCAGCATTGCTGCGCAGTGTACTCCGAGCATCACGACGGCGAGTGGACCCAAGGCGCCGGGACAAATCTGTTCTGGACAACTGCTCTTCGGCGACGACTTCGACACGCTGGATCTGAGCAACTGGAACTACGATTACACGGAGACGGGCGGGGAGTACGTCACGGTGAGTTGGAAACAGGGTGTCTGGTGCGGTTAGATTTTTGAAGGATACTACAACCCTCAAACTAGATTTCAATAAAATAATGACGATATTTATTTCTCTATAATTTTAGAGAAAACTAGAAATCATCATCTCGATATCAGAAATGATAATTGATTTCTTTTGTCCTCCAGCGACCATGATTCATGATGTTAACATCACCAATTCTGTACATAGAAACATGAACAGAATCGAGTATTGGCTACGTCACGACTTGGAAAAAGGAGTGGTATTGGAAGAAAAATATATGAATTATAATTTCTGAAATTGAGATGATGATTCCTGATTTTCTCTAAAATTAGGGAAATGAATGTCATCATTATTCATTCAAATCTAGTTTCAGGGCTGTGATGTCTTCTGAAAGGATTTGGGGTCCTTGATGAATCTTGATGAACCAAAAATTCAAGAGAAACAAAATGAATGATCACATTTACAAGTGAATTATGATAAAATCTGAATGAATATGCACATGAAAACCAAAACTAAGAATATAACATCCATTCAATAATTTGATATGATTTTTGTTCTGCAGTTCACTGGAATACAGTTTTGATTATTAGTATATTTTTTTTATATTGTTTTCCCAAATATAAAGGATTTACACTTTATGATAGAGCCAGACAGACAATTCACTTGAGAAATAGTTGTTGTCTGGTATTGAGATGTTTGTAAGTGAAGAGTTGAATAATTTAGGTCCTATATAAATTCAGAGTCAAGCCAGTCATAAGCTATTTGAAGACCAGTTCCAGCATCGATTCTTGCATCTTCTATAGAGTCGCCATCAATGATAAAAACTGAATTGTCCGCGTAAGAGATACTTTTGCCACTGATATTGAAGTTACAAAATTCATTCATATTGACCAAAAATAACATTGGTTCTAGGACTTTACCCTGTGGGACTCCACAATCCAAGGTTTTAGGCCTGATCAAATGTCCATTCATGTGACAAATCATCATGTTGTAGGTGATGAAAAGCTTTTGATGAGTTTTGAGGGGCTTTTTTCTCTCATGTCATATGATTTCAATCACAGAGTTAAAAGATGGAGTCGATTTTATCAACCTTGGATTAGTTGAAATTCAGCTTGAAGTTGTTGATCCGCTTGGATAACAAATGACGTTGATATTTTACTCTCATCTTCAGATGAATCATACATCTGTAAAGTGACACTTGTATTAATGTTTTCAACAGAACGGAGAGTTCCAAGCTTACCAGAACCTGCCAAAGAACAGTTTCGCCGAATTCGGTCATTACACCATCAGGCCTACGCTCGAGAATGGAGAGTAAGAAAATCACTTGTCATCACAGATAATATTTACTCTTTTCGTTTTCCAACATCGGAAACTTGATTGAATGAGCGGAGCAAAGACTGAATTTTAAAGTAAGGCCCTACTACAAACAAAAAACGAGCTTGTTTTGTTTATTCAATTGTTTTGTTATTTTCTAATATTATTTTTCGCGCTCAACAAGTCGAACGAAAGTACAAACTTGGTAGAAACTTGGCATACAAATGTGTCATCATATGGCCTGATTCAATTCGGTACTGTATAGTTTTGAGACGCAATAGATTGCACCACTTCTGAGATGTACCATTTTGAAGTTTTCAAGAACCCCGTATGAGAATAACTCAGTAGAAAATATGTGGAAAAAAATACCATTTCGAATGAATTCAAATTTTCATGTAATTGGAATATAACATGATTCACCTTATTTTCGAGTATCACATAAATCGGAGCTGACATTTTATTAAAAAAAACCCAAAAAAAAACAGTTCTTAACAGCAACCGAAGTTATTGAAAGACCAAATTAAAGAAAGCGAGGACCCACTTATGGTCCGACGAATAGCCACTCAGAACTCTAACACATGAATTATTCGACAGGACACCCTCGGTAGCTCGGTCAACTGAGCCACCGCTTCACAAACTGTAGTCGTCGTTGGGCTTGGGTTCGAGTCCCGCATGAGGCATGGGTTTTGTTACCGTCCTTTCACTTACCATCCCTTCATAGTTTCATAATCACCTGCTCATTCGTGTCCCCATATAATCTAGCTGTTGGTGGGGTCGTTAAGCTCATTCGTACCCCCGTACGACCTATCTGTTGGTGGGATCGTTGAGCAAGTAATAATCATGATTATTCCACAGCACGGAGATCTACTCAGCCCGCATGACAACTCAGAACGCATTCAGGTTTAAATACGGCCGCGTGGAAATCAACGCCAAGGTGCCCAAGGGTGACTGGCTGTGGACTGGTAAATAAATCATACGGAGTCAGTCGTACCAACTGATGATTTGATTCATATTATTCAGGTTATCAAGGGGACCAGTGCATCAAGAAAAAAAAGAATAATTTTATTTGATATGTTGAAAATGTAGATACATTCACAATTCCAATATCATCACGTTGTTTAGGTCTCAAAAAAAAATTAAATAATCAATACCTTCCACACAATTGAGAACTTCAATATCTATTCGAATAGCCCATCAGTTAAAGTATCACCGGTGAACTAATCTTAAATTTTAAAGCTCGTTATTCATGAATATTATTTTTTGCAGCTATAAGTACACATATCTCAGAACCTTTTGGATCAACTTCCATGAAATGTTCACCATACCTTTATTGATATTGTATAGTATTCCAGGATCTATCATACGGTTTTAATAATAAGTATGTCATGTTCATGGCAATACTAAAAAATGTTGTAAAAATAAACGTCAAAATTTACTTACAGTAGAAATATCATTATATATTCACTGTATATCAGCACAATCAAAATGATCCTAGCTTATCATATGAATAACACTGTGAGGTATAACATACGAAAAATTCATTCTAAAATATTGTCAGCATTCACAACAAAATGTTCCCAAAGTTGATCAAATTTACATGTTGAATCTTCATGCAGTGATCCCCTTAATAGTCAAGGTATGAAAGCATACGTGATCAAAGATGTTGGCAATTCGCTAATATTTGGAACCTACTCCGAGTAATTTACTGAACGTTCCGAAACAGTAAATTCCCCAGTAAATTTGCCACTAAAATAATTCTGCTAAATAATTTTAGTAATTTTGCCAGTAAATTCTACGTAGTGGAAACACTGGAGCCATTTGTCCCAGTAAACCATGTGAAAGTGTTGGCGACCTCCATGAATGGTGCGAGATTACATTAGTATATTCACAAACAGATCGGTGTGTGAATATTATAGTAAATAAGGCAGATAAACTGCATTTTGAGAAATGCTATGGTTGATTCAAAATGTATTTGAGGTTAATTTACGTATACATTTTCCTACACATCGTTTCATATATATTGAAAAACAATACTGCCGTCCATCTTTTAACTTTCGAATTGTACCGTTGCATTTTGCATTTTGAGGCCTATTGGATACAAATGATTTTCCTGGGAAGTACTGTACTACAAGTAAAGCTAATAGGTTTCAGAATGCACCATTGCTGAATAAACTGCATGAGGTGGTACAACTGAATCTTACATTTTATATTGAAAGTTTGAAATTTCATTGAATGCAATTAGTTTTTTTCAATTGTTATTCCTAAGTAACGATTGCTAACTTGAGACGATTTAGCGGAATATCAGTTTCTGGTGATAACTTGGGAATAATAATAATAATAAAAAAAAAAACTTCATTCGTAAGTGGAAATAAATGACATGATAATACACTAAAGGGGCGACATTCAGCGTGCGATCAGGCCAAAGTAGATTCACAGTGGCTGTTCTACCGAATGATGAAGGATATCAAAATTCTAGTTCTGTAGATGCACACATCACTTTAATACCGTCTTAACGGTAAATTCCATTCAAACTAAGTACCATTCAGCTTATATGGTACAAATTTCACACATATAGAGTTTAAAAAAATTGACTTCCGAGCTGTGTACTTGTGAAAATGTTCGGATTGACAATAAATAACTTCGATCAGGACTATTTCAAACGTACTAGGCCTAAAGAGATCTCTATTGCTATCAGTATAGATTTTTATACAGTGGAAACATCCCCTGGCCCAACTAAGTTGGTTATCTGGGTGCAGAAATAATAAAAAATAGATTCTCATATCTTATACCCATCTTATATCTATCCTATTAAGGGGAAATTCACAGTGGGAGAAATCTCAAAGCTTCTTATCATCTTGATCTTTTTCTTTTTTTACCCACTTGGAATCTTCTTCCCTCTCTCTTTTTCTCTGTACTTGTATTTATTAAATTATCATTTTTTTTGGCATTGCATTTTATTGATTTCATTCGTTTTCTCAATATTATATGGTCGTGAAGAAGTTGTGACTCATACCATCTTGAACATATGAAAAATAGCTGTATTACCTCCATTTTAGAATTTTCATATCACATACAGCTCGAAAATTATCACCAAAAAACTGATATTTTACTGAATCGATTGACTAATGGCCCCAACCGGCACATGTAGCTGAGTGGTTATTGCACTTGCTCCGTGTGACCCGGGAGGTAGTGTGGGCATGTCGGACCCGGTTCGATCCCCGCTACCGTCTATCTTTACAGGTTTTTTTCGTGGTTTCCCTCTGTAGTCCAGGCTAATGTCAGGATAGTTCCCATAATATAGGCCACGACCGCTTCCTTCCCACTATCCTTCCCATTACTCATATAAACCTTCATCTCATCATCCCATCATCTCATTAATCATTCATCCGACGCCAATAGTTCTTGGTCATCATTACAGTGCGTCGTTAAAACCCACTAAAAAAAAACTAATGACCCCATATTCTTATCCAGCTCTGTGGATGATGCCGCACGACTTCCATTACGGCGACTGGCCGAGGTCCGGCGAGCTGGACATCACCGAGGTGCGAGGTAACGCCGGCTACACGAGCGGGGGACACCACATCGGCATCGAACAGGCGGCCTCCACGCTGCATTACGGCCCCAACGAGCAGCTCAACGGCTTCATGAAGGCGCGCTACGAGAGCAATCCCAACTATGCTTTCGACGAGAGTTACCATAGATACCAAGTGGAATGGACCGACGGTGAGCGAAACTAACCCTATAACACTAGATTTTAACAAATTGTGACGATATTTATCGTCCTATTTTTGGAGGAAACTAGAAATAGTAGTTGGAAATGGTAAAAAAAAGTTGGAAATAGTTAGAAATAGTAGAAATGGTAGAAATATTAGTTTCAGTAGTTACAACCCAACTGTCCTTTTGATAAGAGTTACCTTAGATACCAAGTGGAATGGGCTGACGGTGAGCGAAATTAAAGGACAAAATATAATTACAGAATGAAGGCTTTCATCATTCTATGGAAAACCATCAATCGGCCCCCATTGGTAACATTAATCTCATTTGTGTACTAAGAAAATGTATTTCTTCAAATCATAGTAATTCTTTCACGACATATAACTTCAGGACCTAATAATAATAATTTCGTATTCAATTGTTGTTCATCAATATTGATTCTATTTTCATTTCAATAACCAAATCTCTAGCTGTGATCATTAGTGCAACGGATATAGAGGAATGATATTAGTCTAAACTTTTTAACGCATTGAGTCATTGTTTATATTGACGTTCATCACAGGCCTGGGGTTGAATCTGGATAAATAATCACTCAATCTGTAACCCAATTTCACAGAAAACTAGAAAATAATCATATCAAATTCAGAAACTATGATTAATTAATTTGTTCCCGAGTGACTTGTTCCCAGTCGTGACGTGGACATCACCCGATTCTGTATCGGAACATGAACAAAACCGGGCAATGCCGACGTCACGAATCAGAAAGAGTCGTGTACTGGAGGGCAAATTAATAAATGATGATTACAGAAATTGAGATGATGATTTTTTCCTCTAAAATTGAAGAATGAAATAGCGTCGCTATTCATTAAAATCTATCCTCAAGGCTTTTATGACCTTCAATAAAATTCGGGTTCGCTTTGCTAACTGCTGGGAATCGACAATAGTATAACATGTCAGTATTAAACAGAAAATTTATTTATTTTGTATTAATATATATATATATATATATATATATATATATATATATATATATATATATATCTCTATATATCTCTCTCTCTCTCTCTCTCTCTCTCTCTATATATATATATATATATATATATATATATATATATATATATATATATATATATATATATATATATATATATGTATATATATATATATATATATATATATATATATATATTGGGTTTAACGACGCACAGTACTGATGACTACGATTGGCATCGGTGAATGATATATATGAGATGATGGGATGATGAGATGAAAGGTTATTTTATTAGGTGCTTTTTGATAGTGGGAAGGAGTCGGTCTTGGCCTGTTGTTAAGGATCCATCCCGGTAATGACTTGAATGTCAGAGGGAAACTATGAAAAAACCGTGTTGAGATGTTCGACCATGACGGGAAACGAACCCCGATCTCCTGAATGACGGTTCAGTGTAATAATCACTCGGTTTCACCAGAAAAGGAATAACAGTTCCTTTTTTTTATTTTCATGCTTTTTATCTTTTGTCTTCCAGAGTATTTCAAGTTCAGCATTGATGACCAGGAGATCGGTACAGTTCGTCCTGGAGCAGGAGGATTCTGGGAACTGGGAGAGTTCGGGAATCAAGCGGGAAATCCGTGGACAGAAGGAGGACACATGGCCCCATTCGATCAAGAGGTAGGAAAATGTTTATACACTTGCATCCACGAGAGAAGCTCGTCTGACCGTGGTCTGAACGTAGATATATATTACCTTACCGAGATACGTCACTCCTGCAGCCGATAGTGACATATGCTCGTTCCAATCTTAGGGGCCATATTGTACATTTACAAATAGAATCTAAGCAAGGCATTCTATATTATCAGTCACCAAGATAAGTCTAATATGCGGGAAACTTGTCGGTTTTCAAAACGGTGTGAAGCTACTGACGAGACAAATAATATGCACGCCTTTATCTCGGTAATGTATGTCTATATATAGTCTGATGCTACTAATGTCTGATTTGTTGACAATCGTTCAATTTATTATTTGGGCTGATTTGTAGGAAGAGAACTGTACGTTATCTTACCTCACGTGCTTCATGTCCTTGACGAGTAGCTCAACAGCATAACAAGAACGAAATGAGCCGCCCTCGGTAGCTCAGTCAACTAAGGCACCGCTTCAAAACCGAACTCTCGCAAAAAGCATCTGTTTTTGTAAACTTCCTTTAATTTATCATTACTTCGAATAGTTTCATTAGCACCTGAATATGTGTATACCTTCTTGCGATAAATTACCTCGCTGTCGATGCGCCTTTATAAAACCCCAATATTCCATGTGTACCATCGAAAAACGTAGCTGTTGGTGAGGTCATTGAGCAAACAATAACATCAACGAACGGAGTGTATTCGTTATCAATTTGGTAACTATAGTGAACCGGTTGTTTGTTTCTAGTTCTATGTGATCTTGTGCTTGGCTGTCGGTGGAACAAGTGGCTACTTCCCCGACTATGACGTAGCATACAACCCCAACACCAAGCCGTGGGCTAATACCCAATCACAACCCGAGGTCAGTACTTACAGTAATTACCATGAACTATTCACGACAATGATTACGATATTATTAGTAGTGGTCGATTCGGGAGAAACAATTTTAGTGGACGATGACAATCACATTTGACCAAAAATGGTCTTTACTATAAAAAAAAAAACTCAGACCAACTGTTTTTCTTCAGAATATGGGTCTTAATGGTTGCAAAATCCTTGAAAAATAGTGGTACGAAGTTCAATGAATATACACTAGTTTGAATATTTTTTTTTTGAATTTTGCATTCAAACTTATTTGCCAAAGAATAACAAAAAAATCAGTACCTTGTATGAACGAAAAATGAATTCAAATATTGAAAGAAGTGATAAAAAAATGGATAGAATAAGAAAAGTCTAAGAATATTGTGGAAATGTGTTGTGTAATATAAAATTAAAATCTATATAGACGTGGATAAATAATTAGTCAAATGTTGACAAGTGGAACATTTAGGTGAACATTACGAATCAAAACATTACGAATCAAATTGGAATGAAAACTTTCTTTGTTTTCAGGCGTTCGCCAATTTCATGAACGCCAAGGGTGATTGGATACCAACATGGAACATGAACGAGAATAATGGAGATCAGTCGTCCCTGAAGGTGGATTACGTCAGAATCTGGGCCATATGAATATACCATTATATAAAAATAATAATGTATATTATCTTTCATCATTAAATTATCACAAATTAATTTGATAAGTGAAATTCTCATCTACTCCTATCCCCGAACCCCCTTTCTCTTCACACGGTGCTACGATTTCGATATACTCATACTAGACGTTTACACGTCCAGATAGAATGATAAAGAGCTGAGAGAGAGCGAGAGAAAGAAAGAGAGTGAGAGAGAGAGAAAAAAGAGAGAGAGAGGGAGATTAGAAAATAATAGCAAATTAGATCGATTTTCCATTAAATACATATTCATGTATATATATATATATATATATATATATATATATATATATATATATATATATATATATATATATATATAAATATATGTATATATATATATATATATATATATATATATATATATATATATATATATATATATATATACATATATATATATATATATATATATATATATATATATATATCTTGCTTCGTGATCCGGGAGGTGAAGGGATATATCGGACCCGGTTCGATCCCCGCCACCGTCCATCTTTACAGGGGTTTTTCGTGGTTTCCCTCTGTAGTCTAGGCTAATGCCGGGATGGTTCCCACAATATAGGCTACGACCGCTTCCTTCCCACTATCCTTCCCACTACCCATAAAAACCTTCATCTCATCATCCCATCATCTCATTAATCATTCATCCGACGCCAATAGATCTTAGTAATCATTACAGTGCGTCGTTAAAACCCAATTAAAAAAATATATATATATATATATATATACATATATATATATATATATATATATATATATATATATATATATATATATATATATATATATATATACATATATATAATTATATATACACATACATTATAGGCCTTATATATATATATATATATATATATATATATATATATATATATATATATATATATATATATTATTTGTTTGGGTCTTGTTGGTAGTTTTTTGTATTTGGCCAAGTACGGTAGTGTTTATACTTCATGAATTTATTCGAAAAGACAATAATAGCGCAACAATTATTCATATATTTTGTTTATTTTTGGTTGGTTACAAATGCTTCAATTTAATAATGAAATTTCACTTTTTTTCAATTTTAGTTCACATTCAAATCTGAAATTGAAGTTCTTCCCAACATTTTCTTCAATAACATATAAAAATAGATAAATTAAGTTCACATATTATAAATACATTCAATAAATATGCTCTTCGACATTTGTAAATAACACTAAATAGGCTGTAAGCATACTTATATCCACGCGAGTTGGGACTTATCTACCAACATAACAAATACAAATTACTTTCATAGTTGTATAACCATAGAAATTTCTCGGTCATGATTTTCAGGACGAGACTTACAATAACAAACACAACTAAATCTTTCAATAAGATTACATGTTTGAAGCAGAAGCAAGTTTCTCCTCAATTATCGAAGTTGGTAAAACTACTTCGTCTCTTGTGAATATAAGTAGAATGCATGTCGTAATCCATCGTATTCTTTGTGAAGGGATAATTACTTGGACACTCAGATGGGTTTTCTTGGTTCTCTAGCCGCCATCTTGGATCATTTCAATTGGCATCGAACAGAGCTACATAATACAGTAGTCAATATAGTGTCTTCTGCATTGCCAATCACTCACTAGGTGCGCTAGAGAGCGACTGTCCAAGTCCACTGCAAAGATGGCCACCAAATGTCTGTCAGTATTGAAGTTATGCTGTGTTAACTACCGATGTATTATATTATTATTGTTGAACGTTCACAACAGACAAAAAATGACACAACAATAACAAATAGTAGTGGAAGCTATCTTGATTGCCTATAGGGTATTCTCAACTGACGTCACCCATTGTTGAAAGAGAGAGACAACAATGTGCACCAGTTGGAATTGACCAATCAGAATGTTTTGTAGTCCACCAGTTAATTCACTGTATTGCTATAGTAACGATTGTTTGTCGTTTGTTACGTGCGAACACCCTATACAAGCTTCGGTAGCATGATAGAAGGCCGTGTCCTCTAAGTGGAGATCGAGGGAACCTTTGAGCATGTGCAGTCAATCTGAGAGACATTGGTGGGGCAGTGGTTTACTTGCGCCAACTACGAAGAGCTTGTTGTTACACCATATTCATTTCACTCAAACTGGACGATTCACTTGCAGTCTTGTTGTTTCGCAGTGAGGTACACCTCATAGTGGAGCTCACCTATCCATTAGGAGCATTCGAGACTTGATTTAGAAAATATCGTTTTTTGTGTGTGACAACTTTCGAATATAGTACAAATCCTCAAGACATCATTATTCTAGATCACAGATCGTTATAGTGAACAATAGAAAAATATTTTTAAAAAACATCAAGAGTAGGAAAATACTTTTTTTAGAGGCCAACTCAAGAGTAGGGAAGTACCTTTTCATAGGCTTACATGAGCTCAACTCATATGTTTTAGACACATCAAATACCAACAATCACATTGTTTCAGTTCTTCGTGTGTATATACATTATTTTTAAATCTCACCAACATGATCTGGTTTTCGATCAAATAAGAATTTTGTTGACACTATTTGGAAGTCCTCATAACAAACTGATATACTTGTAGACATGAAAGAAAAATAACCTCCACCAATTAAACGAACACAATGTCTCCTAATATTTGGTGAAGTTCTGTTGTATTCCCAAGGTGTCATGATTTTAAAACACGATGAGTAGTCAACTGCATCTTCGAAAAGAGTTGAATCCCCAAAGTTTCAACGAGGCGATGTAATTAATTGTGATTATATGTAATCACCAAATCAGTTTTCAAGTTGGTAGCCAGTTTTTTTCTTTCGTGGATACAAAAGTATTTAATTAAAACTCAAATCCCGTACGCTCTTAGTTTGAAGGGCATGTAGGTAATACCGAGGTCCCGTTATTCAATAGTTCATAAAGAGTTGATCAAAAGTTACACTGTTATCATTGCTGGTAACTCATGTAATTTTATCGACTGACCAGTCGACTAGCCTAACGGAGTCCTTAACGAACCATCGAAATGAAATGCCTCAGTCTGAACGGCTTTTTCCGTCCCGGTAAATCACGTAAACCATTCAGAAACTTTCCGTAAAGTTTCTGATTAGTTCCGACGATAAATCAAGCTTCTCGTCTAACAGCTTATATATTTAAACCATGACTTTTTCGATCCACGGCACGAATTTCTGGATATTCGTGTAGACTCCTGGTAAATGTTCTCTCCCGCATCCGATTCCCCAGGACACGAGCCCGATCAACGTCTTCCTGCCGTCGATACTCATCGTCAGAGGCCCTCCCGAGTCTCCCTGAAAGATACGGGCATTGATGAGACAGCGAGCTAACCACTCTGGACTCTTACCGCAATTGCCACATGAAATAACGTCCTAGGCCTAGCTATAGCTCCAAGAGACTTAAGAACTTGGATTGGATAATTCTCTCTAGAAGAGTTAAATACCATGATAATAAGAGATAATAACAGAGTCACGGTCTCTTAGAATGCAAAAATGTGACCTATTTTTGGCCTACCTCAAGAGTAGAGCTAGGATTTTGTGCCAACAACAATGGAAATACACAAGAACTGAATATGTTGCCATGGTTCTTAGCTCTACTAGTGTATGAAAACCAATCGAAATCCTTAGTCTCTTGGTCCATATGGTCTATATGGTCTATAAGGTCTATATGGTCTCTGGGACTATTTGGTCTATATGCGTGGGCGTTATTTTGATTGCCAGTCGCGGTAAGTGTTCTGGTATATACAATTATAACAACTCGAACAAGATGAATGCATTCAATGCTTCCAATTTTTTTATTCGATAACATTGAAACTTGATACAAAATCATTGTTCTCCAATTGAGGCTATGGATGAAAGTAGGATCGTTTGGACGGGGCACTACAAGAGCGATCTTACCACCTCCTTCCAATATGCTCCAAATGATTCAATATTTTGTGCTTAGAATGTTTACTTCAAGATCTGTATCACATCAATTTCAATACTTCTCCAGGACAAGAACTATACTCATTGGGGAAGGTCTATTTCTATATTATCATCTGTATTTACATGTAAATCACAGATATAAAATTAGAATTGGATGGAAATTTCTAAATTTATACTGATTTTCCTTAATTTGTTCGAATGTATATTATTATGTCTTCATCTATATTTTTCACTCTCTGTTCTGCCTCTCTGACGATCTTCTCAGTGTTTATCTCAGTCGTTCTATCCAAATTCCGAATAGGCATAATTAACCCTAATTTAATAATTATAATGTGAGATAATTTCAAGTTTATTTCTTGTTTTTTCTGTCTATTCGAAGGTTATTTCAACAAGGTAAGAGAAAATAATATAGCAGTACTATTTTTTTGAAATCAGACACCGTATATATAGGCACGACTCAATCAAGGTGTATGGCTTCAATTTTTTGTCAGTTGAAGATTTGAATTGAGAGAAATTACTTAGATTATATTGGAAAATTTAGTATAATTGCGGCAAAGATTATTTATCACATTCAATTTTGTGTGAATATCTGTAAACGTTCAAAAGCCTGTTTTTTTTTTTACAGAATTTGATACTATTTGCTACTGATACTATTGATTCTTCATAGCTATATATCAAAATTATTATTTCAATGATATTTTATTAGTGTTGTATATCTCTATGTATCTATATGAAGAAGCAAAAATAAGATGATTTGAAATTGAATTAAAACATTGAGTAATGATCCTATCAACACCGTCATCTTACGACATAGGTGATAAGAACATATGCCTGATTAATATAAGATATAGTTTTAGTAAAAGGAAGATAATTCTTCAAATGAATGTTTACCTGACAACTGTCTCGACCGCCCTCTTTGAATCCCGCACACAGAAACACGTCGTGAATAGTTTCACGCCTTCCCGCTGCTCTGAACCAGCGCTGGCATCGCTCGTTCGGTATCACTTCGACGTCGACTTCCTGGAGCACCGTCGGCACCGTCGCGACGCCTGAAATACAAGCAATCGATTATTGATCCGAGACAGCGTTTTACGTTAAATTATGAATGTATTTGCTGCTGATTATTACTTAGGATACAAAAATATCACTGATAACCTAGGATGGCGATCGATCTTATTATGCACTTTTTTTTCATTATCATTTCATTAACCCTTTCTCTCTTGTTTATTATTCACATCCACTCATATAAATAGGCATGATTGATTATTTTCTTTTCAAAGTTGATATCATTATCATTTCATTTTGATTAAAACTATTCATTCCTGGATTTGATCAACTTATATTCTGTCTCTTGTTTTCTTGTTATTTTACTATTCTTTCAGATTTTTATATTTCATCCAATTGATTTATATTCTGTGTTTTTAGCAATCTTGAGTGTAGGACAGAATCATCTATGGAGATACATATAATTTGTATATATATATATATATATATATATATATATATATATATATATATATATATATATATATATATTAATATATATATATATATATATATTAATATATATATATATATATATATATATATATATATATATATATGTATATACATACATTTATATAAATATATATATATATATATATATATATATATATATATATATATATATATATATATATATATGTATATATACATACATTTATATAAATATATATATATATAAATATATATATATATATATATATATATGTATATACATACATTTATATAAATATATATATATATATATAAATATATATATATATATATATATATATATATATATATATATATATATATATATATATATATATATATATATATATAATGTTACGCCAACTACCAGTACATCTGAGAGTTGGTGAGAACAAAAACACAGGTAACCATGGTGATAACAACTTCAAAATGCCAATTGAAGCTACTCCCACGTTGATAACTCAGGCATTTTTTAGTCTACTAGTGATAATACGTTACCATGTCTGGTTCGACCCCAGCCCGCCACTGTGGCTGTTTTACCGACTAGTTTGGTGGCCGCCGCTGGTAAACAAACTGGTAGAATGTGTTGCTTGAATGTAACAGTCTTATCAAGTTTGACAAGTGACACGTCGTTCTTGAAATCTGTGGGATTGTACTGCGGATGCACCTGGAATCATAGATTACGTTAAAGAGTGTCACAATGGCATATACTGTCACAATGTAAACAATGCCATATATAACGTAACAATATCACGTGGTATCGTAATGTCACGCAATGTCGGAATGTCATTTGCCGACTCATGTTGTCACAACGTCATATACTGTCACAGTGTAATATACTGTCACAATGTCATAATTATACTGTCACAATGTCATGATTATACTTTCACAATGTCATAGAATGTCACCAAGTCACACACTGTCACAATGTGAACAATGGCAGAATACCACAATATCACATAGTCACTTACTTATAGCAATGCCATTTACTGTCACATGTTGTCACAATGTCACATACTGTCACAATGTCATATACTGTCATAATTCCACTTGATAATTTAACTAAATATATACAACTCAAGGTCTACGACAAAATGATCGAATGCTTTTCTAACGAACCCTATTGCGGGCCTGAAAAAGTTTGGAATTTGATTACGCTCAAATAACTATATTATGAATTGAATAATGTAGCACAATGAAAGTGGGTTCATATTGATCTAAAAAAATTGTCCCGTTTTTCCATGTACTGGCAAATTAATTAGAAACTCTTGAGAATAGAATAAATTTCTCAAAAATAATCTCCAACACTTGGAAATTGCCATTTTTGATGTTCATACTTTGGGCAGGTCCTCAGATAGTCAGAATTGCATGAGTATTGCCATCCCATTGCTATTGATTTTTCTCAAAAATTCCACTCAATTTTAAAACAATTTCTTGTCAGGAAAAATATAAATACTGATCGAACGGCATTCTTATGAAGATTCTAATTATCTGACGACCTGCCCAATAGTATCAGCATCAATTGTATCAACTTTCAAGTGTTTGAAATAATTTTTTAGACTTTTTTCTCGTCACAAGGGTTTTTAATAATTTCGCCGGTACACGGAAAAAACGGGACCAAATATTTTGCTATATTTTTTCCGTTCAATATCAATTCACGTTTATGGTGCTGGATTATTGAAATCATAATATGATCATTTTCTAGAAACATTTTTCATATATGATGAAACAGCCTCTATTGATTAGCGTCTTGAATACCTCTTTTCTCTCGACTCCATATTCCTCGTGGTGCAGTTTCTCGGAGACGTCCCTGACGTCCCACTCTCCCAGGCGAACCCTCAGGTTGCTGTTCGTGGTGCTGGGAACAGTTCACTCAGTCCATTACATAATTATATAGATCAATAGATAGGTAATTGTATATACATTTTCAATTTATTATCATTCGTATTTTGACCATAAACAAGGCAATATTCCCGTTCAAGATGTACAGTATATAAATATAAAATATAAATATATATTTTTACCATATGCAAAAACACATATTGAGTCACGAACTTGATCACAAATCGACAAGATATATATTTTATTTTCATTTTTGAGTAGAGACTTGATAAAAAATATTGTTTTCAAATTAAGTACAGGGGTGAAATTAGAAGGACCTTTCAGAAGCGGCATCTCAACTTTGTTCCAAGACTTCGAGGTGGTCTGGTCACCAATATGAATAATTATCCATGGACTATTCTAAATCGAAAATAATGAACAATTATTACCAAATTATTATTATTGGAAAATATTAAGTGATAATATTGTAGATAATAATGATCAAATAATAAAGACAGCATTTGTAGACCCTCTTATCTCGTTTCATCATATATCAGGGCTTGTATACTTTAGTTATATTTTTAATAACATTTTAGACATGAATTTTTTTAACATTTTAGAATTTTCAATGACATTTTAGTTGTCGAAGTCAGTTAGTGGATTAGCAGAAGTTATTGAACGTAGTGTGACGGGATATCAGAGTAAAGTGTTTAAGAGTGAATGTGTCTGGTTTATACGTACGTAGCAACGCAGTGAGCGGCAGTGACCACCCATCTGTTGCTCAGTAAGGCGCCTCCACAGGACAACTTCTTTGACAGGAAGCCCGTCTTGATCAAAGCAACCTGCATGGAGAATCACAACAACAGCAGTTAGTGGTGCTTTGAATTTGAATTTGAATTTTCAATTTCAATTTGATATGCATTTTATTCATGCATAGTACATGAAAAACATAATGCAAAGATACAAAATAGTAATACACATTGTCAAGCCCGCGTAAGGAAATATCTTGTGTGCGGGCGAGCTAATGAACAAATTATGAAATAATAAATTCAGCAGACAAATCTACATATGAGAATGATAATAACAATAATGGTAATAATATGAGTGAAGTACATTAATTTTAATGGAATGAAATGTATTTTTTTTAAATTTTTTTATTGGTCACATACACTGATACAGAAAGAAAAACACACTTACAACAAAAAAACATCCACAAAGCCCTTCAAAAAAGGCTTAACTGTGGGTTAAAATATTGAATTATAAGTACAATTCAAATTCGGACGTATTTCTCAAACATTAAAAATGATAAAGTAGTTGAAGTAGAAAGAAAAAAAAAACATTGAGTGATTCGTTACATTCTACTCACGAAGTGTAAGGTTTCTTTGATTACTATTAATTTTAAGCAATCAAGTTACATCAATTAACAAAAAAAGTAGACAGTTTCAACGTCATGATAGGGGAACCTACACACAGCGTAATATTCTCAGTGTCATCATAACATATAAACGATCGCAGTGACTTTCCGGATGAAATTGTAGTTTAACTGCAATTCACACTACGGAGAAAACCATCTTGTGGAATATTGTCGTATTTTTCATCCTACAGATAAGATTTTTTGGCTTTGTGGAAGAGCGTGTTAATCAATATTGTATGTACGTATTATTCGAATCCAATAATACAAAAAAAAAATTATTATTATTATTATTATTATTATTATAACTCTTACAGTTGCGCATAAATACACGGTGGCAAGTTCCCTATCCTTCGTTACAAATGTTTGACCGCCTCCCTAATCTTTTTACAGAATTGTTCTACCCTTTTTTCATCCCCCTCAATTACGAATATAACGAACTAAAGAGATACAGATATAGAGATATAGAGATAGTTGACGGACTGAACTGAGCAGGTAAGAGAAGAAGAAGACTGACTGATAGACTGGGTTGTCTGACAAACAAACAGAAAACTGATGATTCTAGTAACAGTCACTAAACCACTGACGAAGTCAAAAGGGCAATGGGTGGAAAAACCGGTTGTGACCACATAAATGAAACAGAGATAAATAATGAAGTGATCGGCGCAAACACTAGGTTTAACGCTAATTCTAAGATTACTAATTTGGTGAAAGTGACAGTGAGGTATTGAAATAACTTCGGTGCGATTTCAAAAGTTGTATTGAATTGAAGTATATGAATAGATTTACTTCATTTCACTACTGTACCTGCCAAGGATGACTGCCAAAGTTTGAACTATGACCTCCGACAATACGATTACTCCTTGTGTAGAGCTCCCCGCAACCTGCAACACAAACAAACAAGCATTACCAACCTGAACATTTACTGATTTATCAAATACAATTACGAATATTTGATATTGAAAATGCTCTTAAGAGCTCAAGGGAGTCGATTGAGAGAAACATCATTCTCGTATGGTAATCCTTGAACGGTATTAAATTCAAAAAATCTAATAAAGACGAAACAAAGATATATAATACCTCGTAAAATGCTCGAATATCTACAAATAAATACTGTTTTATTCACATAACATTTTCTCACTGATTACACATCTCTTCAAAAACCAGTAACTTCACTTTTGAGGATGATTATTTCAAAATTTAGAAATAAAATGATAATGCCCGCGAGAGGGAAAATAATAATATTTTAAAACAAATTTTTCCACCGAAATTAAACACTGGAATAATGCACACAATCACGAAATCTTCATGAATCGGAACAGCCGATTGGAACGAAATTCTTTATTTTCTTTGATATAAATTACACCAATTTGAATTTGATAATTTTTTAAATTACGCTTCATATAAATATATCGCCCATACAACACATATTATACTGAATTTGCCGTTATCCCAGTAATTACAAACGAGTATCTTCAAAGTCATGGTGGACTATGAATAATATACGATTTACTAACATGGCCGCCGCTATTGACACAAACATTTCTCCCACCAAGCGCAAGAATGACTATTGACACTTATCATGTCTGTTCCTCAGATCCTAACGTTCTGTCTGCAAAAGTATTTTGGCCTCGAAACGTCTTCAATAGTATTTTCAGAAATATTTCGTATGACAGAAATATTTCTGTGAATATAGATAATACACACTAATACCTTCGCACTTATACTAATTAACAAACATGCAGCTTTCTATTGGCTATAGAGAGATTGCTTGTTTTTCAAGTCACCATTGCAACTATAAAAAATTTGTCTAAAAAAAAGTGTTTAGGAACAAATTAACACTGAATTTATATAGGCCTATATATATATATATATATATATATATATATAGGCCAACTGGGTTTAACGACGCACTCTGATGTTGATCCTAGGATCTATTGTCGTTGGTGAGTTGAGTAAGTTGATGGAAAGATAAGAATAAAGTTGATTTCATCTAGTATTTTCGTCAGTGAGGAGGAAAAGATCCTCAAATGGTATTAAGGATCCCTGCACTCATTTTAGAACAAGGAAAAACGTAAATCAGGATGGTCGCCCATGTCGGGAATCGAACCCAGATGAAAAGGATTATCTCGATAGCGAATGTTCCAAGCCTCAAAGTAACTAATACAATAGTGATTCGAGGATATATTTGACCACCATTAATAGGCGTGGCTAATCAGTAGACCACCTAGAGCCTTCATGAGGGCATTTAGATATTCCAGAATTGGTAGTGTCAAAAATACTACATATTAAACAACCCACTGATTGGAGCTTATATTTTGTGAATAAAGTGACCGGGTCAATCACATAGTGGTCAATGGGGGCGGGGCGCTAAGGAGCGTATACCGAAATTAAGATGACCTACGAAACCTACGTGGGAGTTGCTCTAATTGGAGGTTTAAAGTTGTTATCACCATGGTTATTCCTTTTCACAAACTTCCAGATAGAGGCTAACTGGACTTGGTAATACTTGGCCTCAGTCATGTAACATGGGCTTGGGGGTACTTCTCAATTGATGGTAGTGCAGGTGGTCAGGGTTTCAGGTAAAATTTGACACTAAAGCTCACACAATCTGGTGTACTTTATTCCGATATGTGCCATTCAGGCGCCCCGTGATCAATTTGCAGTGCATTGTCACAACATGTGTGATATTATACTCGAAAGAAGCGTGACTACGCAATTTTAGGATGTTTTCTCCTGGAATGATTGCACACAGCGCGGCAAATGAGACAATGCGTGTGCGTTTCGTGCGTTAAAGTGACGTCATTTGATTGTCTCGCGCGTGCGCACTTGTCACGGTAAGCTGGGATCGAAAACGGGTCTTTAAAAGTCAGCAAATAACTAGAGCATTTCGCTGTTTTCTTTTTTCAACATTATTTGTGATTAGATAATAACTTCACTTACATTAAAATTGTTTGAATTTGCCTTGCTGAAATAATGTGAGATTAAATCGAGTGATTTGATAAGTTTGAAGCTTAGTTTTTTGATAGTTTGTTGAAAACTCTCCTGAGCTATAATCAACGGATTGGTCAATTAAACAACACATGTGAAAAAAGAGATGCAACTCATCAACTGTGGATTCATTTGGAATAATATTAACGTTCCAGTTGCCCAGAAATAATTACAATATTTCATGAGATTTTGAATGAATCTGTAGGCCTATTAAATAAAACGACAAGACTTGTGAATTTTCTGATCTTCTGATGATATGCTCATTAGTGTGTGGGCATTAACTTTGGCAAGTTTGAAAATCTTACAATCATTTCTGTGGATTTACTGACTTCCACGAGCGTTTTCAATTATTTGGCCTGTACACGGTAAAACCGGGACAAAATATTCTCATTTTTTTCATTAGTTTAGTATCAGTGGTTCTGCACACCAGTCATTTCAAAATGTAGTTATTTATAAGAAGCAGTTTCAAAAATCCCAAAGAAGGTATTATTAAGAAATATTGTAAACTCAGTTTTGATAGATTCGGTAGGTCTTTTACAGCACCATTTATATTCTTTCAAATAATTTCAATCTTTTTAATAATATTAATAATACCTTCTTTTTCTATTACCTTGTTCCATTTTCATATTTTTTCCATACTTTTGTTATCTACCATCAATTAAGTTAGTTTTATAATATTTCAGGATTTTTCTGTATTCAATTTTTTATCACCTTTGTAAATAACCATTGTACTATATTGTATTGACTATATTACGCTGTACCATCTTGGTATCCCGCTATGCGGACAGCCGTCAATAAATTGTCATTCTCTCTCATTTTAAGATGGATGAATAGCCTTGAATTAATCGTGAGCATTTTCATTGAAACAGCTTTGTCGACCACATACACTTCTTTAATGTATTGACCTCGACATTATTTGATTATTATTCTTCTCCGTTGAAGTCAACAGCCTTATCCAAAATCTGGCCTGGACCAGATTGTTCAAAATTGTTCAAAAATATACTCATTTTAGATTCAGTATACATCTGCACTGCGATTCCCGTTCTCGATCCTTAACTTAACAATCTTTAACTTTTAACAATTCATATCGTTAGAGTTAAAGACTAGATCTCTAAAGATCGAGTCCCGTTCTCCAATCTTTAACGTTATAGATTGTTAACATTGCTTGTTAAAATGATGACGTATTTTCCAGTCGACGTCATCGATGGCACATAATTAGCCAATAGAAAAAAATTATACATCATTCGAATCTAGAGAGCGTATACAGGATTAATAGAACCTCTCGATCTAGAAGGCACTGAAGCTCTTGTCAATTTCAACTTCTCTCATTTCATTGTTGCGACTTTGATTTTCTTCAAAATATTCTGAATGGGAATCATTCATGGGTATTTATTCATTCAGTTTTGAAAAGTGTAAACTAGCCCAAACATAATCCAAAGAGGGTGAATGACTATCGTCACAATCATCTGACAGAAGGAAGGAGACACGGTTTCGTCCCCATCCCACTTTTGGCATCAAAAAAGGAGGTGAAAAACTAAATGATTCTGTAAGTGATGACTATACTTTTCACTCTTCAATTTACGCACAACAATTCAAAATCATTCGCCAAGCTGTAAAATGTTCATGTTATTTAATATTAATTGATAATATTTTAGAATTATTAGATGAACGCCATTTTATGCATTCTTTAAAAACTTAACGATAGGGATCTTATAGATCTATAAGGAAATGTCAATTAACGATCACCCTAAAGACCGTCATCTTTAAAAGTGGAAATGGAATCACACTTTAGATATTACCAATCTTTAGTGATGTACAGATCTTTAAATCAGTAGTTACAGATTGTTAAGTTAAGGATTGGAGAACGGGAATCGCACTGCTGTTGTACCTGTAAACTGCGATATCAGAAAATTTACCCACTGTTTTGAATCCAACAACGAAACATGTAATGTAATGTTAGGTCAGTTTGAATGCAAATAATTATATCATCAATTCCTCATTTTCTGGTGGGACAGTTTGCAGGTGGAGAATAGATTGACATAAATATATATATATATATATATATATATATATATATATATATATATGTATATATATATATATATATATATATATATATATATATATATATATATATATATATATATATATATATATATTATTCATTCAAAAGATATTGAATTCTGGTATAGGTAGAGCAGCTTTTCGGAGGGCAGTTTTCGGGTGGGGGACTTTACCGGTAGTGCAACCAATAACCATAAGCTTCTCTTTATATTCTAATACTTCCTCATTTTACTGTGCGAGATTTACGTACGGTAATTGAATGTATTTCAAAAAGCATTGATGTTTCGAATGGAATCAAAATCAATAAATTGTGAAATCAGAAGATGAATTTAAGCCAACATCACTCCAGACTGGAATTGTCACGACACCAACCCCTAACATAGAAATTGCAATAATATTTTTTCCTCTCATTCATCATGGGTATTTATATTTATCCACCAAAAACGCCATCTTCTTACTCGTATGGTGTGTATTGACACAGAATTATATTCTAGACCAGCGTAATTTTCAGTACCAATAAGCAAATGAATTGAATGATTACAGACTCCCAAAATTCCGAAAAAGGATTGAAAAAAATTGACTTTCAGCTTGAATCTATGTTCCTGTCTATTTGTATACCCCTTTCTCTATTATTGTCCATCTTTTTTTGTTTTGTCCATCAAGTTTCCATCTACCCAGACAGAAAATTCGACCACAGTATAATGTGCTGCAAACCAACAACTACAGAAGTGCAGTGCATAGATGGACATGTTTTACCCCTGTATCCAGTGGTAGCCAGGTTCGAATCCTCGTGGCCGATGAAATTCACGCTCACCACCGACGGCCTCACGACAATCTCCGGCGGCTCCGTCGATAAACTAATGCCGGGCCGAGAGAAGGACGGACGATTCTGGTTGAAATCGACAGGACGACTGGGGAAATCGGGCCGATTTTGATTGTAATCGGGCTTGATTTGAGTTACGGTTCCGAGTCCGGTTCCATATTGTGGTTTATTGTTTGATGGTTTGATCTGATTGTAGGTTGTCAACGGGAAGATTGGTTTGTTTTGGTTATAACCCGGTTTGTTCTGGTTAAAATCTGGTTTGTTCTGATTATAATCCGGCTTGTTCTGATTATAATCCGGTTTGTTCTGATTATAATCCGGTGTGTTCTGGTTGTAATCCGGTCGATGGTTCCCGCTGTATCCAGGCCTAATGAACGTGAACTCCGGCTTGTTCGTGGTGGTAACTTGCGACAGGAAGAAGGTCGCGGGTTTCTGGCTCGTCCACTGCAGTTGTTGGTTGACGTTGCCGCCGCCAGAGGGATACGTGTAGTAGACGGACGGTCGACTCGCCGAGCCGTCGTGGTTGTCATTGTTGCCGATATGATGGTTATGTATGTATTCCAGAGCTGTTGGGGGCGGGGCATAGTGTTAGTAAGGAACTTATCTTGACTTATTTTATTATTAGTCACTGATCATGCGTAGAGATAATTGATTATTCAATATTAGAAACGATCATTTCTGTCAAGATTGATAAAAATAATCAGTTTGGTGAGCTAGAATACTTGCGAATTTGTCATACTAGGTCTGCTCTCATACTGCTTACCTGGTGAAGTTGCCAAACCTATCCTAACCTAAATCTAACATAACCTCACTTTTCGACAATTTTGAAAAGTGAGCAGTACGCCAGCGGTAGACAGTATGACAATGGGCGGTATGATCAAGGGTTAAAAATGATGCTGGGGAGTATGATGAAGGGCAGTTTGACAAAGGGCAGTATGATCAAGGGTTGAATGATGAAGGGCAGTATGACAATTAGGCACTATGACAATGGACAGTATGACCAAGGGTTAAATGATGAAGGGCAGTGTGACAAGGGCACTATGACAAAGGGCAGTATGAAAAAGGCAGTATGACAATGAGCAGTGTGATCAACATTCAATGATTGATGATGATGGACAGTGTGACAAGGGCAGTATGACAAAGGGCAGTATGACAATGAGCAGTATGATCAAGGGTTAAATGATGATGGGCAATATGACAGTGACCAGTCTGCCGGTTCATCAATTGAATGACAATATATTTATATTAATTAACATAAAATATATAAAATTATCCTTTTTTAAATCACATTTTGAATTTCGGTATTGGGAATTGAGGTTATAGTTTCAATCAATCAATGTTATCGTTATTGAAAATCACTAAAAATCGATTTCAGTCCTTGAAAAATATCATTTCACAATTGACAGATGTAGATCGTCCGCCCTCGTGATGTCACAAAATATAAAAACCAATCAAGTGGACAGTGAAGCAGGGAAAATAGGGAAATAGCCAATCAAGGTATCTAAAATTTCCCTTACTTCGTATAACCACGCCCATCTACATTGGTCAATTACAATGAATACTGTTTCTAATCAATCCAGTTCAACAATAGATGGTTTCTGAAATGAATTATACACACGCATGTGTTACTATCACACTACCGGCACATGTAGCTGCGTGGTTAACGCACTTGCTCCATGTGACCCGGGAGTAGTGGGCATGTCGGACCCTGTTCGATCCCCGCCACCGTCCATCTTTGCATAATTTTTCCGTGGTTTACCTCTGTAGTCTAGGCTAATGTCGGGATGGTTCCCACAATATAGGCCACGACCGCCTCCTTCCCACTATCCTTCCCATTACCCATATAAAACCTTCATCTCATCATCCCATCATCTCATTAATCATTCATCCGACGCCAATAGATCTTAGTCATCATCACAGTGCGTCGTTAAACCCAATATAAAAAAACTATCACACTGCATTTTTATGTTGACTGTTTCTTGTCCTGATCCACACACAGTGACACTATACACGAGAATAACAATTCAACAAGATAACATTTGCTTTTGGCACCAAACTAAAATAAATATCTATGATAATTAAGATGTCTTATATAAGATGGCGGACATATCAAGTTATCCGGTGTCTCATGATGCGTCAACTTCCCACCCTACGAATGTTAGAACATGTATTTATGTATCGCTCAAATTTGTGATCCTACAGAATGCGACTCATCTAGTGGTGATACTAGGAACTAACTTTCTTCATCAACGAATGCAAAATTAAGTTTATTTGAAGTTTATTAAAGTTCATAGTCTTTTTAATTAGTAGAGTGATAGGCCGAATTATAACATTATAGGCCTATCACTCATTTTTTTTGTCCATTTTGTATAATGATAAACTTTACATCTGCTGTTAATGGAAAGAAGTGATCATTGCCCAAGAGACTTGGTTCAAAGTGGAAGATATCAACATTCGTGTGTTTTGTTTACTCTTAATACCAATGCTGTAAATGTCCGGATATATTTATCACAGAAACGGTCATAATGTGTTCCGGATTTTCGGAAACTGAAAGACTTTTATCTGCGGCGGAAAATTATGGTCACAGACAGCGCAGTCCTTGTGTTGAAGTTCATTGGTTTTGAATAATCAAAATGGGGTGGTAAGATCGGCCTTGTGGTACACCTTCATAACGGCATTAATGGTATTTAATAGTATACTATAGGTTTCGGTTGTACGAGCTCTCATTGAATTAATTAGCTAATTATCGGATGAGGTGAGAAAACAATATTGATTAGCACCAATTATTTATTTATTCATCAAGTTCGTACAATCGTCTCTTAAGGTTTTATCAACCTTGAATGAGCTTAACTTCAGAGTAAAGTGTTTTTGTTCAGCATTGATACTATGTGTTATTTTCTTTCACACTTTCACTAACCCAAAGTCTACCACTTGACTTGAGTTTAGTTTTTTTAGTAAAACATTCAAAACTGACCATAAACAAATACTTTGATTGTTTTTATAATTACAGTTATTTTGTTGTTATTTCGTTTTGAAGCATGCAAAATGCGAATGTATCTCAATGAAGATCTGGAAAACTATATAAACCGGATCTGCTTTTCCACTTTTTGTGAAAATATTGGTGATACCATGAAAAATATATTTGCAGATCGTTTTAGAATGGAATTCAGGAAAATATTTTTGCCAGATAATTACACTTCATATTTCTTGTTTTACTTCGATATTTTACAGTGATTGCAATTTTTATTTTATTTTGATTGTGACGACCATTTGTATGAATATATGATTCCAAATGTGTAGTGAGCTGGATCTTCATAGTCATTCATAGTCATGGTGAACACCCGATCATCAATTTAAATTATTTTCTTCTCCCATGGGCCAGTGTACATGAAATTTTTTGCTTAGTATTGCATATTATTTTATTGTTGTATGATATAATATATAAATTACACATACGTAACAGTATGCGAGCAAGTTAAAAGGTGTATAGGACTCGATTGAGCGAAAATCATTTTTGGCGATAACTCTGGAAAGATAATGGAAAACAGAAAGTATTCTTAAACTATTGAAATGTGAATAATTTTCATAATTCACGTAAGAACTACTCAATAAAGTTATGTCATGTCATTTTCACAGGTAAACCTCTGGAAGTGAATTTTTCACGAGTACAACTGTGAAAATATTCTGTTTCAAGGTAGTACACTTTCAATTTTCAATTTTTCAATTTTTCAATTTAAAAAAAAATGTATTTCGATGTCTAACGACTAGAAATTTTTCGCGAAGAACTATTATTTTGCTGGATACATTTTCAACAGTGCTGAATTTAGTTAGAAGGAGCTATTGAATCACTATATCAATTAAACATATTCAAGATTCCAAGCAACAATATGAAATTCAAACCTTCTAATAGATTGTTGTCACCATGTTTTAGATTCACCAAGAAAGCATCAGGGAAATAAACGCTGTCGTTACTGAATATATACGTATACATTATGTGCAATATTACTTGTGAGTAGGCCCTAGCCTTCTTGGATTTGAGGATCAGTCTGAGTATAGTCTACGAATTGTGAATTAGTAAAATTTTCACTACTTTTGTGAAATAATAATGTAGAATCGGATTAGCCTTTGTGAAGAATAATTAAAAGTAATCTTTCCAGATGAATCAAATCTATTGAAATGAACGACAGGTGAAATCACTCAAAACTTTGAAACGATTAAAATAAGCAAAAGGTAAGCCCATGATCACTTGGAGCTGCATAACGAAGACAGTGAATCAATAGTTTCGAAAACAAGGAGTATTTTTCGGATGAATATTCTGTTCATCTTACAACACATGTGCTACGTTTTCCCTAGCACCAATACTATCGGAGGTGCCGGATGATCAGTCACCAGGTTGGCCACTATCCAGGATCATTGATCTCTTCAGTCTTTAGACTTGTATTTGTGCTACATTTGGTAAATATATCAAGTCACCTTTCCTTCAACTTTCCTGACAGCAGAAGTTTTTACCGTTATTTTACCAGAATATAGCATTAACTCTGGAAAAAAGACTGACTTAGACCGACTATAGATCTCGTTTTTATTCCTTGTATCCAGAAAGATGAAGTTGCCGATCGACAGTCCCCTTATCCCTCATCACTAACGCGCGGCTGGTTAGCGTCTTCATCTCACGTGGTTTCAAGAATGGTCATAGAATTATTTCATTACAAAATGAATTATTCATCATAGTAAAGTACGTATTGCAAATTAAAAATGTTCTAACCTTTGCCACGAATGCTGTCGTATAAGTGAAAAAGTAACAATTATGTCCAATATCTAATAACTGGGGAGTTTCTCTCTCTCACACATTCTCCCTCTCCCCCTACTCTCTCTCTCTCTCTCTCTCTCTCTCTCTCTCTCTCTCTCCCTCTGTCTCTTCTTCTCGTACTCACTAGCGTTCTCCAGCGCTCCTATGTGATGGTGGTTATCTATGTCTTCTTCCGTCTTGTCCACACAGCAGCTCCAGATGAGACCTCCTGAGCAGAGGTCAAGAGGTCGACCCCCGGCGAGGACACACGAGATGCTGAGGCCACAGTCGAAACGAGCGCCACTGTGCCAGCAGGTCTGGGGGATCACTGAAATGAAGAAATACAATGTTTATGTTTTTACTCCACGGAACTAACATTCTTAAGTTTATATATTATTATGTTTTATATTGGTACCATCTCACAATAAGAACAAAAGGAAAACAAACAGAGAAATCTATTTATTTGGCTGCTGATCAATAAAAATATACAATAGTAAAAGAAGAAAAAATTGAAAATTGAAATAACAAAACGAAATTAACAATATGAAATGAAAATAAAAGAAGTGAAGTTGATGATTAAAAAAATACAAATGATGTTAAACTAATTTATATTACTATACAGATGATTATGGACGATTGATGATTAGTATCTCAAAATAGAAATGATAATGTTGTCTAAAAGTGAAGATGAAATGGCGAATGATTTGAGAAAGTCTATTGAGAAAGCTATTCATTCATCCGAAAATTAGAAATACTAATTCTTACAAATAACTAAATTCTAAAGAAAAGTGAAATGAATTAAAATTGAACTGAGAAAAAAATTGACTGTTTTTTCAGTGTACTGGCAAAATGATTGAAAAACTTGAGGCATGGAGGAATCACACGGGAGAAATTCGAGTTTCCATATAAGTTTTGCCGTTTTTTCAATGTTTCTGTTTCAGTTGATAAGAAATTGTTATGAAATTGTATGTAATTTTAAATAAATCCGTAGCAATGGAGTGGTAAGACTTTTGGAAATCATAATCTTATGACGTGCCCAATAGCATGAATAATGAGCATTAATCGTGGCACGAATCAAAAGTTGGAAATTATTCATGCGGAGTTTCCCTACTCCTCGAGCATTTCTGATTAAAAATGGAACTATCTTTATTTCTGTTCAACATAATTCACGTTTACGGTGCTTGGATTTTTTTTTGTTGATATAAAATACATCTATTTGTCAGAAGTAGTTTGTTTCTGTTGTGGATGGATGAATTGCCTCAATTACACAAATGCATCGTTTTACAGAACAGCTGAAGAATGTGTGATGATAGACAACAAATGTAATCTCACAATTCCCACACACAAACAATATGTGGCTGACCTAGTGACTATGGTTAGTATCGAAATGAAGATTGTGTTGTGATAAATGAATTGGAAAGGTACTTTTAGTTTCGATGTTGGATATGGAGATGTCTTTTGATCTAAAATTGAAGAAACGAATTGCAAATTGATGAAAATGAATTGAAACATTTTCAACACAAAGTTTTGATTTGAATCAACATCATTTGTGAAGAGGCGAACGTTAAATTCTTATTTGACAACAATTCAAGACGGTGCATGATCAAATTTCTTTCATAGGTTTAGGTGATTTTTTTATTTTATGTCAGGAGAGATATTATTTCATTTTTTAGTGTGACATATTATTAAAATAACGAGTAATATATTTGGATGAGCGTAGCGAAGATTCCATTTCACATGCCGAAAAAAATGAGCTTCGTTTTATGTTAAAACGTTATGTTGTATTAGCATATGTTTGCATGAACATGTTATGTTGTATTTATGTTTGTATTTTTATTTAATTTTTTGTTTGTTTGTAATTTTGTACGCGGCATACAGGTCAGGAAAAAATACATATCGACTTGAAACTTTTCATAAATACTTCTGTTATACTAGAAAAGGCTGGGATTGTTTTTCAGAAAAATCGGTCGGAAGGTTTTTCCGGAAAAAATCGAAAAGTTTGAGAAATCCTCATAAGAATAACCCTGAGGAAAAAAACTTGAAAATCAAAAATTCTTCAAAAACTCTCAAATTTCCACCGATTATGAAAAATACTATTATACACTTTTTCAGAGATTTTTGCAACAATTGGATCATAAATAACAAAGAAAACGCAATGAAAGTGTACATTTTATCAAATCAGGATCATCAGGTTTTGCAAAGTGTATATGCGACAGGTTGCAACACTATAAATATCAACAAGTTGCAGGTAGGTATTTGAACATTCGAAGTAATCCAAGGTCCGTGAATGTGGATTGAGCTGACGAAATATTTTTCATTCTAGATTTCCATACTTCTAAGCTCATCTCTCGACGCGCATCCCGCATTTCCCTAGTATTAGTAATCATAAAAAGGGTTAGGGTTTGTAAGACAAATCAATTAATATCGAAATCAATTTTAATTTCTGAAATTGTTATGTTGATTTCTGGTTATCTTTAAGATTAGGGAAATGAATATCGTCACGATTCGTTCAAATCTAGTTTCAAGATTGTGGTGTCCTTTCATTTTTACTGCCGTCATTAAAAACGCATCGGCCCCTCTACCGTTTATTTCATGACGATTATTGGATTTCTGCAATATGATATAGAAAAATCGACCTTCTCCATAATCCTGTGCGCGAGATACTATTTTGCAGAATCAACAGTTATACAATTCACATCTATTCTGGAACACGGTGATCTAGCTGTTGAAAAAAAAACACGTTACCAGTTCTCGTTTCCAACTTCCAGCTACATGACAAGAACTGAAACTCATCACAACTTCAACGAAGTTCACGTGAAAATGTTGACTGTTTCAAATGAAACGGGTTTGCATCGTATCTGTAATATCAGTGACAGCTCTAGTTGTTTTGCAACAGCAACACTTTTTCAAACTGTATACAAGAGTTATATTTCAGTTCTAGTTTCATTATTCTAGTTCAGTAAATCGACCCACATGCAAAAGTTTGCTTTCAAAAAAATCAGTTGATTGTAATTCTCCAATATCGATCTCAATAATCATCATAATTTCTTGTGAATGGTTTTGAAATTTCGTCACAGAAAAACTATTGAATAAGCGTAGGCAAAGACTTTTTTTTTGCGCTCGCTTCAGTATAGTTTCAGTTATTCCAATCGGTCAGTTGGATATTGAAAAATTGATTGTAGATATTCTAAAATATATAAATACCCGAATACCGTATAAATTATCAACTGTCCAATATGAGGAATATCGTTAGGATTGGTGTAAAACAAATGACATCACTAATATCTATTTCCAAGCTGATTCAAAGAATCAAACTCAGGTTTGAGATGAGACTGAGATTGAGTTATTAAACGTGTGCTGAAACTAAGTGAGGACTACACCAAAGGACATTTTTGAAGAGCGAAATTTGAATTGGATAATTTGAAAAATGGAATGATTGAAAAACAATGATTCTGTACCAAGTTTCGATGTTTATGGAATTGAAGTTTCAAAACCGATGTGTGTAGATACCGAGTATATTTGATACAAACATCTCGTCCGGCTCCAAACGCATGTGTTGCGTTTTCCTAGTTGAATGCATTTGTGTTCTATTAGTAAATACCCACTGCTTCTTTTCAAAATGGGGAATTATCAACAATAGTGGAAGTACTTGATGTAATTGGATGAGTTTTGATGAGTATAAAGAGTTCCTAGTGACTCTCATGGCTCGTGGCTTTCTATATATTTCTTTCTCTCTTCACTTTCTTTCACATCTCTCTCACAATGCTGTCTATGGACACACTTAAATATCTCCCTTGGAAATGTTTTTTTTTTTTTTTGAAACATTGGTTGGACTCCCTTCAGAAAAACAACCACATTTTTCGAAAAATCCTATAAGAATAACCTAGCAGGTAAAAATTGATGTTCGTAATGATAAAAGTCTATTGATGAATTCGAAGTCATGATTTGACACATCTGTATTGCACAGTTTCACTGCAATCAAACAGATCTAACAGATATCAAAATCAAGAACTATTAATTAAGCCACATATCACAAATGAAGAGTGAGTGGAATTATTATTTTCAAACACAAGGTAAGTACCTTTCGAGAACATTTCGTTCAATAATCTTGTTTATCTCACAACATATATTCACGTTAACTCATAGTTCTGAATAAATCAGTACTTCTGTTCGATTAGTGTTTGTTTGATTAGTAAAAGTGTATTTCAACAATTATATAGAAAACAATGTTTCAGTGTTTTATGCTTCAAAGTTTAAAATCTGTGTTAGTACAACTTTCCAATAGCATGAATTGAATTTTAATTCAACTATCTCGAAACACACAAAGTGTATAGCCTGGTTAAACGCAAATCGGTGAAATACATGGGTGGAGGTGCCGGGTTTTCGAACACAACAGGTGTATCAGTCCTGTACATTGTGATCGAGTTAAGTAATCACTAGATCTGCCTCATGATTGTATTTAATGCTCGATTTAATTACTATACCAAATATTTCGAAACGAATTTTAATATTCTATTCATTCATAAATAGGAAATTGAAAATATGACAGTTTGGTCGAGTGAATATATATATATATATATATATATATATATATATATATATATATATATATATATATATATATATATATATATATATATATATATATATATATACGGTGAGACATGTTTAATGGGATTATAGCGATAGTGCTTGAAGAATCCATCCGATCCAGATCCGGTCTTTCTCTGTTTCTTACTTTGTGCGCTCCACAGGTCTTAATTGGCAAACCTGATCCACATAATTACTCTCTCAGTATTCACTCATCTTCAGAAAAATAATTGTATAGTGTTGGTAATGATTGGTTGGGTATGGATATTGTTGAAGATTGAAATGTTGATGATAGGTAGGCATATAAATACGCACAAAATTGAGATAACAAAACTGAAAAATACTTTCATCAGAAGAAATTATATTTCAAGCTGTGTTGAAAAAAAATAACGAACATGTTTGTCAACTTTCATAGTAGTCGGGTAAGAGGATTAAAAAATACGGTGTGTATAGATTCGTATAACAATTCATATAAATATCTAGTGAATCTCACAATTCCTAATTGCTACATTCTTCTGTAGGCGTATAATAGTTTGTTTGCACAAAATGACGAATTAGTCTAATGAAAGTTTATTTCGTCTATACTCGAAATTATTTGATCGAAATTATAAATATGAATATTATTATGTGTTCACACACACATACATCTTTATAATATTATTCATTTGACTCATTATTTACAAATTTTACAGCTAAGGTCCGTGTTTATCTCAACAGATATATAGTTAGTGGATTGGCCGATAAATATCAAATCAACTTGTTATCATGCTTAGCTAAATGACCTCGCTGTCGATGCGCCTTAAAACCCTAATATTCATTCATTTGGTTGCGTACGTTATTTTCGCATCTCAACTAATATTCAGCTATTATTTTTTTCAAACGATGAAATAACTAAATTATTTTATTCTTATAATCACGACGCATCATTTTTTCCATTATTTCAATTTATATTTCTTATATCACTCCAGAGTAAATATAATATTTGAATAATATGTCACGTTTAGTTTGGTTAATATTTGTAATTCTGTCAATACATGTTTTGTTATTATGATTTAAAGATAAAAAAAAAACTCATCCAAGTGCCCGGGAGGTGAAATACCAACGTGGGAGTAGCAGTAACTGGGAGTTGAATCTGGTAACCATGGTTACGAATATCTGGTTTCACTCAGAATAAGGCTAAGAGGGCTTGGTGATGAGCTTGAGAGTTTCAAAACCTGCTCTGACTAAACACATATTCAACAGAAACGAAACAATCTCTTATAATTATAGATGGCAATGTGGTGATTTGAGTGAAGTGAACCAAGCATTTTGAATTATTCACATATACTTTCCAATGGTATAAGAAAGAAAAGTTAATTAGAAACGTTGCCCCCAAAACTGTTTCAACTTGGACACAGTATGGAAACAGCTATTTAAAAACAATGAATTATGTTAAGATGTTAAGAACTTTTTGTTTGATCAACATCGAAAATTTAACACAGAGCCATTGTTTTCCTATAAAGGCAAAGGATGACAGTTTATGTTGTTTGAACGGGGCACTACATGGGCAACCTTATCACCCCAAGAGAATTATTCTGTAATCAATGAAAAATAAAATTGGAGAGCAACTGAAAAAAAAATCGTGGTAATACCAACACTGAATGACCAAGAATATTGATGTAAATACAGTAGTAGAGTGAAAAGTGTGAGCTGATACAACAAAAGAAAGAGCGGATAAAAACAATCACGCTGAAGTAAGAATGAATGTTGAAGTAGATTTTTGTCGTATAAATGATAACAATTGATCCTCCTAAAGCTATGGACTGATCTGCTCTATTTTATCATTTACAATTGCAATGCTGTATACAGTGAGTTTATTCAGTTCATCAAGTTTTTTATATCTCATGAGCCTAGAATAAGTGAATACATGGATTCAATCCAATCCCACTTCGGATTCAGCAACAATAACGAAGGCCTGAATTTATTAAAGTCAACTAATATTTTTCAAGTCTGTATTTTGGTCCGCAATTTTTTCACAATAAGCTGATCTTGGGGCTTCTTCGTCTTGGAAGTATTTGTTCTGGTGGGGGATACCAATTCTGAAAAATGAATGGTAGCTAGTTTTGTTTCTCCATATTATACATATATTTTGCTATAATATATTGAATTCAGTTATGTCCTTTCTGAGGTTACAGATTATATATTTTGAGGAAATACTGTTCTTCATCAAGGTTTTTGTCTTCTATTCTGTATTTTTCTGGTACTGAAATAATATATTTCATAATGAATAATCTGGTTTCATTAATTAAGATACAAATGGAAATGAGAACATTCATGAAAGTCGATTGAGCAAAAATATCGGTTTTGGTAATGATTTTTAAGCGGAATGATGTATCAGAATTAAGATACTGAAGAATTAAGTGAAAAATATCGTGCTTGAAAATCGAGCTCATTTTGTTTGTGATCACTTTCTCAGTATGAGATATCAAAATTCCAATATTGGAGGAACACACATCTCTATAATACCTTCAAAATTATGTGACATGATATTACATAACTTGGATTAAAACATATTCACAGATATACAGCTGAAAACTGTGTTTTATAAGCTATATATGTGTAAAAGCTATAAGATATAAGTTGAACAGTTTTCACGTCAACCATCTATAACGTATATTATACAAATCTGTGTTTCTTCACCGTAATGAAACTTTTATACGTCGCATTAATTTTGAAAGTCACAATAAAATATTTCGCCAAGTCGACTCCCATACACTCTTTACTTAAACATTGTCAGTTACTACACAAATAAACCAGTACATGGAAACTGTTATTTTTGATCTGTATACGTTTATCTGTCTTATATGTAATGCTTAGAACAAAAGTTGAAATTTTGTTAGTAGATTTTCAAAAGTTATTTGTATTTCTTTGTTTTATTTTATTATTTATTTCGTTTATTTTCCTTTCCTTATAATGACGCACAACAGATACAACAGATTACAAATACAATAATAAAATTACCAACAACACATGATGAAAGGAAAATATATTACTGAGTGCAAGAAAGAAGAGATCTTGAGTTTGCACTCAGATTATAGGAACTAAAATTATATATAAGTCTTCATTCTATGAATATGGTGATTTGGAGATTATTAAAATAAAATGAAAACTATGATAATGACTTCGGAAATAGATGGAGAAGTAAAATATTTTTATAATTAAACCTAATGAAGTAACAAATTGATGATTATGATGGCCCAACTTAAGTATCTGTAATGTATGTAGACTATAGTGTTCAACATTAAGAAATAATTTAAGCAAGTGCCATCGTATTTAAATTCAGTATTTAAATGTTGATATCTAGGATATCTAGGATATCTTGATATCGAAAGTTGACACCCAAAAACAGGTATTTCCCCAAATCACCTCTCATGAGGTCAATTAGGTATATGAACTTCTATCAATGTAAGTTTTTCCTTTGCTTTGATCTTAGTGACCGTTCCCATGACGTGATCGGAGGAAATGCGCGAGCATTCAGTAAAGTTCTTCATCTTCGTCCAGTCATTCATGCTTATAAGCTTTATTCTTCAAACTAAATGCTCGAATAAAAGTAAAAATATGCAACCAGTAATGAGGCCAAGTTGAAAAAGTGAAAGAAGGTTGGTTCTACAACACGGTCAGCAGACGCTTCGAGATAGATTTTTTTTGTCAACAATGGAACCGATAATAAGAGTATAGACTTGTGTCAGTGTCAGAAATAACATAAATGTCATATTAAAATTTGTATTTATTCATATTGAATTGAGTTCAATGACGCACTGTACTGACAACTACGATCTATTTTTGGATAGTATTTTGGATAGTATAATAAAACGTGATTTAAAATAGTGGTTGCTAAATAATTTGAGTTAATATGTTCTAAATATCTCCCCTTTTATCTATCAAATTTGTCTCCCCTGTAAAATAATTTCTGTTTCAATTTTTTGTCCATATTTCTGTTCTTTGTAAGCAGTATTTCTGTAAATTGATATAATTTTTTTTCTTCTATCATCTACATTTAATAATTGTTGGTTGACAAAATGTATTGTAATTATTGATTGTTCACCACTAGTCGTTTGTGTTCGTGTAATTCAGTACATTATTTTATCATTCTACAGACAAGCCTTTCAAAAGCTTTATATATAGATCTTTTTCAGAGTGTCTATATTGTATGTGTTGTTATTTTCTTGTGACAATAATAAAAAAAAAAATGTAGGAGTCGGTCGTGGCCTGTTATTAATGAACCATTCCAGATTGACCTTAACGGCAGAGGAAAACACAAAAAACCCATGTCAGGATGGTCGACCAAGGTGGGGATCGAACTCCGGTCTCCTGAATAACGGGTCAGTGTGTAAGCCACTCGACATTATCGAAGTTGTTCATGATGGAATGATTATACGAGATTATCTCTCCTCTTTCAGCAGGCTATTCGCTAACATTTTTTTGTCAAAATATCAACGGAACACCCTTCCCTCCCTCCCTCTCCTTCGCCCCGCCATTGTCAGGGTCACCAAAATAACGAAGAGTAACGCTACTACAAAGAGTATCACAACTTACTATGAGCCAGCATAGACGCTAATCCTTTTTGTATTCCCCTGGGATCTTCCTCGGTAATATTCGGGTTCAACATATTCATCAACAACATCTCCTGATGGTCCGTATTCAATATCACGTGACTAGCACCGGGAAGTAGTCGTCGATTCGGTCGCTTCGGAAATCCCGAACCTAACCGAGTCCCGTATTCACTTCGTATTCCTGTATTTGACGTAGACTGTTGATGTGAATCATACGATTGGCCGTAATTGTAACGATCGTAATTTGAATTTGGAATTTGATTTTTATTTGTTAAATAGTTATTGTATGAAGTTGGAAAGTTTGCTAAAGATCTTGCACGACTTTCCGTGTCTTCTTTAGCTTGTCGATGTTCTTTTTCATCATTGAACAGATTTCTCTGTCTGGATTGAACGTCGATAGTCTTGTGATTGCCCTCAACAAGTTCATCATTGTTGAATGTCACTTTGTTCGTGTTTTTGTTTTCTTCCTGGGGTATGTTTTTCTCGCTGGGAAACTTGATTGCAGTGCTAGTTCTTGCACAGATTAGTACAACAATAGATAATAACACAAGCGAGCATGGTCTTTTTACACTCATAATTACTGTCATCTTGACTAATTCAAAACATTTATATTATTAGTTAACATTTTTTGTTGTCGACTAAAAAAAAATTCACTTTGTATTCTTAATATTCATTAGCAAAGAACACGTGGTTAGAATCTTTTTGGGACTGTTTCCTTGATGATTAAAGGTGTAAAAGTGTTTCGCATCTATGCATTTCCGGAAATAACAATTCACTCAAAAACAAATGAACAGTTATTTTGCACTCGAGTATGTTATGATAATTCACTGTGAATACAGTTTAAAATATCCACCGTTTGAATTTATTTATCGAATCACTCGTGTGTTAGTTTTTGACGCGGAGTCCGGCTAATTTTCTCGTCAGTCACGGCAAAACGGAACTACATTCACACTGCTATGCCGACACGACTAGTGTATAATATAACTATCAAACTATCATTTATTTATTTTGATTTATCGTCGTGGATTTACAACAACCATTCTACGTATTCAATCGTCGTGATAGAATATTTTCAACGGAGAAAGTTATAAAAAATAGCACAAAATGAGAATTATGATTTTCTTGTCAGTGTGAAAGAAAATAAATATCAACACTTGAATAAAAAAAAAAAACACTTGTACACTTTCAATCTAGATCGAAAAAAAAACAGAATTTAAAGTATACTTTTCAATTAAAAAACTTGAATATTCTTTGGTACGGATTACATTTCCAACAAGAAACGAAAGGAAAAAAATTACCGTCGAGTCCGTTAGGCCATAGCACTGGTGTTTGTATGCTAACCACTCCGTGGGACAGTATTGGCTTTCACGTCCCGCAGTGTACTGAGGTATCAAGAAACGACATACAGGAGAAAAGCGGTCTACGAGTAAAGTAGCTCATCTACACTAGTCGTCGGTCTCCTTTCTCTCTCTCTCTCTCTCTCTCTCTCTCTCTCTCTCTCTCTCTCTCTCTCTCTCTCTCTCTCCTCTCTTCCTCCCTCTCGAAGATGACTGGTTGCATGAGTACACGTTACACCCCGTTAACCTCTCTAGGCTGATGTTTGTCTATTGTCCGTTAGAACACTATGTAAAGGCCTGAAGAGATTTTTTTCTGTTTACGTCGCATAGATTTTGTCGGTAATTTTGTGAGATAATTGACCAATTATAAATGCAAGAAAGTAATTGTTGAGACTTTTTTTGTGGTATTTTTATTTCACAGGCTTGAGACAGTTTAAGTATACGATTTTTACTTTTCACGCTTTTAAATTAATCCTTTCATTTACCTTCGAATGTAATCTATTAATTTATTGATGTAGGTTTATCTCGTGGTTAATTGATCATATACAGACCCAGCGTACTGGAATTATTGTGGAATTCTAATGACCGAATTTTCAGAATAGTGGTACGACTACTACAATAACAACGCTTCTATATTTAACTGAGAGTTAAAGCTGGAGCAGTTAAGGCTGGATAAACAAATGTTTTCAATTCAATGTGTATTACTCCATTTTTTCAACTTACATCTTGTTAATTTCATTTTGCTCACATGATGACTTCAGAATTGTAATAAAGTTCATTCAGTGGATTAATTTTCTTTGGGACATATAATTTTTGAAAAATCTCTGTTCATTATACAATTAATTTTTATGTGTAGTTATCCCACAGCTGAACTCTTCCAGGGTTTTGTCGATTTATATTCAGGCCACCAGCATGTTTAACCAATTTGATTTTACTTAATATTTTACTTATTACTGGTTATTATACATTTATGTGTGATTCAATTGTGTGTTGAATGAGACCCATAAATATATCAATTCCTAAGATCATTTCAATTAATTTTTCCTCAGGAGTGCGTGCAATTCGATCTACAGGGGGATCATACCCATCGAACGATTCGGGCACCTTGCCGTGGTGTAGGGGCTTGCGTGGCCCTGTGATCTCCAGAGCTGTCGCTAGGAGCAATGTATTTGCTAAAAAAAAGGGTAACCTATGGCGATAAGGTCTGAAGTGACGGCCCAGACCAAGTTCGGACCGTCTCGGTCGAATGGAAGCTTTCTGGTGACCGGAGTATATATGAAGGGAGTACTGAATCTTCTGTTTGTATTCAATTCCATTTCATTTTCCTCTCAGTTTTTCCTCATCTATCGTCTTCTTTTATTCTATTTTATATCATCCTCTCTCACTTTTATTTTTCTTTCCCTCTTCCTCCATATGCTTAAAATATCCACAAGCAATGGCAACCATGGCAAAGTACACGGACATGAACATGAGCGTAAAATGACCTCGCTGTCGACGCGCCTTTGAACCCCAACACTCAATCACTCGAATCACCATCCCCCTTAAGAGCGGGCGGTCGTTCGATACGAGACGATCTCGAAAACGATGGCATAATCAATCGAGCGCCGAGTTCAGGTCGTGTGTTTCATCAACATTATGTATCGACGTATACACAGATGTTATACTAAGTAACATAATAAAATAAAGAAGAATTTGATATTACGAAAACTGCGGTCATGAGAGTGATCCTTGTTAGAGCTTGCGTTCCTGGACTCCTGATAATAAAGAGAGCAGAAAAGCAAAAAAAAACCAATCGTTTGCGTAGTCTATCGCACTCCTAGTTCAGATTGATTAATGTTGCTTGCTTAACGATCCCACCAACAGCTAGGTTATACGGGGTACGAATGTGCAGGTGATTATGAAACTTTTTTGTGATTATGATAAGTGGTAGGATATTTACAAAACCCTATGCCTTATGTGGGACTCGAACCTGCGCCCAACGGTAACTACAATTTCTGAAGTGGTGCCTCAACTAACCGATTTACCAAGGGTGGCTTCCGGTTTAGTATATGTATTTATGACGTAAACCCAGATGTGTATGGAACATAAAGGTGCGCCTGAAGAGCGCGTACTGGAATAAAGTCGACTCTAAATATAAGTCCAAGTAAGTAGTTTTTGGGTTTCCAACCTTATCTAAACCCTAACCACATTCCATTGAAAAGTATCCCGAAGCCCATGTCACATGACCGAATCGACTTTATTCCGGTATACGCTCTTTAGCGCTCCCAACAAAAACCAATATGGTATTTTAAAAGTACGGTCGTGAGGTTTCATAGCGTGAAAGTTTACATGTCCGACAGACTCCTGCAGCCTCTTGATACGATTTCACTTATCATAAGTAATAAATACTAAAATTGAAATTAAACATTGGACACTAATATGAATAGATCCGTCTTCTCTTTATTTTTCAAAAACTAATAATTCCTTTACAACAGTCATCACTTTCTTCTTTTCATCTATTGTTGCTACGATATAAGCCCTCTTGGCACCACTCTTGTCCAAGGTGCTCATATCGTAGCACTCTTCAACTCAATTGGTTCACTATTCGACACCTGAATACACTGTCACCATCGTACGTCTGCGAGTGTTCGCTGAGCGAGTGTTCGCTGAATCGTGGAAAGACGAACTGAGACTGCAAGGTTTTACGAAAATGTTCATGCCTAGTTCATCTAAGGCACCGCTTTAGTCACAGTAGGGCGTTGGTTCGAGTCCCGCAAAGGACCGACCGTCCTATGATTATTATTTGCTTAATGACCCCATCAACCAGCTAGGTTGTTAGTGTTAAAGTGATCATTAAAGATTAAAGTGATAATTAGGGAGAGGACGTTTACAAAAACCCATGTCTAATGCGGGATTCAAACCCACGCTCAACGGTGACTTTAGTTTCTGAAGCGGTGCCTCAGCAGACCGAGCTACCGAGGTTGACCGTCCTTTCACTTATCATCTTTTCGTTATCTCCTGCTCATTCGTACCCCCGTATAATGTAACTGTTGGTGGGGTCGTTATGCAAACAATAATCCGTCAATTATCAACGATACTATTCGTATCCCACTTGATGACCACAATACAATATGCTAATGGATTCAACTAAAATATAAATTCTATTTTCCAGTTAACTTCTAGACATGAATCTTCGGTAGAACCGTGGCAATTAATGATGAACTTTCTTCATCGTGCGTTTTAAACAGAATAAACTTGATTTTACCTGCAGTTTTAAGGAAATCTTGAAGAAAGTCTGCCCTAAAATGCAGCACACGAACAAACTGATTAGCCACGCCTTCACCTGATTGGTGCTATAAGACGGTTATAGCCAATAAAAACCATGATAAAAACGTGTATAAAGAAAGATTATTACCACTTAGCATTGAATGAGTGTATACACTAATGTATTAATATTGAAAATTAGTATAATTAATAGGCCATCGGTCATTTTTAGAAAGTGATAATATACCTATATAGCCTATAATTATCATGCAATTGCAAATAATATGTGCAGGTACAGCTCAAATCAAAAGTGAATGATGTTTTTCTATGACTGGCTAAGCCTATCATACTCTGTGATTCAACAGGTATCAGGCAAACAGAATGAGGACTTTCACTTTGGGAACGAATTGCATGTACATCATTACTTGGATCGCATCACATCTTTATTCATAGTGAGCTGGGCATATTTTAACAAGAGCGAGACATTTCTCACAATGTGTATATAAAACAAAGATATCTTGGATATATGAATGTACAATAATTTATAGTGATTTGAGCGTGGTTAACCAATTATATTCATTTGCTTGTACATTCCTTATTAGTTATTATTACTCTTGATATTATTACTCGTGTGCCATGTGACGTTCATGACTAATAAAACATGGCTGGTCTCATTCCTATCCGCGCAACAGAAACCAGGAGAAAGTACTCGACTATTTCGTCTGCCTTTTAATGTGCGCGCGCATGTTGAACTTGGACTTTCACGGCCGAGTCGAACGACAAGGTTATGCGGCGTGAACAGCTGTGTTTATTGACTGGTGATCAACAGTATCTGTCATAGATCATAGAACACTTTCTCAATCTACCCCATAAACAATCCTCTACCCTCCGATCCTTTCACCCGTCTTCCCTGCCACCCAAACAAGCCTTCTTCCACCCTCCCACACCCAAGTGACAAGTGAAGCTTCTACTCACCCACCCAAACAACCCTTCTTCCATCCCCTCCCAAAAATTCTTCACTATTCTTACCCCCACCCGAATGAACTTTCCACTAATCAACTCACCTACCCAAATAACCCTTCTAGCTTCCACCCACTCACACCCAAACAAGCTTCCACTCTCCTCCACCCAAATATATCTTCCACTCTTCTACCCAAACAACCATTCTTCCCTTACACTCAAATAACTATTTCGCCCTCCCATCCGAATAAATCATAATCCTTCTTCCTTCCAACTGAAACAACCATTCTCCCGACCACTCAATTGTAACCTTTCACTCAACCACCCGAAGAACCCTTCCACTCTCCCAACCAAATAATCCTTGTGTCCTCCCACCCGAAAAACCTTCAACACAAACAATTACTCCACCCTCCCACATTTAAACAACTCTTCGACTAAAATACCTTTCTCTCAAAAATCCCTTATACAGGGTAACTTTCTATACCCAACAAAATTTCCACCAACCACCCTTCGATTCAAAAAACGTTTCAACCTTATCAATCCTTCCAGATGTACAAGAAGAATTGTAAAGAATCCACATATTTTGTTGTAGATTGTGAAAGCTATTTATAAGTAATATTGATCGTAGCAAACTGATGATAAAATAGCAATGGATCTTTCTCAGGTTTCTAGATGATTCGATTGAATGCTGAAACATACAGGCATGTTCAAAACATCGATCCTAATTCAAACATTTATAAGCAATAGATGAAAGTCATAATGCACTAAACTGAAGTCATATTATTTTGCTAGATGAATGAATTGAAGTTTACTAAAAGTTATTTTCAAGCCCATTTTTCCTAATTTATTCTTCTGAAAAAGCCCAAGAAATGCGCTTCATTTTTTCATTTTTTTTAAGCCACGGTTAAGAAGTAATATAAGCTTCTAGAATGCATGGAAAGCCGAGAATTAATGAGTAACTTATATTCGCAATCAATTCAAGTGATTCAACCTATAGACAATCGAATCGAAGATCCTAACTTATACACATCATTTCATTCTCGTTTAGAAAGCTTTTAACATAATAATAATGATAATTAGATATTCAACATATAGGCTAATGTGCCTGCTAAATAAATTCGAATAAGAATTATGAATTCAACTTGCAAATTTATTGCATACCCGGCAATATTAAAAAAGGACTTGTTGTTTTCATGTCTGTACTTTCTATAGTATATAGACGATGTCACATCTAATGAGAACGGCATTACTTGTAGAGATCAATTATATTCAATTAGAAGGCTCTGAATTATGGGTCGTGTTTTGCATACAATCCAGGCGTATTTGCCTTGGAGAATTCTTCAGCGAAAGTAAAAACAGAATAGCCTCCTGAATGAAATATGAACTGCTAAATGTATAGTAACAATCAGCTATCAACAATATGTCATTTCAAATAAATGTCTTGTCAAATGTCCAGATTCTTTTCTACCAGCTCTCATTTATTTTTATTTGAAAAATGTCAAGAGAATAAAAAAACCTATTCATCAACAGCGAAGCCAACCCGTGATTTTTACGCGAATACGAAGGCAAAACTGTTCAAAAAATTCACATAATTATTGATATTTTAATTTGATTCTTTTTTTATAAAGACCCGGAATGGTGGTCAAAATTCGATTCCTGCCATGGTCGACCATCCTGACAGAGGCTTTCCGTGATATTTTTTCCATGGTCTCACCCAAAATACATATAGAAACAGCATTTCATCCCATTTTCCTAACACTTCATTCATCATTCACCGATGTCAATAGATATTACTGAATGCAGTGCGTCGAATTGAACCAAATATGAATAAATGTTTCATAATAACAGTTTCTAGCACGTTGTTTCATAGTTTTATTCGCCATCTTTTAAACTATGTGACAAAAAGTGACTTGAAGGTCCGGCTTTGGACAACAGTTTCTCCTTATCACTCGTAATCAGGTTAACGTTAGAAGAAATAAGAATTGAAAGTTTATAAAATATTCAAACAAACAGTCATGGTACATGACGAGCATATTCTAACCGATCCTATATATACATATTCTCACTTTCAGCTTTTACAACTATAGCATATGAATATACTTTCATCCACGAATAAAGAAGGTTGACTACCAGGGACGCCTGAAGAGCGCATACCGCAATGAAGTCGACTCGGTTGTATGTTATGGGTTTGGGTGTCCAACCTTATACCTCAACCCTAACTGCATTTTATTTTATTGAAAATTACCGCGAAGCCCATGTTAAACGACCGAGTCGATCTCATTCCGGTATACGCTCTTAGCTCCCCCGTATGTTTTTCTTCATTTTTTTTTTTGTTTAACGACGCACTGTACTGATGACTGAGAAAAATGACCAACGATATATGAGATGATAGTATGATGAGATGAAAGGTTTTTTCAATAGGTCTTTTTGGATGGTGGGAAGGAGTCGACGTGATCTGTTGTTAAGAAGCCATACCGGAATTTATCTGAAGGACAGAAGGAAAACACGAAAAATCCCTATCAGGATGATAGAAATATATAAAATAGGTTAAATATAATATATATAAAATGGTTATATAATTTCGTACATTCTACTATTGCGCATGAGCAGTCGATATCATTAATGGAACTTCTAGTGTTTTCGGTTTTACACATTGTTAATTGGTATATTATATATTTGTGTGACAAAACTCTTCCATTGTGTGACGTCCGATTTGATTGTCAGACAATAACCTATATTTCCTCACACGTGCGCGCATGCGTCACAGATCACATCGCATCTTCCGACTTTTACTTTCAACAATGAGACACGAGACAAAGCTGGCGTTGCCCAATCGGGAACATAAGATGTTCGTGACACCATGCCGGATAGAACTGACTTTGTCACCTACTTACACATATTTACACTTACATGTGGCATCATCCAGAATGTAGTATAATGCTGACATTTTGTGGCATAATGTTAGCATTTCTTAGCACAATGCTAACGTTTCGTAGCATAATGCCGACATTTTGAAGCATGATGACGAAATTTTTTGGCATGATTCTAACATTTTGTGGCATAATGCTAACATTTAGTAGAACAATGCTGACATTTTGAAGCATAGTGACGACATTTTTAGCATGATGCTAACATTTTGTGGCATAATGCTAACATTTCGTAGAATAATGCTGACATTTTGAAGCATAGTGACGACATTTTTAGCACGATGCTAACATTTTGTGGCATAATGCTAACATTTCGTAAAATAATTCTGACATTTTGAATCATAGTGACGACATTTTTAGCATGATGCTAACATTTTGTGGCATAATGCTAACATTTCGTAGAATAATGCTGACATTTTTAAGCATAGTGACGACATTTTTAGCATGATGCTAGCATTTTGTGGCATAATGCTAACATTTCGTAAAATAATTCTGACATTTTGAAGCATAGTGACGACATTTTTAGCATGATGCTAACATTTTGTGGCATAATGCTAACATTTCGTAGAATAATGCTGACATTTGGAAGCATAGTGACATTTTAAGCATGATGCAAACATTTTGTGGCCTAACGCTGACATTTTGTGGCATAATGCTAACATTTTGAAGCTTAACTCTAACGTTGTGTACTATTCGCCAATATGCCAATATTGCTAATGCCAAATGCTATGTCAATGCCAATTAGCAATCGCTTTGGCTATTGCTATATGCAATTGCTATGCCAATGTATGTTCCAATGGAGGCCTACCATACTACTAGAATGTAGCTCAATACTTGAATGTAGCATATACCTAAGGCTTTAGCATGTAAATGTGTCATTTTGGCAGCTGCCATCACACTGGCATGCGGATGTATAATAATGCTAGCATATAGTATGTATACTATCATGCTGGGGATGTAGCATATAACATAGCATATCAGCATGTAGTGTCATGCTATTCAATGTAATGAGATGCTTGTCCCATAATGATTTTGATAATGTTCATCATCAAAATCATCAACTTATCATAAAACGTATCATAAAAATTAGACAATACATACTGTTATAATTATAAAAAGAGTCATCATAATTATCAGGCGCAGATCTGATTTGGAAGTATTCCAATTACTATTTCCAAGAAAACTACCAAGTCATATCTTGGTTCTAGATTCTAGAACAGACGTATATTTTTCCGGTGCGTAACTGCAGTTTCAGTGAGAGTTTTAACAATGCATAATTGAAAGTGGTCACGGTAGCGTGTCGGAAGAAACGATCTCGAGGGAAGATTAGAGCGATTCACAGTCAGTCAGTCAGTCAGTAGGGGTCACAATCGTCACGGTACCGGTGCCGGTGCCGGTGCCGTGACAATCGGATCGAACCGGTGAACAAGATGACGAAACCAACTGTAACGGTATGCTCTTTAAGAGTGGTCAGGGTTGGATTTAGTGAAAAATGAGTTTTTGAAGACATCAATAAAAACAACAACAACAACAAGTAAATCAGTAAAACCGTAACATCATACTAATATCTGGATGTTTGGGTTTGATAGTTATTATCTCAAGTCTTAAGCAATTGCCTTTGACATCGAAGTCAAGTCGCTCACAGTTCGAGTCCTGATAATGCAAGAGTTTTGTGCATAACTTGGAACGTCAAGGTACCAACTGTACTGAAAGTCAACTCACCCAAAACATGACTGTCGTAAAAATGTACCGTCTCAAAAATCAATTCTAACAAAAACCATCTGACCTAAACTTCCACTTCTTGAGCAATCTGTACAGAATGTTGACTCTATCCTCCCCTTCAGGAATTGTATTCAACACAAACCTCATCCATCTAAACTCCACAATTACTTAGAAACCCTATGAAAAATTCAGTGCGATGTAGCTAACTAACTAACTGGCTAACTAATTTGTAAAGAGGAGGAACCAATCCTCTCATTTTGACATCTGTACAGATTGTTCAAGAAATAGAAGTTTAGGTCAGTTGAGTTTTGGGACAGTTGATTTTTAGTACAGTTGACCAACCTTCTTTTGGAACAGTAAATATATACTTGTATCCACGAGAGAAGAAGGTTGTCTACCAACGGAACAAACACAAATATGATCGTTTTGATGGCACAATTGTCGTATTTTTTCAAGTTATTATTATTTTTAGTGACGGGGTTTACTATGAAAAACGTAACTACATCTTTCGAAAGAGTGAAATTTTTAACGATGCAGATAGATCATGTGACTGCCGGAACCATCACAGTGATGTAGTTGGTGGATGACCTTCTTCTTTCGTGGATTTTCAAGAATATCAACATTCTAGTACAATAGGCCCAAGGGTATTTTTCTTTTCAATACCTTTAATAATGCATTATAAAAATGACGATCCTTTGAATTCCATTTCCATGTTTTTATAAGTACATCGTTTCATGTACATTATATAATGACATGAGTTATATTATGTAGGCCTATATTGATCAGATCTGTTATTCTCATGTATCATATATATTGATATCTAATGCTAGAAGACCTCTCTTTATTCTCAGATTGGCATGTTCAAAACACCATTTGCAGATGACACCATTTCTATAATAATGGAGTAAAAAGTGGAAAACCAGCCAAATAAATGGTTTGCGATGTCGTAACGATAGTTGAAAATGAAAAATAGCCTAAAATAAAATGCTGCATTCCAGAGGAAATATTTCAAATTATGATTCATCAATGTTGAAACATTCATGAGCAAATGTTTACATGACAAACTGAAACTAGATTCTAGAGTATCACTATTGACCACCATTAGGCTGGCTGATACAGTGGAACGAATATTGTTCAAAAATTTCTTCAAGATGTTATCGTGAAAATAATAATAATATATGATGGTAGTTACCACAAGTCTCGTTTATCGCATCATTTTATCAGATCTCATACATAGTCTTCATCAACTAAAAAGAAGGTGACTAGGTCTAGATTACTTGGCCAACTGTATGCATAGTTGTTGAATATACCTTTTATGAGTCTGCATATAACATACCATTTACATTCTCGTTTTTATACACACGAAATTCAGAATGAGATTTTGTCCAAGAATTGAAAAGAAAACAGAAATAGAGAATTGTCATTGACAAAAACTATCATTTCAAAGTTCAAGAATGTTCTTTAATTCAATTCACTTGCTAATTCATGAAAGAAAATAAATAAAACGCCCAATAAACCAATTATACCAATTATAATTATATTTCAAACAATAAATTCGTAGATAAACATATCAAAGCGCCCAGACAAACAAAGACACAAAGGTTTCACAGTAAGGAAGAAATACTATTAAATCAGGGCGTTAAACAAATTCGAATGGTTTCCTTGATCCAAGTTTTGTTTTCATGTGGAGATAATAATAAAGCTAATTGCTACCAACAATGGGTGGGGCCAGTATGTATGTGGTGGTACACCTGACAACAATCGGTGGGCGGGGCCATAACAACAATGAGAGGAAGATGAGAATTTCGTGAGGAAAGAACGAAGTTAGAAGTGCTTCAACTTGAGCTGGGAAAAGAATTTATATCTACATTATTCTGAATTGTTGTTATGAAATCTATTCACCCACTGAAATGTAGATGACTAGTAGTAGAGTAGACCTATATAAGTGTATAGATATTTAGGTTCAATATATATTATGTATGTGTATATATATATATATATATATATATATATATATATATATATATATATATATATATATATATATATATATATGTATATATATATATATATATATATATATATATATATATATATATATATATATATATACATATATATATATATATATATATATATATATATATATATATATATATATATATGTATATGTATATATATATATATATGTATATGTATATATATATATATATTTACATATATATATATATATATATATATATATATATATATATATATATATATGAATATATATATATATATATATATATATATATATATATATATATATATATATGTATATGTATATATATATATATATATATATATATATATATATATATATATATATATATATATGTATATACATATATATATATATATATATATATATATATATATATATATATATATATATATATATATATATATATATGCATATATATTATCGATATTTATAAATGTTTTCACTATTTTCAACAATTTTTTTCTTTCGTCATTTAACATTGGCCTTATGGGACTAGAACATTGATTCAGTTTTTCGCCCATATCTTCTGGAATTCGTATCGGGATTCTAATGTGAATTTTTCCTGAATGAAACATTGTCTATTAAATTTGAATCAGGACACGTCATATTGCTAAAAATTTCCGATCGATCGCAACATTGCCGGGAAAGTGACGGTCGTGACGGCCGAAAAGGTTTTTTACACAACAGTGTTGCGATCGATTGGATTTTTTTAGAGCAATACCGTGTCCAGGTTCGGATTTAACGGATTGTGTTACAATCATGAAAGATTCACTTCTAAATTCCGATACGAATTCCGGAATATATGGGAAAAAACCGGACCCGTGTTTTCACTATATGTTCAAGAATTTGGCGTCGTTTTCCGGCGTCGCGGTCGATCGGGGTATTGAAACGCAATGCCGTATCCAGGTTTAGACTTGGATAAATGATATCTATCGTTGGTGAGAGTTTCGTGAAAATCCGTAGTGCAAATCAAAAGATATTAGTAAAAAACACGACTTTTTTTTTTTATTATTATTATTTAACTCTTGCAAATGCACATAAATGCGCGGTGGCAAGTTCCCTAAGTACCCCTATCCCACCATCTCCTTAACTCTCTGACGGAATAACTTTAACCTGATTTCATCCCCTTCAAAAACATTTCTACTAAGCCCATTCCAGTCCCTACCTGTCCTATTTAAGAAAGAGAATTTACCGACATCTAATGTAGCCCCCTTTATGACTACCGCTCTATCATGACCCCGCCCTTTTTCACGATGTTGAAGAAGTTTACAAGTTTGAAAGATTTTTTTTCCTATTCCCCGGCCCTGAAAAAAACCTTCTCGCGAGTTGATCACTTCTGTGGCCGGCAAGTACTGGTAGAGGCGGACTTCTGCAATGACTTTGAAAATTTCGAAAAGTTCGATTTTTTTTTCGTTATCCGCCTCTAAGAAAAAACTTGCCGCGAGTTGAGCACTTCTGTTGGTGGCAAGTTTCGGTGGAGGCGGACTTTTGTCATGACTTGAAATTTTCGACCACTTTTAAGAAAATCGATTCTTGTGAAAACTTGAAAACACAATCACGCGGTCGTATAGGGTAGTCAGATTTGCACAAAGTGGACATATTCTGAAAGATCTTGTTAGAATGGTGAAGAAATTTGAGACGCGAAAAAACATAATTCACGATCTTGACCGGGATGGTGGCGGCGGCGTCGGCACTGTTTTCCGGCGTCGCAGTCGATCGAGGTACTGGAGCGCAATGCCGTTCACAGATTTGAACCTGTATCAATAAAATCTATCGTTGATGAAAGTTTCGTCCGAATCGGTTGGGCCGATCAAAAGATTTCAGCAAAAAACACGACTTCTTTTCGATGTTGAAGAAGTTTACAAGTTTGAGAGAAAAATGTTTCATTCCCCTTCTCTGAAAAACACCTTTAGGCGAGTTGATCACTTCTGTGGCCGCCAAGTACTGGTAGAAGCGGACTTCTGAGACGACTTTGAAAATTTCGAAGAGTCTGGAATTTTATTTCATTCTCCGACTCCGAGAAAAACTTTCTCGGACGTTGAGCACTTCAACGGCCGGCAAGTGTTTATTGGAGGCTGACTTTATTTTTTGCAAACTTCCAAGTTTTGATGCTTCGATATCGATATTTTATATATATATATATATATATATATATATATATATATATATATATATATATATATATATATATATATATATATATATATAAATATCATATAGAAACCTGAGCAGTGGTTCAACCATGATATATTCTGTTTTTCGCGTTTAATGAAAGGTAGACGAGTTTTAATATTTCCAATATCACTCAGAATTATATTGTAAAAGTGAACTTTCCGCTCATTTTTCTTAGGATAAGTTTTATAACTGTTGAAATTGTTTTAATTGGAGACTGATAATTTTAAAATCGTGATGTATGAATCAATGTTTACTCAAAAAAGCTCAACTGGAGCTCAACTGTTTCCAAAAAAATATTTCCGCATGCTGTAAGGGCAAACACTGACCGATATGTTCATATATTTTTTTTTATTTAATAACATCGAAACTTGATACAAAATCATTGTTCCCCAAATAAGGCTGTGGATGAAAGATAGGATCGTTTAGACGGGGCACCACAAGGGCGATCTTACCACCCCATTTTAAGTGATCATGCGATATATATAATATACATATATTTGTCAAGTTGAGACTTCGTTTATCTAACTCATCCTCCAAACGCGAATACTATGACATTTTCCCAGTTTCAATGTACACAAGTGAATTTGTTTATATTAAAAACATGAATCACTGCTTGTACTTTCTCCCATTCAAGTGCATTGTCAACAGGTGTTATTTTATACTATCACGTTGGTACAGTTGTATAAACTCGCTTCATCATGTGATTTACTGTATTTCAACGTTCTTATTGTCACAGCCGGAAGCTGACAACTTTCATTCTATTTTTTTAGAATTTTATAAAACATCTCAAATGAATTGTTTCCACTCATTTACTTATTGATAAACATAAAAAAAACAAGTACAGTGAACATAAAAGTTTGACCTGTGATGTTGCGCGTTCGACACCCATGCACTTTCTCATAATCCAATCATTCCAACAGCGATCACAACCGGATGTACGCAAAGATGGGTTTCTTTTCTCGTAATATATTATTATCAAGTTGTCATTACTGACCACGCCTCGCCCCACTTGACCGCTTTATGCCATCCACTGACTTAATGTCTTACAACTCATGAAACCGATATATTGGTGAGAAAAGTGAGACGGCTTTTGATTGGTTGAAACTCAATATACGAGATTGGATGTTATCTGGTTTTTACAAAGGTCAAAGTGCAATCAACACCCAATTGAAGTCACGTGTCTAGAGTATTTTTCATTAAATTCATCTAATTCAATTATGTAGTCTATAGTTCATATGTTACGATTCTATTTTATTATATCATATAGATACAAAGATAAATTACGAAGTAAGACTTTTTGATATGATGTGAATTATTATCGTTTGCTTAACAACCCCCTCACCCCCCTTTCCTCTCCAGCAGTCAGGTTATACCGGGTTAATGATGAGCAGGTGATAATAAAAGCGAAGCGAAGCTCAATTCTACCGTACTCGAACAAAGCGAACGTTTTTCCTTCTTTCTTTATTTTGGCTCGCGTTCCACATGTCAAACGGATGACATTTTTCAGATGAAACTTAGCATCCACATATGTCATCACTTGACTCTATACTGTGTAGTTTTGAGGTTTTGAGGTGCAATCGGTTGAACAACTCATAAGAAAAATAATTTCTATATTTTGAAAAAAAATCGTAAGAATGACACAGGAAGAAAAATATGTAAAAATCTACGAGTGAATCTGAATGTATACATCATTTGAAAGAACACGAATCACACACAATATTAGGGCCTACAAAAGTTTGAATGAATATGATGAACTATACCGGAGATGAAAATTATCTCACCTTCTTTTACATCGATTAAAGCTATTGAAGTGAACAACATGTTCCAATTGGATCATGAATGATTTAGCGCGTTAACTCTATGATTTCATCAAACCATATATAAAAATATTTTTTTTGAAAACCTTTCGAATGAGTTTATATCGAATCAGAAATTGCGACAAAAACAATATGTAGACAGTCGAGTTACCGCCATTAAATCCGAATCAAACACACGTCCGGGTTCGAGCCCATGGACTTTTTTGAACGTCCTTTCACCTATATCATCATTTCATCTTTTAAATTATTACCTGCTATTTCTTAACCCTATAATATAGGGTGATATTATATCATAATTATAACGTTATAAATTATAACATTGCTGTTATAGTATAGGTTCGTCAAGTATGATGAAAAAGATGAGTTTTTCTCCACTTCCCAGCAATTTTTAACGAATGAATTTCCATAAAAAGACGATCACCATCTACGCAATTTGTTTCCGAACCACTCTTCAAATATTTATTTCATAAATTATTTTTGCTTCCAACGATCCTCTTCGAAAGTTCGACTGAAATCGCTTTCATCGAACGATCACTCGGTTGACCGCACACGTAATAACCCATCAACAGAAGAACTGGGTGTGTGTAGATGTGTTCAATAACTTTTCAGACGTTTTTCATTAATCTTCGAGAAATCAACAGTGCGTAAAGTCATGTAGAGTATCGTGTACACGTAGAAATGCATGCTATCTGTCTATGAATCTTCATCATCATTATTTGACCCTTTTCTAACGGATCTAGGCTGAGTTGGGCACGTGATTTAGATTTTAGGCGGTGCATTGTTTTACTATTGGGTGAGGAACGGACGTAGATTATTATGGTAATAGAAGAGATGGAAGCTCCCCATCTGTAATTGTTTACTATTATTATTATTATTATTATTATTAACTCTTGCAGTTGCACATAAATGCGCGGTGGCAAGTCCCCTATCAATCCTATCCTATCGCCTCCCTAACCTTCTGAACCTTTCTAACCTTCTACTTCTGTAGCCTATCTACTAACGGCGTAACGATCTTTCCACACCCCTCCCAAGCGCGATTTTGAAAACATTTTCTAAACTTACCTTGATTTTTGAGCCCAAAATGACCAATATATGACAACTTTGGGTTGGAATTAGAATGAAATGCAACTCCGGGAGTTGATATTGTTGATATATAAACTGTGGTATTTCTGAGGTGTTATGATTCTCAGGATGAGGTTTACGATAAAAAAAGTAATTGCATTTTTCAAAAGAGTTGAAGAGAGATTTGTACAATCATCCAGTTAGCTGTGTATCTTTTTTTTGTGGATACGTGTATATATATATATATATATATATATATATATATAATATGGAATAATATGCATAATTTACTCACATAGCTCCTCGAAGAATCTCGTCTTGTTGACACCTTGTTGATGTGGTTTCGGTTCCACCAAGTACCTCGCATCCCCTGTCGGTAACACGTGTTCAACTGTTTTATCGACTGTAGTATCGTTCAACAGGCTGGCCACTACCTGATTAATGTCGTCCAACGACACGTGACTGAGTGAACCGTTGTGATTGACTGATAGTTGTCGATAAGCTTGCGATAGGCCGTCATTGTTGGGTGAGACATCAGCTGAGAGAGAGAGAGAAAGAGACAGAATATGAATAGATGTTGTTTATGTCAATACTAGGCAAACGCAGTAGATGCGTTGGGAGATGAGCGAGATATTTATGTGAAGTATAATCGAAGACTCTATACTCCTCGACTCATAAAAAAAAACATTCGTCAACTAAAAAATATCTCTCATTTTTTTTTTCTTCTGAACGGTTGGTTCAAATTGTATAAAAAATTGTAATAATGAGTATCATTAATTTGTTCACATTCGGACATTTTTTTTTTTTTTGAAGAGATTTTATTTTTAAATTTTCCCGCCCATTCCAATCTCATGGAGTCTCCAAAATTGATAGCACTCCATGAATGAATTTGAATGAATTGTGTTGTTTTACGGCGCTTCAATAGCACTCCATAGTATTTTTTTTATTATTTTTTTTTTTACCGAAAAGCCAAGTGTTTTTTTTTTATGCACTTCATAGTAAATCACTTGGCTTTTCGGTAAAAAAAAAAACAAGCTTCAATTGAAGTAGTGACCAAGCAATCACTCTCTATTGAGAATTTTAGAAATAAACGGACCCTCCAATTTTCATTCGCTATGATTACCATACACAATGATGAGAATGTGCATGCATGTTCCCTTTCGTATTGACACATTTTGGTTTCGTCTCACTCACCTAGCAACACTCTGGCGATATGGTCGACGTCCACATCTGTGACGTCAGGCTGGACTTGCCTGGAGACGGCGAAGCAAAGCGATAAGAAGGCACAAAGCACCACCATGAGGAGCCATCTTGCCATTCTAGTATCCAACAAAAGACAAGATAAGTACACGTTACTCTTGATTCATTGAAGGACATTACAACGCTCGTTCTGATTTCAAAGAATAATGACAATATTTATTTCTCTAGTTTTAGAGAAAACTAGAAAACTTCATCTGAATTCCGGAAGTATTTTTTCCTCCAAGATCCCATTTCCGGTTTCGTGACGTAGTTACTGGATTCTGTTCATGTGTCTATACATCATCGGTAATGTCTACGTCAAAATGATGGATTCCGAGGGACCAAAAAATTGACTATAATTTCTGAAAATTATATAATTTTCTAGTTTTCTTTAAAATTATGAGAAAACATATATCGTCACTTTTCACTCAAATCTCGTTTCAGGGTTGTAGTATCCTTTAATACCTTGGTAACCAGCATTCTACATAGAAAATAACGAAACATACGTGCACTTACCTACATAGGAACAGACTATTTAAAAAATCACAATATAATAAATAATATAAATTATTCTAAATGAACATCTAATAGACATATGATTTCAGTTATTTCAGTAAGTGCAGCGCGGATTCTGGGTTCACCCTCAAAGAAGGCTCAGTACAGGTATTGACGCGTGCTGATTGTCATCCCATTGTCCTAGTAAATGACAGCTGAATGTTTGATAGAGAAATCCTACCCCAACTTTCCTAATGTTGCCAGATCTACGTTTATATACGTCAATGTTTGCTTATGTTCATCACGTTTATACCCACGTAATGGCAACAGCGAAGGTGCTAGAAAAGTGCATATATACACGGATAATAAACGATGAATATTAGTCAAGGTACGAAAATATCAGATGTAACCAAGGCCTGGCATCACCAAGTCTAGTAAGCAGTTATCCGAGAGTTAGGGAAAACAAATATCAAATGTAACCATGGAGATAACAACTCAAACTGCCAGTTGAAGCTATACTTCCACGTTGGTAAAACCGGGCCTAGAGTGATAACAAGATAATCCGCTAACTCTTGCTTAATATGTTAACTATCAATTTGTAAAACTGGGTCTCAGTAATATGACGTTAATTGAGCTGAAATTATGTTCATCGAAGTATTTATCTTAAAACTACTACTACTACTACTAATAATAATAATAATGGAATTAAACCAACTATTTGTGTATTATAATGATAGGTAGCATAAATGATTGATGAACGTAGTTTGCCAGCTACGTCATTAGGTGATATTTATACCAACAATGATCACAGCGGGTTACCATGGTCCTGAGCATCTAGCGCGCTCTCTAACACTAAACAGAGTCTAATATATATGATTATTGAAATAATTATATACCGCTAATCTTAGGCAAAAGTTGAACAAGACTGAATTTCAGCATCGTATTGTCTTTGTTCAAATCACCTCCTCTTTAATAATATAGTTTTTGTTCTTCATTGACAAGTGCTTTGGTATTATAATTATGATTAATCGAGTTTAAATTTCTAGTGATGACAAAAAATGAGGAACGCTTTTTTTTCTGAATGTCTAGATTTTTAATTCAAAAGCGGAAGGCGTTCTTGACTATTGCGTTCAATCTCATTTGCCGATATACCACCTAGACATGACACGCAAAGTTGAAATAAAACTACCCCCACTATTTTATCACCACACTCCTCTAATCCCCTGACCTGTAGCACCTGTAGTGCCAGTGCAGTTCGCAAGAAAGCGCTACAGGCGTGGTGGATAGTGCTGCTACCCAGCTGTCACAAGATCCGTTTCTACAGTGGCAAGCATAGGTACTAATTGCTGACGTAGGTGAGGCGAATGGAGGTGTGCACAGCGATCATTCTTGTGAAGCTATTAAACTGTCTTGGTAGTATATCTTTCGTCTATGGTTCAGAACCAAATTCACCAAATTTGTCATGATTTTATGGATTGAAAAGGGCTAGGGCACGAAATAATCAAGATGTTGTCAAGACTAATTCATGCATTCATGTATTTATTCATCGATTTGTATTGTGTTAAACGACGCAGTGTAATGACGACTGTAAGATCTATTGGCGTCGGATGGATGATTAAAGCAATAATGAGGTTTCTCAGGTCATGGAAAGGACATTGAGAAGGAAGGGGTCGTGGCCTATTGTGAACAACCATCTCGGCGTATCTAGGCTAAAGAGGTCAACCACGAAACACATCTACATGAAAAGGGATAGTGGCGGGGATCGACCGAGGCCTGATCCATCCTCGCCTTTCGATCACAATATGAATCAATCGCATTACTACTGAGCTACCAGTGCCGTTTAGTTCGCTTTTTTTCTGTTGGATGTCTGTTTTTAATTGGCATGGAGCCTCAACTCCATAAATTTGATAGTTTATCAATTATTACCTTCATTTAATTAGTTTATAAGATCATAATTAGTTTATATAAGTTTATTTAATTAGTTTATAAGAAAGACAATAAAACAGAAGTAAAATGTAAAAAGACCAAGCCAACGAAAGAAAATCAATCCTTCGTGTTACACCAATAGCGAGCCTAGTTCAGTTCACAATCAAAATCCTGCTTTGGCATGAACATAGGAAGAATATTTCTAGAATATTCTCTTCCTTGACTAATTTAGTGAAAAAATTAATGATTGTGGGAATTAGCAGTGTGAAAGCTTACTGGCCTAGCAACCATGCACCTGAGGCATCTTAGTATGGTACTATACAATTAATCAAATACTCATTATGGTATTATAGGTAATTGGTGTTGTTAGTGAATAGTGTTTGAATAAGTTCACTTTTATTCCAGTTTTATGATCTTAAATGCACCTCAGTAGAACGTACTTCAAACAATACCTCATAATTGAATGTGAACCAGGGATGAGCTTTCTAACTTCTTTAATGAAAGAGAAATATCATTCAAAGTGCTGTTTTTTTTCAATAATTAATCAAAAATTGAATGAATGATTCATAGTTCAACATAATATGAAAATCCAACTATTTTCGAGAGAATCAAGTAACCCTCATTATTTTTATGAAAACAAGATGAAAAATACATTTTTTTTCATATTGGGTTTAACGACGCACTATGGTGATAACTAAGATCTATATTGGCGTGAGAAAAATATATTTTTTTTTGTATTTCATCAGTTAAGATAACTTTCATAAGCCATAAGATCAAACAGTTGATGACTATTTTGAAAAAAAAATCAGCGGAATGGATAAAAATTGAAGGGATCATTTGGTTTTGTATATAAATAGTCGATTAATTCTGTTGTATATAACTTGAGAATCATTGATAATTTTATACTCAATATATTGCGACTTTGTTAGAGTCTTCCAGCTACCAACGTAGGTGTATTGCACTAGCGGGAGATGAGGGACAGGGTCAGTTTTCACCATGGTAACAAATGCTTTTGGTTTCACTAACCTTCCGAAAAAGACTATAACTGGACTCGGTAAAATCTTACCAAAAACATTTGTTTTTACTTTATTAATTCATTTATTTAATCGAAAGATTCGTACATCGTACAAATATAGGCACTATAAAAACTTATAACTGGATATAAAATGAGTGGAGAGAAAAATATGATTAAAAAACATTGAATGATATATATACATATATATATATATATATATAAATATATATATATATATATATATATATATATATATATATATATATATATATATATATATATACAAATATTATGATACAGTTACTTGGCGAGTCCATTTATAGAGTCTCTATGGATGAGTCTCATTATGCTGCAAGAGCGAGTGATTATTTGAATTTTAATTATAACTTTGAAGATATGTGTTGAAGATAGATAGGATAATACTTGGAATATTTTCTATATCTAATATGTTGACGAACAAATAAAAATCAACGAATGAGTTACTTTTTTGATTTTCAATTAAAACTTATTTCTCAAAAAAATATTTTAGATTTAACCAATTCCAACACACATTTGGTTCGATTTTGCGTGAAATCGTATGAAGAGTGATTAAACGTCATCAGGAGCGTCTTCTATGGGCCGTGATAATCGTTAAATCAATGACGATAGGCTTCTCAAAAGCACGTGTTTTAATAAACTAGTCAAACGCGAAATATGCGTTGTAAGATGAGCGAGATATCTCAATAAGGTATAAAAGTCCTTGAAATAGTTTTACCCTTGCTACTTTATCGACTTTGGTATTCTACACACCTTGATATCTGAATAAGCTATAAAAGTCGTTAAAGAAGTTCTACTCTTGCCACTTCATTGACTCTGGTATTCTACACACCTTGACGCATATAAAAAATACTTAATTGTTGGTCAACTCTTGAATCTAGAAAGCAGTGAATCTCGACAACTTAATTCTGTCATAATTTTTATGAAATATTTGATGAATATTATCAGTCATTTTATTTTTTTTCTCCAAAACGACTGATCAGAATTGCTTAAAAAATCGTAATAATGTGTAAAATCCATGTATACACATTTAGAGAAAATTTCATCCCATTCGGAGAGATTTTAATTTTCAACATTTTCCGCCCAGCCAAATCTTATGGGTTTTTTAGAAACTTTGAGATGATGATTCTCAAAATCGGTCCGACCGATTCATTCCAAAAACTATACAGTTCTAAGTTGGATGAGTTTGCGTGTACAAAAAAAGTTTCATGTTGATCAGTCAACCCTTGCGACCTGTGGAGTGCTTACAAACAAAAAAAAAAACAAAAAAAAAAAAACACACAGACAAAGCCCTATAAGAGTGGGATGGAGACTTCGCTACGCTCATCAACAATGGGTTTTGAATGACTCACATATATTCAATGCATATCCAATGCGTATATTCAATGCCCAAGTTATTAAGTATTTATTGAAACTTTTTGGCTGCCACCTCATCAAGTCTATATATATAGTGCATTATTCGTATCACTTAGATTCAAGCTAAATCTTTAATACATGCGTGTGCCCGTTGTAAACGGAAAGCATGTGCTGACAATGTTTACTTATTTAACTAGTGTTTAACTTGACTCAACATTGTAAAGGTCATCTAAGCATAAAGCGTAAATAACATTGAAAGTAGATCAGTTGAAAAAAACTAGAAAGACATCGGAAATTGAATGTATAAAAGAGTGAAAATACTCTTGGCCGTGACCTATAATATAATAAGTGCATTTTGTAGTATAAAGCATCTATAATTCTTATTTAATGCTTTCCATGTTTTTCACAATAAGCTCAGTTAACCTTGACCGAAGAAATAACAATTTTTTTTTTTTTTTTTTGGAGCAACAATTATTTAATGTTAACACTTTTTCTTTTCACCATGGGAAAATAATAACAATGAGAATAATTCCGGTGAAATGAAAATTTGCGCTCTGTGAATCAGACCGGTGAATGTTGAATGTAACAACAGGTGTCAAAACAGTTGAAAGTCGAATGATTGTATATTTGTTTCCGGTTTGACATTTTTTTATTATAAATAGAGTTCATTGAGTTATAGTTTGTGGATGTGGAAATACAATCAGTATAAATGTAGGCTATAGCAATTCCAATTCTCATATCTTTACCAAACTGTTCTTTGAATTAGCGAAGAGAAGACTGAATTTCACTATTAGCAGAAAAAAAATTAATCATTAATTTTTTTTATTTTGTTTGCGCTTCACAGGTCAAACGAAAGATACAAATTCAATGAAATTTGGTGAGCTCGTATTTCATCATTTAACTCGATTATGTTAACTTTTGAGGCGCCATCGGTTGAAACACTTTCGAAGAAATCAATTCCGAGTTTTTGAACAACCCTTGAGAATAACCCAGAAGGATAAATAAGCCACCCTCGGTAGCTCAGTCAGCTGAGGCACTGCTTCATAAACTAAAGTCACCATTGGGCGTGAGTTCGAGTCCCGCATAGGGCATGGGTTTTTTGTAAATGTCCTTTCACTTATGTCCTTTCTTCTTAGTTTCATCATCTGCTCATTCGTACCCCCGCATAACCTAGCTGTTGGTGGGGTCGTTGAGCAAACAATAATCATCATCTGGATAAATAAGGAGAGGAAAATTTCAACAATAATGATGACTAAAATATGTTTGCTTCGGTGAATGATAAATGAGATAGTGGGAAGACGAGGTAATAGGTGGAGTCAAGGTTCAGATCCAGAATTTCAGTTCTAGTCACCGTGAAAGATCGCAATTTTCACTCCAAAGGCAGAGAAAAAATCCGACCATGACGGGAATGACCCCGGCCTCCTAAATGACGGTTCACTACGTCAGTGACCACAACTTTGTATTTATTATAACAAATTATCTATAGGCTTCTGTCACATAACAGATTACTAACAATCGTTACCATAGCAACACGGCAAATTGGTGGATTACCAAATATTCTCATTGGTCAATTCCAACTGATGGACATTGTTGTCTGTATCGTTCAACAATGGGTGACGTCACTTGACAGAAGTCCATATACTTATTAAAAAAATATTTCCCTATACTAATAATTCATTGTTAAGAGTGTATCAGATTCAATTCAGCGATATATCATTTTTTGTGACGACTTTGAACGGTATGAAATATCAACATCCTAGGGAAAAACACAGATATTTTCGATACCTTTAAGACGGTATCAAGAAATTTAACTTGACGACATAATTTTACACAGGTAAACAGTTGAAAGTACACATTTCTTAGTTTCATATATATCTTCGGAATTATTAGTATTTAAACAAGGGTAGTCATTACATTTCATATAATTTTGAAGATATTAAAAATATCCATGTTTCACTGTTATTAAAAATTGTATATCTCATACCGTTCAAAACTTATCATAAAAATTGATATCTCACTAAATTGAATCATGTCATGTAATTTATAATTCCTTGCAAGTTTAGAAGCCAACTACTCCCGAGTCGGTATAGTTGCTACCTACCCGACCGGCCGACCGTGGCTGGATCGAATGAAAGTGACAACAAGGTAGACTGTAAGAAAGTCAAGCTATAGGAAGTATCCTATAGAAGATCGAGGATGTAGTTCAACAATGTTAAGAGTTTTCGAACCGGGTCAATAATGTCAAAAGTGGGACAAGTAATTCTGTAGCAACCATTTATATCCATTCGTATCTACGAGAGATGAGAGAACGAAACATCCGTGTGTTAGTGTTGTGAGATAGAGGGGACATCCGTTCGGATTCGTCTTTTTACTTAGATACAAGTTACAGAGACGAGAAATGAAGGATCGAAACACCAGTTTGATAATGGTGTGGTATAGGGGGAATACCGATCGGTATCTTCTTTCGTAGATATAAGTATACTCGGATATATGATTTTGAATTTCACTTGCGTGCACGGTGGAACTGAAATAAAATAGATTTAGAAGGTTGTGATTATTTAACAGAGACAAACTGCTGGCCAAGATTAACTTCTTTAGGAAGATATAGCTAATTGACTGGTTACCACAGCAACTAGATAAAAAAAGATGGAGGCAAACAAAATGATACTGAAGTTGTTATTGGAGGATACAATTTAAGGGACACTGTTATATAATTATAGCATATATTTAATAATTAATTGTAATAATTAATTATTGATACGAATAATTATAGTCATAATATGGCAATGCGTGACATCGCTTGAAAGTCCCCTGTAGCTATAGGCCACTTGACAGTCTCAGAACAAATATATATTCACAATACCATTCAGACTTTCATGTTTGCTATTATTTAAATTCATTTAATTTCTAATGAAATATTATTTAAATGGTATGTATATGTAGTACATGAAGGTATGAAATTTCTGCAAAAACGACATAAGCGTAGCAGTGAGAAAATCAGAAAGTACCAAATTAACTATCAAAATTTAATATATCTGATGAATTATCTACTAATTCTCAAATGAGATATCCAATATTTTCTCTGAATAGGTTGCGAGCTCTTACAAACCTGTAAGAGCCTACCTGTAGTCAGTTTTTAAATCATCTTTATTTTCATCTATAAGTATTTTAAGAAAGACAGTCTTGAAGTACTGTAATCAATACACAATCATAGTCCAGATCAGCGTGGTTTTCAGTACGAATGAGCGAAATTATTAACCGAATCATTATGATTACACCCCCCCCCCCTCCCACCCCTCAAATGAAAATGTTCCCAATTCGACTTTTGATTGTTACAATATATTCTACATTGAATATTTTTCACGATAATTGATTGATTATATAACTGTTTCACACATTAACTGAGACGTGTGGTCAAGTGGTAAATACACTGAAGACTGCACCGTCATTCAGGAGACTGGGACTCGATTCCAACCATGGTTCAACATCTTGAAAGTCTTTTTTGTGGTTTCCCACTGTCGTTCTGGTCAATACTGAGATGATTCTTCAACAACAGGCCACGACCGACTCCTTCCCACTATCCAAAAACACATGATAAAATAACCTTTCATCTCATCATAACTTCATCTCATATATCATTCACCGACGCCAATAGATCGTAGTCATCGGTAGAGTGCGTCGTTAAACCCATTATAAGTAATTAATAAATAGTTTCATTTATTTTTATGTTGTTCATTTCTAGTTTTATCACACATTTTACATTCTCTTTCGAAGAATTATTAATATTGCAAGTAGTCGTCACCTCTGAGTCAGGACACTAGACCACTAGGGCGACGCTATTTTATCATTTCCTTCCTCCTTGTTACATTCTCGATCAATGACCTGTTGAGTAAGCTATGACGTATGAGAAGGTCGTCAGCACGCATGCGCGGGTGAAAAGAAAGAGTTGATCCTGAGTTATATCATAGAATGAATCCCCGTGGTTGACTTGGGCTATACAGCAGTTATGTAAAGTATCGTAGTATGTTCTTTTTTTTGAAAATTTGAACTTCTTTGAGAGAAAGTTCTCTGATTGAGTAGTTCTTTATTTATGGTTTCACTCACAGCCAAGGATATTATCACAATATTAATTTGATTTTCAATTCTCATTACAAAAGTTCAAAAACTGATATGATATCTGAGAATATTTTTTTCAGATATTTTAACTTTCTTCAGATTTTTTCGAGATTTTTTTTTATGAGTTTCACATAATTCAATCGATTCAGAATCACGATTTCTGCAGTAAATTATGAAAAAATATATCAAAGTTGAACATTTCAATTTGGTTTTCAATGAAGAAAAATTATAGAAATAACAATGACGAATTTGTAAAAGATCAACAGCATGAAATTGTTTATGAATTATGATAATAGGAGAACGCATTGGGCTACATGCGTTGTAAGATGAGTGAGATATTTATATGATGATCTCCAAGTATATGCACTCCTTGACTTTGAGTACCCAAGCCTGCCTCCGTTCAACAGTCAAATTTGCTGGACGAAATTGTGAACAAATAGAAACAATTCATTCATCATTATCACCGAAAAATTGTGAAATACATGTACTTTCTATTCGGGACGAAATCAAAATTCTTGAAACTTGGTAGAAACATACATTAGGAGTTGAAACAAAACATTCCGTGCAAATTTCGATTCGGTATCTGAAAAAAATTGCAAATTTTAGAGTATCACTCCATCCCATTTTCACAAGAATTTAAAAAACTGCTTTCATTTTACATCCGAAAAAAAATGAAATTAATTTTACTCAGGAACACTTTTTTTCTGCAGGACAAAGTTATTATTGTAACAATGTTTCTGATTGGTCTACAGGATGAGTAGGGGTGTAGGGTAGAGTCGAACTGACCTATACTAGATTTGACCTCCAGCGTGAGAAAACGTGACGAGAAAAGTTAGTTACGAAAATAATCAAACACAAGACAATTACGTAAACAATGCCCTAAAGGCTAAAGAGTTAGAGTGTCTAGCTCTCACGAGTCTAGATGTCACTCTATGGGAACGTGTTCAGCTATGCGTGCGCATACGAGTGTGATATGTAACTTATAGAATATCCATGACAAGTACACCAATATATATTAAAAAAAAAAAAATATATATATATATATATATATATATATATATATATATATATATATATATATATATAAACAATATAAACATAGTGTTGTTTTTCCTCAACGACCCCACCGGCAGTTACGGGCTACGGGATCCGGGGATACGAATGAGCGGGTGACAATGTATAGTGTTGAAGTGATGATAGGTGAAAAGACGTTATCAAAAGCTATGTCTTATGCTGGACTCAAACTGCCACCCAAAATGACTTCAGTTCCAAACACAGCTGCACTATAGCTGACTGAGCCACAGGGATAGCTTTCATGTATATGAATATTTATATTTTTTTCATATTTTCAGCTTCCTTGACTAATTTATTATCGCACCACGTTGGGAACTGAATATAGGTCGAGCGTGAGGTCAAGTCCTGCATGAGGCACGGTTTTTTAAGCGTCCTTCCACCTATCAACACTTCATCGTTTCTTCATCACCAGCTCATTCGTACCCCCGTATAACCTGGCTGTTAGTGGGATCATCAAGCGGTAATAATAACCATATATTGATTGCTTTTCCTTAAACTCTAACGCCTAATGTTTTGAGAAATGAGTGAAACTGGGTTATTTTGGATCGTGCTGATATATTCCGTCGACCAGCTCGATATCGATAGAAACGTTGGTCGATTGAATGAAAATATAAATTATCACGATTTCAAATAACCCAGATTCATTCATTGTATCCATATTATATATCATATGAGCCCACGTATAAATATATATATATATATATATATATATATATATATATATATATATATATATATATATATATATATATATATATATATAAATATATATATATAGGCCTATACATATATGTATATATATGAATATATATTTATAAATATATATATATATATATATATATATATATATATATATATATATATATATATATTATATATATATATATATATATATATATATATATATATATATATATATATATGTATATATTTATATATATATATATGTATATATAAATATATATATATATATATATATATATATATATATATATATATATATATATATATATATATATATCACTAGCGGTATTGTTTTGTATTCCTGATAGTTCTGATACCTCAGGGCTTCCAAAAGGTTATACGCAACCGCATCTTCATTAAGCGTGGATTTCTCAAGATTGCAGAGTTATTATGTAATAATCGAATTGGTCAGAAATGATCAATTTTTGGAAGACCGTCTCTCGTCGACACAAGTATGTCAGCAGACTCGATCGCAGACGAAATGAACTACGCAATTTTCAAGATTTGAGACATCCTTCCTCTCTCAGTTCTTTATAGTCACAGTTTCATTTGAAATAAAAATGGACACCAACTTTGGCATTCTCACCTTATTTTATACGACAGCAAAGTCGTAAATTCGATCAGTTCGAATCCTGCGCTTTCTTTCACCAACGATATGACGTCACTCACACTAACAAACAACAATTATTTCATTCACGTTTCTTCTTTCTATATTTGGTCACGTGATTAAATAAACATTACGCCACCAAAATAACACTTTCTCACACTCGACCACTGATAACCACAATCACACAAACACTAATGGCGTCACACGGTCTAACAATGGAACTTATTTTTTCAGAACGAATTCTAAATTTTGAATTTTGAATCCACGAAAACACACTAAAATTATACAAATACATAAAATAAATGAAAAGGTCTGGAACAAGAATTTCTGAATATATATATTTTTTTAAATGTATTAATTATAAACAGCTGATAATTAGCTGATAAAGTCCGTATATATATATATATATTCAAATGACTCTATTATATAATGAAATAATTTTGAATTTCGAACGCAGTGCAATTGACACTGGCTATTGTTGTGTCCAGTATGGCGGTTACCCGTCGACTGTGGTTTAGTGTACGGTAATACACAGAGCCGATCTGTCACATCATTATCCATTTCTCAACACTCTGGTCTGGTTTGTACAATGCATGAAATGAGCCTCGACGAATTGGAAAGCTCGATGATGACGATGACGATGATGATTTGTACAGCCGGAGGCTCTCGATACGTGTGAAAAATGATGATACATCACACTCGTTGGTATCGTAATGTCGACCGCGTGCGAGACGTCGTTACGTCACTGTGAGGTAATTGATAAAACCCGGATTCGGGTTCGAAATTCGGAAATCATATGAAAGACAGCACATATATGACGTAAGTGATTGCATGATTGAAAACACTGTTTCCTCCGAATCAGGGGTATTCCGCTACATCGTCTGTCTTCGGTGTTAGGTGGTCCGGGTTCGAATTGGTCTACTTCACTTTCGTTTTGAAAAATTACATAAATGATTGATTGATTATTGTTTGCTGAAGAACCCCACCGATGGCTACGTTATTGGGGGTACGGATATGCGGAGCATAGATGTATGTTTGCAAAGAACTTCTGCAAGACTCGAGCTCATCCTGCACTCCTAAATTGAGTTCAGTTTCCAAAGCAGTTCTTCAACTAGATGAGCCACGTAGAGTGACTACTCCAATTCTTTGGCTACATATAGCAGGTAATGTGAATGAACGAATTATTTCACCGACCGATACTAGATTTGATTTATGTTCAAAGTCTTCGTCGTCATATTATCTAGCTTAGCATCGTCCGAGTTCGGACCACTCGAGTTTACTGTGACGTCAGCCATTCCTCACACACGGTCATAATTACGCTCCTCCACGCACGTACTCTTCTTCTGATATAAGTTGGTGTCGATGTAATTGAATCTGTTTCCACGGCAACCTGATTGAGCACAATATATTAGATCATGTTTCCACAACAAAGTAGACAATTAGTTTATCCTGAGTGACGTCACGACTGAGTGAAACCAATCGGAAGACAGATTATCATTTCATGAATTTCCATTTTGAAGTCGGAAATTCTTATTTCGAGCTGAATCTGGGTGCCTCGTAACTGTTGTTATTGTTGTTCTTGCTACGTTGAGCAAAGGAAAAAAAACTGAACAAACCGTATCGTACTAAACTAGCCAAAAAGGAAAAAGCTAAACTCGACTAACCCAACATATTGCATAACCTAACCTAACACAACATATCAGCTTACATAACCTATACTAGCCCCACCTATTAACTAACATATGGGCTTCTGTAGAGTGACGTCACTAATTGTTGAAAGACTAGACACAGACAACAATACCCCCTACTAATAACAACCAATCAAAATTTGCGTTTCAGTCCACACCAGTTCAATGTATTGCTTTGACACAGATTGTTAGTTATGTCACTTGAAAGAAGCCTATACCAACCCAGGAAACAACACCTAAAATGAAAGCAACAACAACATCATCAATTCAAATGAGGCCTGAAACTGAAGCCAAGTCGAGTATGGGTTCGATTTCCGCATAAGTCACGTGTATTCATAAACATCTTGTATTGATCCATCACTCGCTCATTCCCATCCCCAAATAGCCTCTCTGTTGTTGGGATCGTCAGGCAAAACAATGGTATATGACAACAACAATAATCAAAAATGAAACCCCAACCTCAATAACATCAGTAATTCTGATTTGTCGATCTGACTCGTGCCATCTATCGCTCGCGGCAATAAGGTATATAGCAAGTGTTACGACACTCTCTACAGCTGATTCGAAAATACTTTTCTTCAATATAATAATTATAATCTGACAGATAGAATGGAAAAAAAACTGTATCACATTCTTGCGTGGAGACCTCTAGCGGTGGTTAACCTAGATGCAAGCAAAACGAAACCTCTATTCAACAGGTGCACTCGTGGACTCGAAAACTTCAGCACATCTTGACAAAAACTGTTTAAAGGGCATCACAACCCTAAAACTGGATTTCAAAGAATAGTTACGATATTTATTTCCACAATTTCAATGATAGCCAGAAATCATCATGTCAATTTCAGAACTTTTAATCAATTTATTTGTCCCCAAGGAACCGACTTTTTTCCGAGTCGTGACGTAGACATTATTCGATTCTGTTAATGTTTCTATAGAGAATTGGTGATGCCTACGTCATGACTTATGGCTTCTGGAGGACAAAATGTTAAATTTTGATCACTGCTTTTGAGATGAGGGTTTCTAGTTTTCTCTAAAATTAGAGCAATAATTATCGTAATTATTCGTTGAAATCAAGTTTCAGGGTTGTCATGTCCTTTAAGAGCGGACAGGCGAACAGGATGACTCGAACGATAGCATAATCAATCGAGCACCGAGCTCAGAATGTGTGTTTTATCAGAAATATTGGCGTAAACCAAGATTTTTTCATTTTAGTAACAAAACGATACAATGCCTAAAAATTATATAGTTATGAAGTTTTATGAGAGTTGGAATGGCTTCTTTAGTATAGAGTGATGGATTGAAAATATTTAATATCTCTCTATTAGGTAAAATAGTGACTCAAGTTACAGAATCTGTGAATAAAATGAGTGTTGTCACCAGTCTGAATGGGATCATTACTATTAATACAATTTCAGTTTCTATCGAGAATATTTCGTTGGAGGCAAGACTATAGTAACGTGAATGAAGAGTACCAGGAGTCTTTGTAAGAAAACAAGAAATGAAATATAAGTCGTGAGTGTTCATATCATGAAATCTTGTACAGCTTGAAGCAGAAGTAAAAGTCTGTTTGCTACCTGGTCAGACCAGTCGACCATGTTATATTGCTTAGGATTTAACATATCAAACGACGGAAACAGATTTTTACTTAAGCTTATTCTGTCGCCCAGTGAACGCCAGCGGCCTCCTTAAGAGAGTATAAGAGGCAATTTGGAGATTTTTAGTGATAACGACTGAACGGTATAAGATGCCAAATTTATAATACGGGATAACCACATATATTTTTAATACCTCCGAAATGATGTGTAATAAAATAAACAATCTGGGATTTCGAAATATCCATAAGTATAGGGCCCACAGCTGATCAATGTGTTATTAATTTGCAACTCTATAGGCTTCTGTCACATAATAAATGAAACAATCATTACCATTGCAGTGCAACGAACTGGTGAACTATACCGAATATTGTGATTGGTTGGGAGGCCGCAGGCACTTTACACGGGCTCCTTGTTCGCTCGCTTCAGACTCGAGTTCAACATACATCGTGTGCTAGGCGCAACCTGAGACTAGCCCGCCGAACTCATACTCACATGAACGCCGTTTTTTCCCTAGCTTACACTTTTGATATATTTCACATTTTATATATTTATATATATATATATATATATACTGTGAATATAATATGTATATATATGTTTATATATATATATATATATATATATATATATATATATATATATATATATATATATATATATATATATATATATATATATATTGACGCATTCAATAACATGTATCACAATTTTTGTTCCTTGAATGAAGCGATATGAATATTAATATGAATGAATGAAGTTTTGATTATTGTTTGCTCAACGACCCCAGCAACATCTGGGAATTATTTGGGGATACGAATACTGCGTTTTCCTACTTAGATAAGAATAAGAGGGCTGGTACTGGTTTCAGTCCTGACACTCCAACTAATTCATTCACATCACCATTTACCATGCGAATCTATACTTGACTAATGAAGGCGCAAGTCGATTAATTGAACAACTGAAGATTAAATTTCCTCTTGAAACATCTGTTTATTATCAGCTGAAAATATATTGTATGCATTTGATGAATATTATACGAGATCAGATTTTGGAACAAAACGCCGAAACTTTCTAAATATACAAACTTTCGAATCGTTAAAACTAATTTGAATCGTCGTTAATATGCCTCAAATTTCTGGCATTGTCATTGTGACTGAGATGTAGGCCTTACCAACTTCGACATATTCTTCCTTTTCGGTTACATCTTACAGTGGATTTTTTTCATCGTAACTTGAAACAAAATCATTGCTCCCCATGCAATTAAAGGTTTAGAACGAAAGGAGAGCAGAAATAGAAATTATGCAACTTGAGAAATTTAAGAGAATTATCATACTGGAAATAATACTTGAAAGTATATATTTTTTCAAGTCGCTCATGATTGAAAAAGGCAGACAACAATGTCCATCAATAGATATTGATCAATCACATCTTCGATAATTCATCAATTCGCTGCTTTGCTGCTATGGTAACGATTGTTAGTATCGTATCTTGAGTATCTTCAATCATATCTCCAATCGTAAGTTTGAGAGTTGGATTTACACTAATTATATTTTTTCCAAGCAAGACAGCCCGCGCACAAGATTTAACTTATGCGGGCTTCGCACTCACAAAATATCATTCCTAAATCTCTAAATTTTATATCAAAACTTTATATCAAATTATTTATCACTATTGCTTTAATATGTTTATAATATTGTTAACTTTTGATTTTATTATTTCATTGTTTGTTCATTTGTACCTTTCTGTCCACTACCTGTATGCAATTGTTGTAGTACTTGATATGTAAGCGTTGAGTGTGAATAAAATGGTTTAAAAAAAAAATATATCAATCGTATTATGTATATTATATCATGTAATCGATATTCATATATATATATATATATATATATATATATATATATATATATATATATATATATATATATATATATGTTTATATATATATATATATATATATATATATATATATATATATATATATATATATATATATATATATTTATTATATATATATATATATTTATATATATATATAGTTAAATGAAATCGGTATAACGTGAAATCAATGTATTTTGAATTATATTAATCAGAACAACGCACTGCACTGTTGACTTAGGTCTATATCCACGTCGGTGAATAATGAATGGGATAATGGAGAGATGAGATGATATATAATACTAGGAAAACGCTATATACGCGTTGTTAGACGAGCGGAAAGTAATAGTAAGTCGACTTCATTGCCAAACTCTTGCCTAAATTCGCCAATTGAGTAACATTTTAGTTATAAATGGGTAAAAACGGCTTCGAGTGGTACCAATTTAGCACATTTCATGTTTTTTCTTCAAAATAGCTGACCCGATCAAGCTGAGAATTTCCAGAAATGTGTATCAATATGTAATTCAACTCCACACAAAATTTCATTTCTTTGGAAAATAAAAATGTTTCAATATTTTTTTCGTCGTGTTATTCTAATGGGTATTCTTGAAATTTCTAAAAGTCATAAAAATAAAAGTTACCACCCGATAATACCACAAAACTATACAGATCTAAGCTAGATGAGGAAGCATAGTGAAAAAAAGTTTGAAGTTGATAGCTGTAGCCGTTTGACCTGTGAAGAACCGACAAAAAAACATAAAAAAAAACATAAAAACGAACACCAATTTTTTTCAGTATGTCAAATTGAATCCTCGCTAAAGCTCGTCTAATAATTCCATTAGAAATCTTGGATGAAGGGAAGGAAACTGAAGTGGCACGATATGTATGACGGGACCACTCCAGTATTCACTTCAATGACAGATGGAAATCATGACTTATACCTCTCTCGAGATGTTCGACTACGTGGAGGTGAGTGGAGGTAATGGAAACACCGGTCTCTTGAATGACCGTTCAGCGGGCTAGTCACTGGTCCGACAATCGCAGTTAGGATGGGAGACCATGGCTGAAAACGAATCCAGGTTTCCAAAGACCTTATTGACAGTTCAGTGCCCTACCGACTAATCTAACCACACAAATCTAGATGCATAATATGAATCAATGCCGGTCTCCTGAATGACAGTTCAGTGCACTGACAATTGTTCCATCCACGGTGTAGTGAAACCAACCCATTTTATCATAATATGAAGAAGGTGACCCAACTCCCATACTGATAACATGGAAGGTATTTGTAGTTTCTTGCGGTCAGTTCAGAACCCAGGGTCCCGATTGCCGGTCACGATTTAGCGGATTCCCTTGTGAACTAGATGTGGATAAGAGTGACTATACGGTACCAGTGGTATTGTTGAACTTACAAACTCCATAATTTTCGTAAAAAACAAATGCAACTACTGACATTATAATTCTACTGAGTTGAGTATTTTTGTTTTATATAGTTCGATATAAAAGCAATAGTGGCGCTACAGGCAATCGGGACCTCAGACTCGGGAACTGACCCCGGAAATATTACACTTTTAAAATCCGAGTTGGGTCACCTTCTTTATATTATGATAAAATAGGTTGGTATCTCTACATCGTGGTCGATCCATCTATGTCGGAATGTGATCAATATACCTATTCTTGTGTGATACCTAATAAACAAAAAAAAAGTTTCTAGTCGATTGGTTACTTTGTCTAAACTGTATGCCGCATGAAAAAAAGAGAAAAATCTTATTTTATTTCCAGTTTATGGAATAAAACCTTCGCTATACGCTCGTCTGATCATGAATCGGAAGTCATTCATTTGACGAAAGTAAAACATGAATAACTAAAGTAAAATTATACACAGCGTATTTCTATTCATAGTGATTTGTCAACAATTTACGTGTCAAATCAACAAACACTTTCTTATCCGTTTGACAATTGTTTTATATATATTCAGTAAACAAATAACTGTTCTTCTTCTGCTTGTCGACTGTTAGTTAAATAGACCGCGAAGATCGAGTTAAGGTCAAGGTATATTCATGGTCACCCCTGAACGATTATCTGGGTCAGCTGACCGTTATGGTAGCAACATTACTTTCTCTCGGAAATAACTCGACTGGTGTCCAGAAGTCAGCTGTTTTTGGTGTCGCGCGCATCTTTATAGCGCATTCACGAGACCTGGAATCGACCTTTCACAAGGGTGAGAGGGGGTCACCTAGTACTGACAACCTCTTGCTGAATCGTAATGTCACAATGACATAATAGACGTGGATAAAAATGATATGAAAATAAAATCAATTTCGATTGCCAAAGAAAATATATTCTCTCATAACCATAGCCAAACGCTGTTTATTATTTTTTAGATAGTAGTACGGAGAGAGTTCGAACCAAGACCGTGAGAATTCTTCATCAAACAGCTTAAGCATTGTTTTTTTTTTAATATCGTCGAAACTTGATATAGAATCATTGTTTCTCAATCAAGGCTATAGATGAAAGATAGGATCGTTTGGACGGGGCACCGCAAGGGTGTGAAAAATCCATAGTAGGCCTATATTGAATTCACTATGCAGAAAATTAGAGAAATAACAAAATAAATAATGAGTATTAAAATGGTGTCTCGAGTCGATTTATGGAGGAGGTTACTATAGAAACCAGACAACATGTTTAGAATAAAGTAGGATGAGCGAAGCGAAGACCAATTTCACCATACTCGAAAAAAAAGTAGATGTTTTTTTTTCGCTCTCCACAGGCCCAAACGAAAATGGAAATCCAGTGGAAACTTGGCATACACAAGTGTCCTCATCTAATTCTATATTGTATAGTTTTGAGGCGCAATCGGTTGGACTACTTCTGAGAAAACTTGTTTAGAAGTTTTCCAAAATCCCACAAGAATAGCTCGAAGGAAAAAAATCGTGAAAAATATCTCCGTCGAGAGAATTCAAATTCTCAGGGAATTTTAATATAAAAATGATACACATTATTCTGAACTTTCACTCAAATCGGATCAGCCGTTTTGATGTAAAAAATTATATAATGTAATGTTTTTAAATCACTCAAAGCTATCAAGATATTTAATTAAATCCAATCAAATAATATTAATGATAATTGATTATCATCAATTGATTGGAAAAGATTAAAACAAGACCTTCTTTATTATTATAGAAATTAATTAGGAAATAGGAGGGCAGTGACGTGATTCCTTGGATCTCAAGTGGATATATATAACAAATCAAAAAATATATTGATATGTTATAGCTCATCCATCAGCGTGAAAACACATAACGCGTTTTCCTAGTCAATTACCCACAGGGAGCATTCCAGTATTATTTAGAACAGTTTTGAAACATGAAACCAAAAAAAAAAAACAGCAGAAAAGTTGTAGTATTATCCCATACTGACACAGCATGGTACAAAGTCACCTTGAAATGTTGGTTCAAGTCAAGACTGGGTTTATCTGTACAGGAATGCATCCACTAATGTTTATTATGCAGTATTTCAGAAATGCGTCCACTGGTTATTTTGTAGGCCTACAGATCGGGTACTTTCTATGGTTTAAAAATAATACCAAAACATATTTTTCCAAACTCCGTGATTTGAATACTGTACGACTACTATATATATGTATTATTACATATAGTTCTTTAGCTGTTTGCTAGAGACCCCTGTTTATCACCTTCTCGCACAGAGATCACTCACCTTGAATACGACACATGTTGATCTCGCAAAAAGGCAGCCTCTGTTCATCGGACCATCGGTCACCACAAGCGCATTTTATTGTTGTTGTGGCTGCTGCTGCTGTTGTTGTTGTTGTTGTTGTTGTTGTTGTTGTTGTTGTTGTTGTTGTTGCGCGCAGATTGAAATAGCCATAACCCAGTGTAACTTATTTAATGAACCTAAGCCTATTCAAACTAACCCAAACCAACTAACCTAACCAAAACCAGACATCCTATACTAATTTAATCTGAACAAACTGTAACCAATCCAAAACCTACAGCTCGTCTGATAAATAGCCACGTCGAAAATCAACTGGTTATGACATAATTCAGATAGATGTTGTACTTCGATGCCGATAGGTTTCCTGGCTACGTCACTATGACTTCATTATTTGCAAGAGGTTGTCTAGACTCTGCTACTTGTATAGTTATTACCATCACGACAACACCTCGCTAAAGGGTGGATAGGTCAGTGACGTAGTCACTAGTCAGGAAACCTTATTGACGCCGCGGTCAACCAATCAGGAATGCACAGTGCGGTGTATTGGTAAAAAAATAAGTACCGGAACGCATTAAGTAACACGTTATTTTTAAATTGACCTGTATATAATAGACTGAATGATTGAACACGCCTACGTTAAAGCCCAGCCCTTATCTACCATAAGAGTTGAAAGTGCTTTCAGAAGCCCAATTTGGTACAAATGACTAACTGACTACGAGAGGAGAATAAATTTACAGCATTTTTTAATTTTTCCTAGCACAAACATTCAATCTTTTATATTTTGTGATGCATTTGAACCATTCAAATACAAAAAAACAAGTCGACCAGGGCTCGAAAAAGGTTCCGGAACGTCGTTCCGGCCCCAATACACCACTGAGTATGCAGTAATTACGGAATTACAGTAATTAACGAACTGATCAGTTTGAGGGCGCCTGTCAGCAGTGCGATATGGCCACGGTTCGAATATGACCTACGCTATTTTCTTTGAATCCTCGTCGATTTTTAACTACTGGTTATGGGAGATGATTTTTTGTATACAGTTGTTGGTTGATTCTTTTGTATACCTATATATATATTTCCAAGTTCGCCCTTGTGATGCTCCGTCCAAACGATCCTACTCTCATTCATAGCCTCAATTGACCACTAGTGATAGGCGTGGCTAATCGTCAGGGCCACCTTGATCTATACTTTATGTGGGAATTTAGACATACTCTGATAGGTAAATGTGAAATTTCCCACATAACAAAGCCCATTTGATTGGATGTTCTGTTTTGTGACGTATAAGGGCGGGTCAATCACTAGTCGTCAATTGGGGCACAATTATTTTGTATCATGTTTAGATGTTATTAGATGATAAAATCCATCATTGTGTCTCCATTCTTTGTGAGATACAAAAAATCTGGTACATTAATGACAAATGAAATTTGGCTTTCTTATCAATTGACCAATTTTAGAAATTGCTTCACCCCCATAAAAATGTGCGAATCAGACAGGATGAGGTTTCACGTATGCTTGAACAAATGTCAACTTTTCCCGATGATACCTTCATTTAAATATTATATATTTGTTAAATATCAACTCTTGTCAGAACCAAAGATACTCCTGACTCAAGCTTATTCAAGCTTTATAAGCTTATAAAGTAATCAAACCTCGATGCGATACATGCAATGAAATTTTCACTGTAAAAGATAATTATTCTTGTCGATGAAAACTTGACTATTAGCTACAGTTGTCCATGGATACTACTTTGAATAAAATATTTTCAGATTACTGAAAAACTATTTTGATGAAAATACTAAGATCAAACTAAGATAATAAAACTAAACAAAACTAGAAAACTAGATTGATGAACTATTCAAATTTCTGAATTCAACCGATCTATTGTATAAAATATAATTGAAATGTAATATATAATTTCGTGTCTTAAGAATGAATATTATGATCAGAAAACTGGATGAATGGAGAAAAAGTGTGATGCAAATAAAAGCTGAATACTTTATTAAAATTTCTTCTTTATTTCGTGATCACCTCACACATAACATTAAATACACACATACAAGCTTTTAATAAAAACTTCATTAGTAATGCACTACATTTCAACAGAGAGCCGATCAAGTAGATCTACTACTTTAACGACTCCGGTTGTAGCATTAGATTAATATTATACAGGCCACGATTTAGTACAGAAATTTACATAAATAACTTAGAATTATAGCTATTTTTACTTGGGTAAAATAAATAATATGGGAGATGGAGATTATGCCAATAACATTCAGAGCGCTTGGAAGTCGATTTAGCGAAATATCAGTATATAAGCTATAAATTGTTTCAACGGGAGAATACATCAAAATTCTAGTTGAGTAAGAAATGTATACAATGAAACCCTTTGTCATGTTAAAGGATTGTAAACTATATTTGTCACACGAAAGAAAAGGGTTGTAAACCAATAAAATAACTTGAATATGGACGTTTTATTTGTATAGCTCTTCAGAAATCAAGGTATCATGATTTTTCAGAAACAGATTCAAATTGAGTAAAGCAACTACTTCTTTTGAAAGTGATAAATACTGGTACTACAAGTTTGCAACGATAATTCATAATTGATCAAATGATCAAGTTGCTACAATTATTGGTGGTGTACGACATTCTTTCGTGAATATAAGTATATGCCGATATTTGAAGATACGTTTTATTTGCTGCTAAAAAGTTGAAAAGTGAGTCGTAGGCCAACTGTTTCATCTATAGGCAGTTGAATATTGAAACATCATTTAAATTTGATTACGGTATTCAAAAATGGAACTCTTGGTTCTATAGGAATTTTCGATAACGCTAAGAATGTAGTGAAAATGTTATTTCGCTAAATCGAGTTCCGTTTGTTCTTTTAATGCTAAGTAGGCCTTAAACAAGCAAAATTGTTCACATGTACCATTGTCAACCAGACATTAGTTCAAACTTGGTTGAAAAAACTGAAACAGTTTAAAAACAACACGAAAAGAAATTAACACAAAGTTAAAATCATGTTTATACAAACAGAAAATACTGATATCATCGTTCGACATGTTATTTACTATATGATATTCACTGTTTTCTATTTTCTTCAGGCTGGTAGATATTATTTAAATTGTTCTGATCACATTTCATAGTATAAAGTTTATTCATCACTTCACTCTTGTGGATCAGTTACTTGCAGGATCCAAAACACAACTGATAAGTTGTACTGTCTGGACACTATAGAGTTATCAAGCACTTCGAACCAACCTAAAAGTGTGTGTTGCCATTTGAAATCGCTCTCGCAAAATCGATTTGCGTGTGAATTTGAATGACACTCCAAATCCAACAACAATGCAACAAAAATTACAACAAATGTCTTGATTGCCTTCTAAATTGAATGCACTAAACATTTCGTATCAGTAAGAAGGCTGTGTATTACGCGCAACGCTCTCCAATAGGCTTCTGTCAAGTAACAAATGACAAACAAAAGTAACCATAGCAATATAGTGAACAACTGGAAAACTACCAATAGTGATTGGTCAATTCCAACGGGGTGACATTGTTGTCTGTCAATTTCAACAATTAGTGACGTCACTCGAAAGAAGTGACGGAGTGAAGTGAAAGATTGGTTTGACACATTTCTCAAGATATTTCAAGCCAATTGACCAATGTAGATGGGCGTGGTTATACGAAGTAAGGGAAATTTTAGATACCTTGATTGGCTATTTCCCTATTTTCCCTGCTTCACTGTCCACTTGATTGGTTTTTATATTTTGTGACATCACGAGGGCGGACGATCTACATCTGTCAATTTGCAATTGACCAATGTAGATGGGCGTGACTTATACGAAGCAGGGGAAATTTTAGATACCTTGATTGGTTATTTCCCTATTTTCCCCTGCTTCCCTGTCCACTTGATTGGTTCTTAAATTTTGTGACATCACGAGGGCGGACGATCTACATCGCTCCCAAAACATAACATCTAATCAAGAGTGCTGTTGAAACTGGAATAGAATTCAAACATCCAATCAGAGTGTCTCTAAGGACAACAAACGATGTAGATCCAACTGACCGACTGGTAATGCCACGCCTATCTTTCTTCGTCAATTACTCAACAGTGTTGAAATAAAATCAAACTGACTTGGCCCAAATGCATCTTACGAAGTGTTTCAAATTTCAACACGATTGAAGTCGAAGCGATTTCACCAGGATGGTTTGAAATTCCTTGATAACTCTAGTCCTTGATAACTCTAGTCCTTGATAACTCTTTCATATTCGGTATGTGATGAAATAATATTGAGTTGGAGACTTTCATAATAGATCAATCCCAGTTTATCAGCGTTTAAACATTCTATTGACTTCAGAAATGTCCAGGTTGAGGATAAAATTATATCCTAAAATGTGATTAAATATTTTCCTTTCCAGTTCGAGTACTTGGAGTAAATATATGGTTGAAAATTCAAAACATGTTATCACATATTTATATGATATAATTCTGGTTCAAGCATCTGAATAGATTCCTTTCATTTTTCTAAGAAATGTATGAAGGACAAACAATCCGTCAAGACCCATATTGCATACCAAGACTACAAAAGTTTTGAATATATATATTTCATTTTGAGATCTGGATTTGAATAAAATCAATTTTATTTTCAAATCAATTAAGTCATTCATCACTTTTCTTCCTCTTTACGTCTGGTTATTGAATTATTTGTGTCGCTTCTACACTCAACAATGTGTATGTTTAATGTGTTCCATATCGTCCATCTTGGATTGTCCAAGTCTCCACTAACATCAGAATATTGTCTCGGTTATCAATCTGTAATATATTCACTAAATCACCAGTTTCAATCAAGTTTTAGATTCACTAAGAAAACGATTCACTTTTCGATCTTGAAAATTTTGTGATGGTGATAATTTTTTCTCACTTGCATCTTGTCGTGGTTATTTGCGAATATTTGTTCACGTCATTGGTGGGTCGGAACTCCCGAATGTCAAACTAGTCGTCGGGAGCGCCGTTTTGTCACTGACTATACAATGCTGCAGACGCACTTTATACTTATATGATTGTTTGTAGTCACAAATGACTTCAGTTATTTCAAACAATAAAATTACCGTATGAAGAAGGCCGTTCTGGTAAAAACTATGTTCAAATTGTGAGGGAGTAGTGAGGGGAATGTATCTTATTCCCCTTATAGGGCAATTCTCAGCAACACCATCTTCCCAGAAAACATTCTCTGTCAATCATATCATTCAAAAAATTCACAATTTCTCATAAATATAGTAAATTTTTTCACAAAATACTACACCGGATTTTAGTTCCACTATTATCTATATTTGTATATACAATTATGACAATATAATCATTGTTAGAATTGTATAATGTGTATCATACAAAATCGGCTTAGATCAACGAACTTTTCTGTACTATTAGCGAATCAACTGTATGACAACATAGTTCTAAGATTAAAAGTCGTGAATATTATTGTAATGGAAAAAAGCGAGATTTTAACATTTCCCTCTGCGTTGATGTATAACCCTCCTACATCCCCCCCACTCCACCTGGTTATACATATTATTCCTTTGAGTTTCAACTTGTCATTTCCTTTCCCCAAAAAATATTATTCAGCCCCATGGTTATTACTCCAGCGCCCTGATTTACGAAGAAGCCCATCTTTAGGACGTCTTAAGTTAGGACTATTTCACTGAGCTACGACCAATATTGGTATGAACTCAGTAAAACGGTCCTAACTTACAACGTTCCAAAGATTGGACTCTTTATGAATTCGGGCTCTGTACAAGATAAACCCAGTCCTAACTAAAACCCTAAACTTGAACCTGAGCTAAACGAGAACCGGAAATACCTCGCCAAAACCAAATCACATTGTAGTGGAATACGTTCCTTGGTTGTTCTTTAAAACCTTCTCAATAGTCTGACCTATTATCTCCATAGTTGAGCATCACAAACATACACATGCCAATAGTGCTTTGGGAATGATGACTGAAACTTGGGTCCCACAATCTAAAAGTACCAGCTATTAGAAGTGAAAATTCCGATGACCATATCGCGAGTATTGTTATAGCAAACGGTTGAAACACTGTGCTCGAAAATTAATATAAATGATAATAATAATAATAATTACCATTCAGTTCCAATGGTGTCTTGAGCTGAGTAAAATGGAAGAAGTTGATTCTTTTCAAAAGTAGAGTGAAAAAAATCGAATCATTTGTATGAAATGCAAAAAAAAAAAAAATGTCTAAAAAATAATCGCTATCGCTCTAATGATTTTTTCGTGATATATCACGATGAAGTGAGTTTGTATCACTTTATTTTTGTGATCTGCAGCAGTATAGTCAGTTGTTATGTCGAGGTCAAAGGTAGGGTTCAAATGTCACGGTCGAAGGTCATATCAGAAGACAAATGTGATTTGAAGTGCCCAGTAATTGTTTATTCTCTGTTGACATAAGCTGTTATCCATGTGGTCGTGTCCGGTATCTGGTGGTATATGCCTGGCTGATGATCTACTGCGCATCCAAATCCTGCGCTGGTTATTCCAGCCAATGTCCATCGACCTTCGTAATACACGATGAGAGGTCCTCCACTGTCACCCTGAAACAAAACAATCATTTTAGAATGTGACGAGAATAAAAAAAAATTGATTGTTGAATATTTGTCAAAGATGCTGGGCCTCATTTCTGTACGTTGTGACTTTTTTGAGTGAACATTTGATCGAACAGTCGTGTATTTGAATTACACAATAATAAATATATACTATGGAAAAGAAAAATTCACGTTATTTCATTCTATATTCAATGAAATTACTCTTATCGATACTAAAACATACATTTACTCTTCTAGTAGGTGTTCATTAATATAGGAAAATGAAGATACGTGAGTCGAACAAGTAGTCATTTGCTACAGTCACAAGGTAACGGGATGAGGTAGGGTACGTGATTTGTGGGATTTTATTCATGATCCACAGGTGGGATAGTGAGATGTGGGTGGGTGGCAGTGGCGTCCCATCCCCCTACACCCACGCGAATTAGGAAAATCTGACCCTCATATATCTTTGTCATTTTTACATCTGCTCAAGAGTTTACTGGGTAAATTCTTCCTCATAGGTGAATTCAAATGGAACAAAATTGTGGAAAAAATGTTTATATAATTATTAGTTCGGATGAAATTTCGTTAAATATCAATCAAAATACATAATTTTTGAATGACGAAGGTTTTATTTTCAATTCATATTGAATTGAAAGAATGTGTGGTTGGAAGTCGAAAAGTATCGACCATGTATCACGAATAGATACCAGTAAACGTTAGGGATACTCTTCTCTACATCACATCTATGGAATAAATCAAAAGAATCGGGGGTTTTCCTGTATGTGGACTTATAATTTTATCACTTTGGGAATAGAAGTTCAGGATCGTTTTCTCGGGGTACCACAAGGGCGATCTCACAACACCAAATCCTGAATCTTACCATCCTTTGCTTTCATTGGGAAATAATTGCTGTTTTGTCAAGTTTTCGATTTAAGTACATAATTCTCATAAGGTTTTTGTTACTAGTTACTCATTTTAATTATTTTCGATTTTTTAATTAATATCGATCATCACTATTCGATATCGAATTTATTGAAAATCGAATATTCCAATCCAATATCGAATCTGGGCTCTGAAATAACACATCGATCGGAAATTACGTAATGGAACGGCAACCCTATTTTAAACTGCTCTCAGAAAGTCAGGATAATTGTGTAAGAGTAGAACGGTGATCCTATTTTGAGCTGGGGAGAGTGTTACCAGACAGGCGTCCATGTGACCGTCGCTGTGACCTGCGCAGAACATCTCTCCATGCAGCTCCAGGTGGATGTTCTTGTGTTGGTGCCACTTCAAGCACTCGGAGTCGCTCAGGATGGGCACAGTAGCTTTCTGCAGGATATTGGTACCGGTTTTACCTGTTGAACAACAAGTGGTTTAGTCGGGTCCAAGAAAACAACAACAAAAACATCAACAACATATCAACAAAAATAACAACAACAATTGATCGAACTCTGCTTACTATAATGCCATTCATTATGATATGAACTAAAGGAAAAAATGATTCTAAAAACACGGCACCTCCACCAATGCTTAAGAGATACGTCTTGAAAATATATTCATTGATGAAGCTTTATTCATCAGAAACATTCATTTTCAAATTAAATGAACTAAGCTACCGCTTTGCATGATTTTTTTCTCAATCTGATCAAAGTGCCTCACCCAATAGTGAAAGTCAGATTGAGAAAAAAATGTTGACTATCACAAACGATGGCATTTCTCGTGATTGGATAACAATATGTTACACTATTGAGGTTTAACCAGATGAAAACTTCCAAGAGACATAACAAACTCTTGAATAAGTCTGATGAGAGTCAACAGAGTGCACTTGACAACAGCTAAAAAAATATATAGAAAATCAACATAAAACGAGTGTTAAATATATATATCAAAAATGTAATTTTTAAGTATTTAAGATTGAGATATTCTTTTATATACATAAGATATAAGATATTTGTTCATGAATTATCCAGATGGAATATAGAGATAACAAATATTCATCCCAATAATTACTTATGGATAAAATGTATTTTTTGCCAACTCTTTACTCGAGCCCGCGCACGCGCATTGAAGAATTCCCAGTCACTTCACTTATCGTTTCTGGAGCAATGGGATAAGGTCTTTGTTTCCTACGTCCCAACTCAACACTTGTAATTTTCCATTTTCAACTAATCTATTGAACCTATTATGTTGTTAGATGACTAATATAATATCTAGATGAGATAAAATACACAAAAACGATTTGGACACATTTTTGTCTGGATAAGTCACAAAACTTGAACAAACGAGAGGGTATTAAAAGTTGGTAAGGTATATGTGCAGTTAGTCTTGTATGACGTAACCCGTGGCGGGCGTTGTTGTTCTTGTTATCATGAGTAATCCAAATTGCCGAAATATTACATGATCTAACCAACCTCACCAAACCTAACCTAACCAACCTAACCTAACCGGAACTGATTCATCATAACCTGAAACTGAAAAAAAATCCGAAATAACAGCTATAGGTTTGTCGCATGACAAATGACAAACAATAGTTACCACAGCAATTGAGTGAACTGGTGAAGTGTGGGCTTTCAAAATATATTCTGATTTGTCAATCCCAACTGATGGATATTGCTGTTCATCTCTTTCAACAATGAGTGACGTCACTTGATAGAAGTCTATACTAAATAGCAGTGACCTAGAGGGCTGTTTGTAAATATCCACTTCGTTCAAAGTTAATAGTTTTCAAAACACACTCAAGATTTCTATGCTTCATTTACCGTAAGTCGTATCAGTCTTCCCCCAGCCGGCCACGACCCCTGTTTGACCTCTGAACTCGGCGTGCTGACGTGGCAGACATATCGGGATGATGTTCTCTTTATACGTGACTGGTCGCGACAGCTTCAACAGCGCCAAATCGAACCTTCAGTAACAAGACGAGAGATGCATGTATTTATTTAGCGAGTAGTGATGACTGAAATCGATTGGGGGAAGTGAATGATGGGGGAAGTGAATGATGAATGAAGTGATGGAAATATGACATTTCCGTGAGAAGATTTCATTACGTATTTTGGATAGTGGGAAGCAGTATTCCTATTTTTCTTTGAACATATATTTGATTTAATGACGCACTCTACTGATGAAAATGAACAGTCACCATGAATAAAATGATTTTCTTCTTCAAAAAGAACTGAATAAATTTTGGACCTCGTGGTGAAAGTTCATGATACGGTCACATTTTTATGAATAATAACCCCTTTCGTGAGAACATTCAGGAGTGTTGGAGACGTATATTAGAACACTTTTGTTTCTTCAAGTAGACCTACGGTGGAACTGATTATTCGGTTACGCTCATCCAATGATTCTATGTGGCAGCATTGTTAAAGGACATCACAACCCTGAGGCTACATCATAATGCATCAAAACCTAGAAATCACCATCATAATCATAATCATAATACATCAAAACCTAGAAATCACCATCATAATTTCGGAAATTATAACTGAAGTTTTGTCCTCTGGAGATTCCGAGTCATGACATAGACATAACCGATTCTGTATAGAAACATGAACACAATCGAGTAATTTCCACATCACACGACTCAGAGAAAAGGCGGGTTCTGGGGGACAAATTATTTGATCATAATTTCCGAAATTGAGATGATTTCTGCTTTCTCTAAAATAAGTGGGATACAAATCGTCAATGTTCGTTAAAAATTAGTTTTAGGGTAGCGATGTCCTTTAAAACCGATCCCACCTCACCAACCTACCACCCGACTATAGAGACCCTCGAATGAAGTGGTTTTCATACCTGTCCGGTTGAGTGACGCGATACTGAAAGTTCGGATGAATTATCTTCTTGATGACGCGATGGAGTTCCTCAGGGAGTGGTTCTATGTAATGACCTGTGTTCTGAGTGTCGTATTCGCCGAGGTACACGATGATGTCTTTCAATCGAGCTCTGGAGAAGAGAACACAAGTTATTATACGATGATGATTATTGCTTGCTAACGACCCCACCAACAGCTGGGTTATACGGGGGTACGTATGATCAGGTGATAATGAAACTATAGAGTGATGATAAGTGAAGGGGTGTTTACAAAAATCCATGCTTTATGCCGAAATTCGAACCCACGCTCAGCGGTAATTTCAGTTTCTAAAGCAGTGACTGCATCAAAAGGTAAACTAAGCAATAAGATGAGGTAGCAGTAAGGTGGGTGACTGAGCTACCGTGGGCGGCTCGTTAGTATACTTTTGTATCAAAGAGAGAAGGTAATCTGCCAACATGATAAAAATAATATCACCAACATATTTGTCACCTTGCTTGGCTGTGGTTTTTTGGGGGTATTGTGAATTCTCATGATAAAGTTCACGACAAGAAACGAACGGAGGTGAATTCCAGTACACTGAACACTCCTAAAAAGGTGTATCATCGTGAAAATTAGACAAAGCCAATTCATTCATGTTTCTGGTGTCACATGTGAGCATATGCTGATTCACGATATCGTGATGCTTTCGTAAATAATACGTGCAGGACTAAGCTTCTAAGCGTCTGAATTTAGGGGTAGAGAATGTACCTGAACTATAATTGTCATTGAAATTATGAATTTATATGAATACATTGATCTAAAAAAAATTTTTTTTTTTTTTAATAACATCGAAACTTGATACAAAATCATTGTTCCCCAATTAAGGCTATGGATGAAAGGTAGGATCGTTTGGACGGGGCACCACAAGGGCGATCTTACCACCCCATTTTAATTATTTAAAATCAATTAGCTTTAACACCATAACTGCACTGTCTGTGATCATGATTTTCCGCCGCAGATAGAAGTCTTCCAGTTTCCAAAAGTCCGGAACACATTATAAGTAAAAACCATATAAATGAAAAAAAAATAGACATGGAAACCATTTTTCATGAAAATACGTTTTCAAAAAGTATAATAGGCCTAACAAAGGTACATAGAATAAGAAGTAGTAATATCAGGTATGAGTTGGGAATCAAAAATGTTGGAAATAAGATGAATATCGGAATACTGCGATGGTATGGACATATATGAGGAATGGAACGGAGAGAATACTCGGAGAGAAATTCGAAAGACTATTAGAAAGTAGAAGAGAAGCTGAAAGACCACGAGAGAGACGGAGGCACTAGATGAGTGGAAGCATGAGGAGAAATTCCGAGAAAAGGAGGTTTATGGAAGATTTGGATTGTGGTAAGAACGGAAAGCATGACGAATTTTAGAAGAGATGGAAGAAGAAAGTGAATGAAGAGTCCATGAGAGTCGATTCAGCGACATATCAGTCATTTGGTGATAACTTTCGAACGGTATGAGATATCAAAATTCTAATGCGATTGATACACAGATATTTTTAATACCTTCAAGATGGCATGAGTGATAACTTTTCAACTCATATCGCGTAATTGCCAAGCGCATAAAGCTGAAGAAAATTAGCAATGTACGCTTGACAATTATGCGACATTAGTTCTATATTTCGATTATATACCATCTTGAAGGTATTAAAATAGACTATCTGTAATTCCTTTCTATCAGAATTTTCATATCTTATACCGTTCAAAAGTTATCACCTAAAAACTAATGTTTCGTCAAATCGTCTCCAATAGACTCTTGAGAGGATGAAGACGAGGAAGATGATGCGACAGGACTGACCTGCCGGCATTGTTTGAACACCCCCGACCTGACATATTGAAAGCGGGAGATCGATATTCGTTTACCATCATCAAAATGATACGTACTTGTGAATGCAGTGAGCCGCCGTGGCCACCAGTGAGCGGCTGACTAGTACTCCTCCACACTGGTAGCCGGCGATCCTGATGTGAGCTTGCCACGGAAACTCCCCGAAGTAAGCCTCGTTCCCGCCGATGATTCGCTTCTGGAAGTTTAGTTGAGGGACGCCGCATTCTGTGAAATAAACACATCAACTAGGATTAAGCAATGTCTTCGACACCCTCCGTTGCGCGGTCTGCTTTAGTAACTGAAGTCACCGTTGGGCGTTGGTTCGAGTCCTGCATATAACTTGTAATTTTAGATGTCCTTCACTTATCATCAGTTCATAATGTCACCAAAGCCTGCATTCATCATTCACCTTCGCCAATAAATCATAGTCATCAGTACAGTGCGTCGTTGAACCCGATATGAATGGAAAAATATCATCGACAACTGATACCATACTAATATCGTCAGCGAGTGACAATTAAAAGGGATGTTGTGAACTCAAATCAATGCTGATCTATATATTATTTCAGGATGTATATTGCACAACGGAATCACTGTTGACAGTGTGTATATATGTGTGTGTGTATATGAGAGTGTATATTGTTGTGTCATTCAAATTGGATTAAACGACGCACTGTACTAATGATTACTATATCCATTGACGTCGGTGAACGATATATGAGATGATGGGATCATAAGATGAAAGGTTATTTCATTCAGGAGTTTTTGGATACTGGAAAGGAGTCGGTCGTGGCCTGTTGCTAAGAAATCATCCCAGTATTAATCTGGATAACAGAGGAAAACCACGAGAAACTCTTGTCAGGATGGTCGACCATGGTGGAAATCGACCCACGGTCTCCTGAATGACAGTTCAGTGTGCCAGTCTCTCGGCTCAGTGATAGGAATGCTTGAACAATTACTCGTCCAAGAACGTACTCTCGACCCTAATTCTTAGGACGTGTTTTTTTTAAGCCATTCAGAATTGTTTCCTTTTATTACTGGAGAAACAATCCAGGTTTCTGGCGTGATGAGATAGATCACCTTGCGGTGCTCCGTTCAAACGATCCTATTTTTCATCCAATGGGGAACAATGATTTTGTATAAAGTTTCAATGTAATAAAAAAAAATAGTCCTCACCAATAAATACTATGGATGAAATAGTCCTACACATAGCAAACTCGGCGCGTGATCAACCGCGCGACCGATTAAATTCCCCTCGAACGCCTCCCCGCTCCTAACTGAACGTCCATGGCCACTGTTACACAGCCTGACCACGTGGCCAGACCACGTGGTCAGGCCACGATAGGTCATGTCTCTTGTCGCTCACCTGTTCTACTACTGCCAATAATCTCGTTGTTCCTGTGATCGATATCCTCCCTTCTTATCGCCTGCTGGACCTGTTGGACGGTGACCTCGACCTTGCGCGTAGCCGGCACGCAGCAGGTAAAGAAGATGTCTGCCACGAGGTCGAACGCACTACCTGATTCGCTGCAACCACGGTGGAGCGCGCCACCGACCAGCCAGCATGTGAACGTGAACGTGCAACGGTGGAGAGAATTGTCGACGACGCACGACGTCGGATAACCGAGCAGTGACGAGAATAGACGACCATCTGAAATGAAACGAAATGTTGTTGTTATCTCTTTTATTTATATATTTAGTGTAATGTTGCTCAAACTGCGACGAGTGGCCGAGTGGCTAAACCATCATTCAGGAGGCCGGGGTTCGATTCCCACCATGGTCGACCATCCTGTTAGGGGTTTTCCGTGGTTTCCCTCTGTCATTTAGGTCAATACTGAGATGGTTCCTTAACAACAGGCCACGACCGACTCCTTAGACTATCCAAAAAGACCTAATAAAATGATCTTATCATCCCATCCCACCACCCCATCATCTCATATATCATTCACCGACGACAATAGATCGTAGTCATTAATACAGTGCATCGTTAAACCCCCAAAAATGAAAAAATGTTGCTCAACGACCTCACCAACAGCTAAGTTATACGGGGGTACGAATGAGCGGATGATAATGAAACGATGAAGTGATGATGGGTGAAAGGTTTTTAAAACCCATGTTTTATGCGGGACTCGAACCCACGCTCGACCGGGCGTAGTGCGATAGTTGACAGAATCACGGATGCGGCTCTGTAATCTCAAGCGTGATTTGAGCAGTTTTATTTAAAGCATTTCGAATGAATGAATGAATTAATTAATTAATTATTAATTAATTAATTAATTAATTTTCATAACTACGATCATATAGGAATCGAATGCATGGAAAATACACGTCTGACACATGCAGTTTGTTGATGTCAAATGTCGTGATATAATTAGGAGAGCAGGTGAACATGGATTCAGTGACATATCAGTTTTTTGATGATAAGTTTTGAGTGATGTTACGTATCAATATTCTAATACGAAGGAAACATACACATTTTTAATACTTCCAAGATGGAATAATTCATTGGATGAGCGAAGCGAAGACTCAATTTCACCATACTAAAAAAAAGTGCCTTCTTTTTCGCGTTCCACAGGTCAAACGAAAATTCAAAATCAGTTGAAACTTGACATACACAAGTTTCCTTATCTAATTCGATACTGTATAGTTTTGAGGCGCAATCGGTAGAACCACTTATGAGAAAACTCATTTCAAAGTTTTCGAAAATCCCATTAGAAAGACTCGGAGGAAAAAAATCGTCGAGAATATTTCTTTCGAGAGAACACAAATTCTCAGGAAATTCCAATATGATCATGATACATATTATTCTGAAATTTCACTCAAATCGAATCGACTGTTTTGATGTAAAAATAATATAATGTGATGTTTTCAAATCACTCAAAGCTATTAAGATACCAATTAAATTCAAGCAACAGGTGTCACCCATTAATCGTGAACAATTAAAACAAAGCGTTCCTTATTATCATTGAAATTAAGCAGAAAATGGGATGGCAGTGACGTAATTGTTTGGATCTCAAGGTGGATATATATAATAACCAATCCACAAAGATAAGTTGATATGTTCTAGCTCATCCATCAACGCGGAAACATATAACGCGTTTTCCTAGTAACTATTCAACTCATATCACATAATTATCAAGCGATTTCAGCTAATAATACAATGTATTTCTATAGCTGTATCCGCTTGAAAATTATGCGGAATAAGTTGAATAGATTTCAATCATACCAATTTGAAGATATTAAAAATATCTGTGTTTCCTCCGGGTTTGAATTCTGATATCTCACACCGTTCAAAAGTTATCATAAAAATAGATATTCAGACAAATTTACTCTCATGCACTTTTGAATCAAAATAATCCTCATAATTAGCTTTACATATCCAGGTGATGGTAATATCAACTGGATCTTTCGTGTAATTCTACTGAATCTTATTGAATTTTGTTATTCAAAGTTACAAAATGTAACGCCCACGACCAATGCGAATACAGTTACGGGAGAGGAGAGAGAAAGAGAGCGAGCGATAGAGAGAAAGAAAGAGAGGGAGGGAGAGAGCGACCTTGATCTTCTCACGCCTAAAGCAATTGTGATTCTGAAAAGCGTTTGTCATGTTGGACCAATCAAGGTCATGGAAGGTGTTCCCCAGCAAGAACTATAGGCTAGTAGGCCCACTGTGATAAAAATCATCAAGGTCAATATATACTATCACACAGTCATTACTGGCTGATCATTCAATAGCAACTACACTGTTCCAATTTGACTGAAATGAGTATATCGATTACATATTTCGGAATGTGATTTTTTTTAAATTTAATTTGAAACATTGATATTTCGAGATTATCCTTTGATTTTTGTTGATAAAGTATCTTTTTAACGTAAACATTTGCCCGCAGAGCAAGGTTACTTGTACCCAGACAAAATTTACTTATCTCCGGAACGATATTATTTGAGCCAGAAACAAGCTGACAATGATTGTACCCAATTATTCAGCAAGATATAGAAAAACGATAGCACAGATTTTCCGTCCCGATATTTCACGTGAGCTAATCAGAAACGTTCCGGAAAGTTTCCAACTGGTTCACGTACCTAATCTGGGACGGAAAAAACGGCCTGCCGTGTTACTACGGATCAAGTTTCAGTTTCTTATGCCCGAATCAAGGTTAGTTTGTGCCTTAAGAGGCCTATGTACATGTTGCCTACCGGCTTGATTGCAGACGTCAGGGGCCCAAATTGGCAACGGGAAACCAATAATCGTATCAACATACAGTTTTCTGTTAAATAATCACCAGTATTCAATACGAGCTCGTTCGAAGAGCTTTAGTTTGTGGTATGTTTATAATCCTTTCAAAATAATTGTCAAAAATCAAGATGTTTCTACCTGTTTTTCATTGTTTCCACGATAGTTTCAGAATGATATAATACAGAATTATGATTTTAAATGAACGTAGAGGTACATATATACTCATTGTGGTTTCATTGCAAAAAGAATTATACTGATTGGTCCCACAGTTTACCCACTATGTGTTGTAAGTCAAAGGCCTGTATTGGCGCTTTTTGTCCTGTTTTGTCCTGTCCTGGTTTTACTGATGGGTTGTGAAATGTAAAGTAACCTCTTAAATGAGTTTATTTTGTGCAGAAAACAAGATTCGGTATGCTCAAAGCAAGGTTATACTTGTGCCCAAATCTGTATTAGTTGTGCCGGAAGCAAGGTTACTTGTGCCCGAAATAAAGTCGGCTTGTGCCGGAAGCAAGGTCAGTTATGACTGCAGGTGCGAACACGCTCGGATACAATGTTTGACCACAAATTATTTCAGCACACGCAGTTTATTAATAATATAAGTATCTGTACCGACTCCAACGGTTTATGTTACAAATGGTTGTTCGATACGCCTTCTAAATCCGGGTTAGAAGAGTGTTTTTGCGGTGAAGAATCTGTAACGTGGAGTACACGAACAGTCAAACGAGTGGGTAGCACGTTGAACCGTCATTCAGGAGGCTGGGGTTCGATTCTCGCCGTAGTCGGCCATCCTGATTTTCTGGTTCGCTCTGTCGAGTTTAGGTTCATACCGGAACAAGCCTCCCACTGAACCACCTTGAACAGATTACTCTGAACAGACAACTTTATTATTATACAGTTGAAGATAAATATAACCCTTGTTGAATGTTTCATGAAATTGGTTAGTAAATTCAGTTGGGAGATATTATCCAGATGATTTAAATTGGATAAATCATTGGAACTATAGTAACTCAGTTGGTAGCTCGCTTGTTTCGTTCAGCGGGAATGTTTGTTTCGAGCCTCGGTTCGATCCCCGCCACATTCCATCTTTACCGGGAATTTTTGTGGTTTTCCTCCGATGCCGGGATGGTTCTTACAATGATGTCCTTGACCGCTTCTTAACCAATACCCTTTCCGTTACCCAAAAAACCTTCATCTCATCATTCCACCATCTCACTAATCATTCATCCACTGCCTATATAGATCTAACTCATCATTACACTGCGTCGTTAAACCCAATAGAAATAGAAATGGGAACTGTATGGATGAATAATAACAGATCACATTGAATTAATGTGAATATTTTCCTTAAAATCCCTCCCCCCCCCCCCAAAGAAAAAGAATATTTATTATACATTGAGATTGAAAGGAACATTTCATTTCACGTCATAGTGTTCATTTTTTTTGGCTTCCCAGATATCAAATTCATGGTTACGTTATCACTTCAAAAATGCGTATTTACTGATTTCGCTCCAAAGTTATCAAAATAAACATGATTTAAAAAAAACTTTCACATTTTCTGTGTGGTTTTGATCAAAAAATTAATTCATCATTCCTAGAAGTTCTATTTCACGCATCTAAAAAATATGGTTTTGCTTTTTTTGTGACGAAATAAAGTGTAAATAACTGACAATAAACTAATACGACCATTCTTTTCCATCGAAATTGGTTGATCGACCAACTCGATGGTCGATCGAAATAAGAGTTGCTAAAAATGGTATTAGGTCGTATCAGTTTTTTTATTATTTTATTACCGGCAAATCCAAATTTATCTGCGATGCGAAAGGTGGAGTGTCTCAGCTCTTCAGAGAAACGCCCCGCCCCCCCCCCCCCCCCCCTCGCAACCACTCATCTTCAATTCGACCACTAATTACTACCCGAAGTTTCTTCACCATCTTCCTCAACAAACAACTAACAAGAACATTCATTACGACATGAATAATGTGTTTTATTGAATAACTAATCTATTGAAATGTAGCTATAACCTATAGCTGTTGGGATGCGGTCGCTAAGCAACACACACACACGCATCTGTCGAGAGAAACTACGGCTAGACCCTCACCGATAACTGAATATTACACGTTATTCAAACGTAGAAACAGCATTATAAATGTATATTAATAAAAACGAGGTGAAAGATTTAGACTTGTACCGTTATTGAGATTAGCCGGCGGCATCGAACGTAACCGTAGTCAGTCAACAAGTCATCTTGAACACCACCTTCACACTTGCCACGGCCAAACGGGATTGAATTTGTGATGGGAGAAATCGAAATTCCGCGATTGATCGATTGATCTATTCAATTCAATCCAATTCGAATAATTTGTATTACATATTAATCGTAATCACAATAGTTAATTGATTAACTATTATATTACCAAATTATAGTTAATTGATATGATTATTGTTTGCTTAACGACCCCACTAACAGCTGGGTTATATGGGGGTACGAATGAGTAGGTGATTATGAAACTGTGAAGTGATGATAAGTGAAAGGACGTTCACAAAAGCCCATGGAGACTCGAACCCACGCCAAACGGTGACATCAGTTTCTGAAGCGGTACCTCAGCTGACAGAGGTACCGAGGGTGGCTCTGAAGTTGTTTAAGGCCAAGTTGCATTCAATAGGCAATAGGTAGCTAAAATGGTTCATGCAATTTCATAAACAAATAACGATCGATAACTTCACTATATTTATAAACTGAATACAAACAAATGTTTGTTCAAGGTAGATATAGCCTAGATTGGAGAACTATAATTTTGTATCAGGTTGGGATTTTATTCGAAATTGTTATACAAAATAAAACGGAGAGTGTTGAACCAAACCTAACACACCGTTTTGAAATCTGAATTCACCGTTAGACGTGGGTTTGAATTCCGCATAAAGTATGGGATTTTGTGAAGGTCCTTCCACTGATCTTCATTCCGTAGTTTTATTATCACCTGCTCATTCGTACCCCAAATAACTCAGTTGTTAGTGGGGTCGTTGAGGAAACGTTCAATTGGTCGTTGATCAATCGATCAGTTGGATACGGAGGACGCACAATCACGCACCGTGAAGCTGAGAGCATGACACGCAAAATGACGACATTGGACAAGTGTCTTATGCGTACGGTAGTTTACTGGTAATTATTTCTTAGAATTAGTTCATCTACTCATAAAAAAAATGTAGTAAGTCAGTTAATTGTTTCCCTTACATGCATAGGCCTATACTATTTTCTGATTCACGTTATTTTTCCACGTAACATCTTCCTGGGTTTTCGCTTGGTTATTTCTGATCATCATAGCCTATACTGTGAGATATTTATTATATATAGCGTTGGACGGAATATTATGTAAATGTGTGGAAACAGCTCAATGAAAATGATATTAAAGAGAGAGACCATGGGAGTCGATTCGATATCTTTTGAAAGGGACATTTTCCAATCTTTTGCAATTTTGGCTATCAAATTCCGTTACGGATAAAACGGACATTTATTTATAATACTTTTATTGTTCCCGTCCAGCGATATAGTGAACATTCAAAATTTTAATTGAGAAAATATTGATATCGATCAACAAACGGAGTACCGCGTATCTCATTCGCTATTTTGTAAAATTCTGACGTTTTTCGTAATTTTTGGGCATCCTTCTATTAAAAAATCACGTTTCGTTGCTATGTGTGTGAGTGAATGCCCTCATGTGTTGAATGAAAACACAAATCTTTCCCTATTTGTTATTTCAATTACAATCCGTATTAAATGGCGCATGTAGCATCAGAATGCGTCATAAGTGCAAAAACAAAGTGCAACGAACCTGGTGCCTGGTGGTATATTCCTGTACCAGCTCTGTGACGGTCCTCGGTGATCACGTGATCTAATTAATTGTCTGTCGTATTTTCAACTTCCTATTTACCAGGGAAACGCCACATATGAGTTGTTGGATAAGCGATGTAGGCATATTCATATGAAATGGAATTGAAAGCCATATATGCACCTACGCCAATAGATCGTGGTCAATAGTCAACAGTACAGTGTGTCGTTGAATCCAATATAAATTAAAATTAAACAAATTAAAATTATATTATTATGATTTGAAAGAAAAAAACATCTGTATTCATGGCTGACTCAATATGTCAATATGGCTCACTCACTATTATCCTATAGAAATGAGAAAACATATTCAACCCGTTATTTTCAAGCCCTATATCTCCAATTTTTTTCTCTTTTGATGTCATAAATTATAAACTGATTCGCCCAAAAAATTGGAAGTGAACAATAAAAATCATCCAGCCTATTTTGAATTACATAATAATTAGAATTTCTAACCGATTAGACGGTTACACATGGTCTTATCTGGTGAATTCCCCCTAAAAAGACCAAGAATAAGATGTAATAGAATCAAAAGCTTTGCGTTATAAATCTGTTAATAAAGAAATAACTAGAGTTTGATTTTGAATACCTATAAGCTACCATGACAACGAGTGTAAATCATTTGAACCGTCAGAGTGAATATATACTTATACCCAGCATGGAATGAATTCAAAGTGGCAACCCAATAACCTAATACCTCATACATTCACGCATTTATTGTTTTCCAATCAAGCGTTTAAGCGTTTCAACAACAAATCTCACGACCATAATTTTAAAATATTGAATTGATTTGTGTTCGATTCTGCAATTAAATTAAATATGCAAGGCTTATACACATATCAAATAATGGTACTGAACTCAGCGCTTGATCGACTACGTGAACAATTAGCATCGTCTCGAACGACTGACAACTCTTAAAAGTACATGGGAGTCGATTTAGCGAAATATCATTTTTTGATCCTAATTTCCGAAAGGTTTGATAGTTCTGTAGTATGGAGGAAATACAGATATCTTCAAAATCTCCAAGAAAGTATCAATTTTAATTATCCAACTCAATCGTCAATCGATTGTCAATCGTATTCAGCTATACAATTTCAGCCATACATTTGACAATTATGTTAAATTAGTTAGATAGTTTTCATTTATACCATCTTCAAGGTATCCAATATATACTGTTGTTTCCCCCAGAATCAGAATTATGATATCACATGGGCATACCTCACCAAAAAAATGATATTTCGCTAGACTCCCACAAACACTAAGTCTCATAGTAAGTAGTACCTACAGTAATACAGTATTGCTGCAGCTTTTTGATTTAAATTCAACCGAGAAGAGAGCTAGAATACGTGGAGTTGGATTCATCAGGGATGCCAACGAACTATAATCAAACACTGAACGTGTTCGTGAGATCACGACACAATTTAGTGACGTGAACCTGAAAATAATGTTATAGTGAAATATTGTTATTAATGAATAATTATATGAGAATATTTTTGAGAGGAACCCACCCACAGAAATGTTACAATTTTTCTGTTGTTCATTGATGAAATAACGTATTGAACATTTTAATTTCTTTCTAAAGTTGAAAATTCCGAGAGAATTTTGGAAAGAACAGTTGAAAAATAATGTTCAACAGTTAAATACAAGAAAATCAGTGAATAATCAGCATGAAAATGATAATTGATACAATTAAGTAAACCTTTCTCTATCAGATAAATTAAATTTCACCATCTCACCTATGACCGTTTTGATACAAATAAAAAGTTTCTGTTACCTTGAATTACAACAGAAAATAGCGTGACTTTCTCTGGTGTTGTATGCCAAGCGCATATCTTGATACCATATACGATGACATATCTCAGGAAGCTATCAAGGAAGCTACACACATAACGCGAGAAGCATACTTTGTGACCATTTTCAGTGTCAAATTGAGCATAAACAACCGTGGTGTCTTTCCGAATGAACGTATTGCTGTGAAACTGCTTCACACAGTGCAGAGAAGGTCCTTCCAAAATATTGTCCATCCATACTGAACATTCACAATATTCTCACAAATAATCACCCCTGTGAAAACTTTCTACCCTATGAAGACTGAGGACGCCTGAATGTCTGGTTTTTGTTGGAATTTATTATTTATTTATTCATATTACAGCTTTGGACCATTGGCCCGGTGGCAGTTGATTCTAAATACTAGTCCTTATTTTAACAATGTCAATTTTAAGTTTAGAGTAGAATAAAAATGTGTAAAATAAAAAGAGTAGCAAAGAGTCATTTTTGAATGTAGCTCTATAGATTTGATACAATAGTGTTGAATGCAGTGGATTTTGGTAACGTTTTCATTTTGTCTTGGGGGAGATTATTCCAGAGACGAATGGATCTACCAAGAAAAGATTGGGGATTGTTTGGTGTTATTACCAGAGCCATCACCATATTGGAAATGTACACATTTCATCTTGCATAACCTATAGTCTGGTTTCTCTACAATCGTTTTGTTTGATTCCCATTAAATTCATTCTTATTTCTGGGTGTATAGCAACAAAATATGTTTGAGACAAACTATGTTTGTCCACGCCATTATAACTTCAGGGTCAGATCAGGGTATCTTGATAAAATTAATGAGAAATATGCAATAGTAGCTCAGCGGTAAAGCGCATGGTCCATGTGACGTGAAATTGATTGTATAATAGTGTCTATGGTTTTGATCGCCGCCACGGCTTATCTTTACCAAGGTTTTTCGTGGTTTCCCTCTGTAGTCCAGGTGAATGCCGTGATGGTTCCTACATTTTAAGCTCGGACCACTTTCTTCCTATTATTATCCTTTCCATCAGCCGAGAAACCTTCATCTCATCATGGAGTTTTATTCATGGAGGTCTATCTCAGCACTGTACCAGATCGCGCACTTTCGGTTACTTCCAAACGGCGGCCATGTTCGTTTTTCGACTCTCAGTTGGAGCTACTCTCACGTTGGTAATTCAGAAAGGCTTTCTATATTAATACATATTATGTAATGATATGGAAAGCCTTGAATTCAGGCAGTGAATATGAAACAAATATCGGTAGGGCGGCCCGCCTACCCCTGACAACAATCAGCTTGAACAACGAACATGGCCGCTGTTACCCGCTATATTTAATATCATCAAATAGAACAAGTTTCCAACACGGAGTTATAAAAACAATATCATCCACAACTCCATGATCTCATCATCCTATATTATCTCATTAATTATTCATCCAACGCCGAATAGATCCTTATTATCATTATAGTGCGAAGTTGAACCCAATACAAATATTACAATATATATATATATATATATATATATATATATATATATATATATATATATATATATATATATATATATATATATATATATTATATAAGCCCCTTGGCAAAGCTGCGAGTTTGAATAAACATGCTTGACTCGTGAACATAGTCAGCCATCGCAGTGGCACCAATCTTAGCAAGCATTAACAAGTCTAAACCAACACAGTAGGCAGGCAACAATCAGAGACTAAAAACGTGACTCGAGCGTATGCTCTAACAAAGATGGCTGAAACCTGAAGGTCGTGAATAAAGTTGAGGTCAACGACTGACGGAAACCCATCATTATCTTTTCTATTGGCGACCTTGAAAAATGTATGGTAAAAACACTTGGAGGTCGCAAAATTATACCGCACGACACGATATTGCCTCCAGAGGATCCCGCGTGGTTCGTTTTTACCGAAGTTTGACTCATCGGTCTATATGTGGTTTCTAGGAAAAGTACATCTACATAATTATAGAGGAAGAAAAATGTTTCGTTTTTGAGGTCCCTTCGCTTACGAACTGCATGAATCTAGATGCGATGTTTTGGCAATAGAGGTTACTAGTCGTTGCATACTACACACAGCTGTAGGCGAGGTTAATCAAATTCTAATCCTACATTTTATTCACGGCCCCGAAAAATAAAACAATGTTACCACTAGCACTATATTATATTGACCAACAATAAATGAGAAAGAGATGCATTTTTTTATTGAGAAAGTAGATCAGGATGGACGAAGATTGTGTGGAGAAAAGATGCTCTTCGTTTTGCAATGAGAAGAAATGGGTCTATATAATGGTGATGACTTTATTGATAAAAAATGGTTTGATCTTAATCTTGATCTGGTATCATAAATCAGATTCCGAGGATCATAAAATGTTAACAGACAGTGTATATAATTATATTTAACAGCTATACGTATTAATATTACTACGTGTGCTATTTGCAAGCGGCTACCGGATTTACTTGGCCGTTGTGTGGTGAAAAAAACATGAAACAATAAGAGATATTTCACGTTTCAAACTTTTATTATAGATTATAATATAAAGGGTTTATAGGATTCATCGAGTGAGCTCTGCTCATCATTCAGTGAAAATGTCGATTCTGAAAATATGTTGAATCATAATTGTAAATTTTTGGAATCTAAAATTGTAAAATTGTACAAAATGTGTCTAAAATTGTACAAAATTGAAATAATATGTATTATTTCATTTTTATGTGTTTCAGTTCATTCAAAAATAAACTTGGCCATACTTGTGATCTACACCAAACTAAAATTCATGTATGACTGACTAAATTGTAACACATCATCGTAAAAAATACAATATACCGTGAATAAGGATTGGACTCACATAAGGAAAAATTGTATATTGAAAAATAGATCAGAAGCATTTCACTTCTGATTGAAATCTATGAGAATGAAATATGTCATCATTTCGTTATTGTTTTTCTTGACCGAATTAATACAATTTCTTCCCGCCTTCAAGACAAGTAAACAATAACACACAGCACTCACTACTGCATGAAAGTAAAATGTGAGATATTTGATTCATTTCTTGATTTATTGTCATTCAATTCAGCTGCTCATGGAGATTTATGATGATCATTGCAATGTTCTTGAATCATATGGTTGACTGAATCAATGCAATGAATCAATAATACGAATCTGATTTAATATTGTCATATAATATAATCATAAAACTGTATTGAAACAAGCAATAAAGTATCATAATGCGAGGTTTCTCTTTGGAAGTGATTATCAAGTGACAACTCGATAATTTCAAGAACCATATTCTATATAACTTATATCTAGGTAAGAACCTACAAAGCTTCATTATTTATAACTCCATGAAATATGTAATGCGGTCATTATTTTTGATAATATTGTAACTTGTCATTTTGACAAGAAATATTTGTGATGAGAAGTCGAAAAATTGAGCACCAATGAATTGACTATTCATAATAGTTCAATTATTTCAATGTGTTGAGAATAATTTTATTTACACTATTCTATTGTAGTACAGGTTGGAAGCAAAAGTAAAAGTCTCATAACCACCTGGTCGAACTAGTTGACCATTTTATATTGCATAGTATTTAACAGGTATCAGGAGATAGAAGCAGACTTTTACTTATTCTTCAAGCCTCACATAGGCCTAAATAGACCATTGCAGAGCTAGTGAATACCTTTGGTATGTTGGAATGAGGATGGAAATGAAAATGGCATTGACCTAACATTGAGGAACCATCCCAGAAATCACCTCAATTCAGAGGAAAGCCCCGAAATAATAATGTCTTCATTTATATTGGGTTGAACGACACACTGTACTGATCTGATGACTACGATCTATTGGCATCGGTGAATGATATATGAAATGATGAGATGGTGAGATGGATGGTTATATTATCAGGTATTTTTGGATAGTGGGAAGGAGTCGGTCGTAGCCTGTTGTTAAGGAACCATCCCAGTATTGACCTGAACAACAAAAGGAAACGCCGAAAAAACAGGGTGGTCGACCATGGCGAGAATCGAACCCCGGTCTCCTGAATGACAGTTCAGTGTATTAACCACTCGGTCACACGTGAAGTGTCTATATACCCGACCATAGCGGGAATCGAACTCCGATTTTCTGAATCACGTTTTAACTTATATGAGCGACTGATCCAACGGTATCAATGGATGTAATTAATTGAGTATGACCTATACTCACATAATTGAAGACAATTTTTTTTCAATAACACAAACAGGTAAATTGTGGGTGGTTCAGCTTCATTATTGAGGACATTGAATCAACAGTTTCATTGTAGTTTTATTCTAACTGGAATTTATTATAGGCCTATATTGACTGATTTCATAACATGTACTTTTTTAGACGAGCTTTAGCGAGGATTCAATTTGACTACTGAAAAAAATTGGTGTTCGTTTTTATGTTGTTTTTTTATGTTTTTTTGTCGGTTCTCTACAAGTCGAACGGCTACAGATATCAACTTTTTTTTTTGTTATGGTTCCTCATCTAACTTAGATCTGTATAGTTTTGTGGCATTATCGGGTGGTAACTTTTATTTTTATGAATTTTAGACATTTCAAAAATACCCGTTAGAATAACACGGCGGGAAAAAATGAAAAATTGTCATTTCAAAAAAAAATGAAATTTTGTGTGGAGTTGAATTACATTCTGATACACATTTCTGGAAATTCTCAGCTTGATCGGGTCAGCCGTTTTTAAGAAAAAACATGAAATATGCTAAATTGGTACCACTCGAAGCAGTTTTTACCCATTTATAACTTATAAATGTCACCCAATTGGCGAATTTAGGCAAAAGTTTGGCAAAGAAGTCGTCATATTATTACTTTCCGCTCGTCCAACAACGCTTATATAGCGTTTTCCTAGTAACACAATGTGTAAAATGTTACTGTTCCAAGACATGAATGAAAAAATTGAAATTGAAATTGAACTTGTCTGATGAGAGGTGAATACAATGAATACTACTTGATCAATGTACAGAACCTGTTGAGGTATACTTGTTGAAATACCTGTTGAATCAGGTGTGAACTGAGAATCCAGATAATGTAACAGACAACAGATTGTAAAACGATGACAACAAATCATTCCGCAAATACTTTTCTTTTTATGTCGAGACGTGTCCAGTTATTTTCTTGATTTCCTCGCATTGATTCAAATCATTGTTTTATATACATTTACTACGAGTGATGAGAGTTATTCGAATATCTCACACATGAGCTTTTTGAGGCCCGTTCTTTTAATGCATTTCACATGACTGTACCCGTTGTCAAGAAGTGTTCGACTTATATTTATTTGACTTTTGAATATCATACAGATTTCATATCTGATACATCTGATAGCGCATGGAAGATGATTTGGTAGAATTACGAGTTTGCTGGTGATATATGTGAACGGTATGAGATGGGAAAATTTGACTCCTTGGGAGAAGGACTCATATATTTAATACCCCAAAAGCGTTGAGTAAAAAAAACTATTCAACTCTTAACGCATTATTGTTTAAACTATAAACGTTTGAAGATTAGGTTTTAAAATGACTTTTACTATTTTCAAGTAATAAAAAAAATATCAATTTATCATTCATTGATGATATTAATCCCAATAACAATAATATATTGATAATATTATTGATGATATCATCAATCAATATTGATATTATTTATCAGAATTCATTAGAATATCGATTTCCAATAGCGTTCGAAAGTTATAATCAAAAAATGTATTTTTTCCTAAATATTAATTATTCGATTACACGACTGTTTGATTGCTCAACCGTTCGATTGTTCGACTTCTCACACTAGAATACGACCAAATCGAAAAAAAACATTTATGTCAGTCCGCCCAGGATATGGAAATAATCATGAAACTCTTGCTACCCTAATGCCGGGATGGTTCCTACAATATAGGCACGACCGCTTCCTTCCCACTAACCTTCCCATTACCCATAAAACCTTCATCTCATCATCCCATCATCTCATTAATCATTCGTTCGACGCCAATGGATCTTAGTCATCATTACAGTGCGTCGTTAAAACCCAATATAAAAAAAAACTCTTGCTACCTATATGTATTATTGATCAAAGATGAACCAATTAGTCATAACTTATATCCTGCATTATGTAAAAATGAAACGAGCTTATATATGTGTGGTGGAAAGTAAGTATACATAAAAAAGCAGAGATTCGATTATAAAAAGATTGTGAAAAGATCGACAGGTAGTTCCGGGTGGGCCTACTTTCCGTTCAACTTCAATACGGATGTAACTTATTGATTGGCAATGGTTTGGTGATAGTTCAATAAGGAGGCTTGTAGGCTATATTTAATGCACTACTGGATGGTGAAAAAGGTCTACCATCTCAGTTGGACATATTTTTAACATCAGTTTTCTGGTAAAACTGTGATAAAACTTTGGTAAAAATTTGTGGTAAAACTTTGATGGTTTTTTGTTTTTTTGGGTGGTAAGATCGCTCTTATAGTGCCCTGTTCAAACGATGCCATTTTTTATCCACCACCTTGATTGGGAAACAATGATTTTGTATCAAGTTTCGATGTTATTAAAAAAAAAGTTTTTGACAACCTCAAATATGAAATATTAATAATTTAAAACATATATAAATAATATATCAATAATATAAAAGGACCATTGCACACGATATTGAAAAGGGTTCTATTTTTGATCTGCTACTTTGTATAACTCAATTCATCTGTTCATCTGAGAAGTGATAATTTTTTTCATACTCATTGTTAGACAGCTTTATATATATATATATATATATATATATATATATATATATATATATATATATATATATATATATATATATATATATATATATATGTATATATATATATATATATATATATATATATATATATATATATATATATATATATATATATATATATATATATATATATATATATGTATCTTTATTCAGACTGTCTTACATTAAAAGATTGTAAAAACACAGAATAAAAATCAATTGATTAAAATATAAAACAAATTATCAATAGCAACATTTTAGAGAATAACTCGATATTACTCGATTGGATACTTGGAAAAAAAAGTTACTATACAAAAATTAGATTAGGGATTATGTTGGGCATTTATATTTTATATTCGATTATCACTTATTCTAATTCTAATGTCATTTGTTATTATTGATTGTTTTTTTCCATAGTTTTTATCATCATGCAGGTAGTGGGGCACAGGTTGTTACGGGCTTCCGCTATATTATCTCTATCTGTAAACAGTGTATTATTCCCACTGTAAATAGAAACCCTGATGAATAAACGATGAATAAATAAAAATTACTATATATAGACAAAGATGCATTGAAGGTTTGTTTGCACGGGCAAACGCAACCCTAAATGCATCTTGATATAGACCTAATATGAGGAAAATTTCAACTGTTTGAATTCAAAATTCCCAACCGACTTCGGAACAAGTATTTTTCATTTTGTGAAGAGAAATGTTTACGTAACAAAGATAATGCAGTATAGGCGTTGTGAGATGAACTTAGAAGTATGGAAATCTAGAATGAAAAATATTCTGTAAGCTCAATCTACATCTGCAGACCTTGGACTAATTCAAACGTTTGAAAACCTCACCGGCTGCCCGTTGTTATGTGCACCTTAAGTGCCAATCAATTAGGTCACTGCCTTCCTGTTCCATTAATTACTCATTTTAATCGTTCTGAAAGTGCAGAAATTAGGAACTAAGTTGAAAACACTTGTTGCTTTTCCTTAGGTTTCTCAATAGCTTTGATTGTTGTAAAAGTTTAAGTACCAGTATTGTAATCATCATTGTATTGATTTCTACTTCTTCTCCAGTCCTATTGATTTTTTTTTAACTGCCTGTTCTTTGAATCGAAGCGGCCAAAGGGGATAGCTTGCAGCTATGTAAGGATTCAATATAGTACATCTTCATCAATTTCCTATGAGAAGAAATTCTGCTAATACTTCTCGTATTTTTATTTCATCAGGACGTTTGTCTATCTAGTTTTTAGTACAAAGTAAAATTGAAAACTGGCATCGCCGAATCGACTCTTTTTATAATACTACGATGTAACGAATATAAGGGCAGAGGCGATCTGATTTATATGTGAATGAACTTTGACTCACTTTGTTTTTGAGTTACTCTTGCAGGTGTTGTCTGTTGAATGCATATGATCAGGAATACCATAATTAAAACATGACTCCTTGAGGAACAACCGACGGACATCGCGTCCAAAACCGTCCCGAATCCTGGAACAAAGTCACTTTATTACAATGTGTTCGAACAGTTCTCAAATCCTGGAAAAAAGACACATCATTCATCCAAAACCTCTAGAATCCTGGACAAAAATCACTTCATGACAATGTGTACAGAACCCTCCCAAATCCTGGAACAAAGTCACCTTTACAATCTTGAACTTCATCACAAGAGTTGGTTCAAAATTGGGAGATCCCTCATTTGTGTGTTTAGTAATCTACTTCCAATGTTATATCACGAAAACGGCTTATACTCATATGCTTATATACTTATACTTACAAGATACCCGCCTCGTTATCTTAGATGATTAAAAGCAGTTGCGTCAAGCATAAGGTCTGGGGTTCGATTCCCCGACGAGGTGGTATTTCTTAGTGATAATACTCATATATATATATATATATATATATATATATATATATATATATATATATATATATATATATATATGTGTGTGTGTGTGTGAGTACATGTATATATATATATATATATATATATATATATATATATATATATATATATATATATATATATATATATATATATATATATATGTATATATATATATATATATATATATATATATATATATATATATATATATATATATATCCCATCCTGGAACGAGAGCTTAAGTAGATCTAGGTGTAAATATCTGTAGGTTTGATTGCTTTGCTACAATAAGTGTGTTGTCATTGTGCGATGCCATCACCTATATGACCTGATTACCTTGCCTCGGTTCATGTCACGACCTCACCTTTAACGGCTCCGTGCGGGGGAGATGATGTGCCTCGCACATTAACATAATGAGTTGCCCCGTTAATGGGACACGCCGGCATTTAAATGACGTGTCCCATCATTCGAGCGGTAGAAAGCGTGCTCAACTTGGCGAGAGAATGGGTATGAGGAGAAAGAGATATTGGGTGTCGTTGTTGGATGAATACTATCTCATTGTGGGTGTATTTTTTTCACTTTGTTCGATTTTTTTTCGATTTGATCAAGTATATGACAATTTTGAAACTAGTTTGCACTGGGTAATGACGATATTCATTTCCCTAGTTTCAGTAAAAACTAAAAATCCTAATTTCAATTCCATACATATTTTTTCAATAACATCAAAACTTGATACGAAATCATTGTTCCCCAATTGACGACTCGCAGTCTCCGCCCCCTTGACGTCACAAATCATACCGTCCAATCAACAGGGCTGTTAGAACTGTAGTCAAATTCAAATATTCAATCGGGGTATCTTCAAATGACTACAAATGATATAGATCCAACTAGCGGACTGGTGAAGCCACGCCTATTTAGAGTCGTCAATAATTCTTTCATAAAAAGTGGAATGGAATTCCTCGATCTTGACCCAAGATTCAAGGTCATATTGTTCTCAAAAAATCGATCGTTGATATATATTTTCTCTTGAATAGAAAATCACGGAGTCATCAATCAGAATTTATGCCTCATAAATAATTATAGCAAATCTCTCTAGGCATTGGGTCAGTTAGTCTTGTGAAAACAGACACAAATTACAGCTCAATTCAAACGATATCAATCTTCGTTAAACGCAGGCGCCACAAATAATCATGTATCATTATCACATTCGATCGGCGTCTCCCCTATCTCTTACCATTGCCGGTTGTACGTTCCGAACAAGCATCCAGACTGCATTGCATTAATAAAGCAATAGTTTGAATCATGTGGTACGTGCCTTAGGGCGTGATCATTAGGTAGCTGCGTGAAATACATCCAACTGGCTTAGAGTAGTTGTGCCAGATGTAGTTCTGATTAGCAGCATGGATATCTATGCAAGGTCAACTTGAGAGTACAATAGGAGTGAGAGAGAGAGAGAGAGAGAGAGAGAGAGAGAGAGAGAGAGAGATGGAGAGAGAGAGAGAGAGAGAGAGATGGAGAGAGAGAGAGAGAGAGAGAGAGAGAGAGAGAGGGAGAGAGGGAAGAGATACATTGCTATGCGTGGGCTGGAATGTATTGGAGACCTTATTGTTATAATTAGGTTAGAGGCTGATTTAGTATTTGTTATCTCAACAGAAAGAAATTTCTCTCATGTTGATATTGGTGTTGATTTATTTTGATAATTTTCGTGTCATTTTTTTCAAGTCTTTTGCTGGTGTGAACTTCAAATTGTGTGAAAAGTGTTTTAAAGCATCAAACTCCTTCAAACAATTTGATTTTTGTAATTTTCTGAGAAGTCAAATTGATTGGATTTATTACCTTGAATTCAATTGACGACTCGAAATAGGTGTGGCTTCACCAGTGGGCCAGTTGGATCTATATCATTTGTGGTCATTTGAAGATACCCCGATTGGATAATTGAATTTCACTACAGGTTCTAACTTCTAACAGTCCTGTTGATTGGACGGTATGATTGAATATCTAGCCTCTCTAGGTATGATTTGTGACGTCAAGGGGGCGGATACTGCGAATCGTCAATTAACTATCTGAACTAATGATGGGGTGTGACTTATTAGCCGGCCACCAGGATTTTTGCACCTTGAGACACCCTGATTGGACAATTCGAAATACCCCGTGATAAACAGCCCACTTGATTCACTGGACGTTAAGGAGGCTAATAAACGAAGTTGATCAACTGTACGAAATGAACAAATTTAGTGAGTATCGATTAGAACTTTAGAAGACGTAATTATGACAGAACCAAAATAAGTATCGACATCAGAGATTGATGAAACTTTCAAAGTGATAGAATAAAATAAATGTATCGATTTCTAGAAAGGTTGCTAAGTGAAAGAGATATTCCACATGCCCAAACGTTGATTTTTAAATTGTTCATCCACAATTTATTAAAACTTGACCAACACATCGGTCATTGGTGTTCTTACAACGTTTCATATTTTTTAGGAGAGAAGTATTTTAAGTTTTTTTTCGTCATTTCATCCGGTGGCCCGAGGCAACTGCTATATTGTTGTCGAGCCACCAAATATATTCCCTCAGTAGCCAACTGGAATAATCAATTGAATTGTAAAACGGTTGGAATGATCAACAAATAAGACATGAGAGAAGTTTCATCAAATTCAAGGTGTACATATTGTGACTTTTCATTATATTTCATACGAATATGCCTATATCGCTTATTCAAACAGCGCATATGCTGCGATTTTCTAGTGAAATAGTATTTTTATCAATATAACTATATAGACCTTATTGAAGCTCATAACAAATTCCTCATTTCACTTCCTCATAGCTTCAAGCTTTCATCTTTTATTTTATAATCAATTACAATCTATCAATCCATTATCATTCTTCCAATTATTATATTTATTGATCAATTATTTCCTGTCAATTTTGACAGCCATTGTATGTGAATGACGAGAGTCCTAAATAAAGATAGCCTACGTATATGAGTATGGATATTTTTTTCATGTTTCAACTTCTTGGATACGATCCAATATCGAGATATTCAGTCTGTAATAGTCCCGGCTGAGGCGTATCTTTTATGATATGACTATTACATCCTGAATATATATATATATATATATATATATATATATATATATATATATATATATATATATATATATTTTTTTTTTTTTTTTGAAATTTTCACGAATTATAATTGATGAATCCATTATAGTTTTAGGGTATAATCGTGTTAAATTGAGTACAAAGTATAGATGTTGGAGACTTTTTTCATTTTCTACTCGACGCGTTTCGGTGGTCTTATCACCGTCTTTTCCAAGAGATGTATACTTCTAAACTATCTTATATACTATGAAAAAAGAATACTTATATTCTTACTTATATTTATACTGTATACTTATATTCTATCTTTCTATACTTTGTACTCAATTTAACACGACTATACCCTAAAACTATAATGGATTCATACATATATATATATATATATATATATATATATATATATATATATATATATATATATATATATATATTTATACATATAATGGTGATATCACTGTTTGTTATTTCGTATTTACGACCCTGTTTGTTCATGAACACAAGTATACTATATAGTGTGAGCGTACAACTCTCTCGGGGTATCGTGTCAGGTCCGAGGATGTGTTATGAATAAACTGGGTCTTGCCTTTCATTGAGCACATCTCAATGTATATAGAATCAAGTTTGCTTACGAAGGAATTTCTCTCGGTTGAAAAAATGTGAGCCTAGATGATATAGTTTGTCGGATATGAGGTTATCTAAGTATGAGTTATAGTTATAGTTATAGAATATGAAGGGATTGGGTTGAGAAAAAAATCGTGTCTGGTGAAAATTTTGGCCCATTTTGGGGATGTCTATAAATAAGATTGTCACTAGAAGTCCTGATATTCTTAGCTGTGCTGTTGTTATATTTGAAAATTGAAATATGAAATTCTCTTCAAATCTGAAAAACATTCTTGCTTAACGTTATATCCAATATTAAATTCTTGAATAATCTTCAAAAAAGAAATGCAAAAAATGTATATCCCACAGAATGTTATAAATAGCCATGTTATGGGAAAATATGGACAGTAAAATGGCAAAAAATAAGCAAGGATAGTATTGTTGATTTTGTTCTGATGGATGTGTATACAAATTTAAGAAAACCGAGTTATGGCATGAGAATAAAATGCGTTATATATTCGAAAAATGAGAAAATGTAAGTTCATGAAAAATTATATCTTCATCACGATTTAAATGATCAACTGGTGAGATCAATCAGTTGCATTGAGAAAGTGATGCAGCACTGCTAGGATTTTTCTCAGGACTTCTAGAAAATGTAAACGAGTACTTTCTGAGCATCCAAAAACTATTAACATTGAGCGTATTTTTTTATTTGCCCTGTTTTGGTACAAATAAGAAGAAACCGGGCTCAATACGCAGCCTGATGTAATCCCTTCTTGGTTTCACTGCCGGGTGAGTGAAATGCATTGTTAAGTAGGTATCATCTCAATCAGACAATGATCTAATTTCACTTCACTTTTCAAAAAATGAATATCTCTAATCATTTTGAGAATATAAGGTGTAACTGTATATAGGTATAATGCTTCCTGACTATATTTTATGTATTGACTTCTCAATTCTTTTCAAAGATGAATTGAACACATTCTTGATCTGCTGTTTTTACTGTGAGAATGCGTTTTTTTGACAGAATGCAAGAAGAATATATAGTGGCATAAAAAATGACTGACGAATATAATATTGAATGTACAAAGCAATGTGGGGGATGATTGTGTGAATGTGTTGTATGTTGTGTACGAATGTTTTTTTCATATATGTATATCTCATACATATAGTTCAGTTTCAATCTAAATTATGCCAATTTTGATGTTTATTTTTGACGTGCCATATATTTCATCATGACCTATTTCTAGAATGTAAAAATCAACTTGGCAAATAAAGCATTGAATTGAATTGAACGTAAGGTTGATGTTGGGAATTCCCCATCTATCTATAGTGTAGGTGAGTACCGGTATATCTTCTTTGCAGTTCTAATACACAGTCCTATTCTGTATTTTTTTTTTACCTCATGGATTTCACAAGTGTGTTAATGACTCTTATCGTGAAGAGGTGGGATAGGATAGTGGGAAGGAAGCGGTCGTGGCCTATATTGTGGGAACCATCCCGGCATTAGCCTAGACTACAGAGGAAAACCACGAAAAACCCCTGTAAAAATGGGTGGTGGCGGGGATCGAACCGGGTCCGATATGTTCCTTCACCTCCCGGATCACATGAAGCAAGTGCGTTATATAACCACTCGGTTACATGTGCCGGTTTTGAAAATATGTAAACTGAATGATGTACTCTCATACTGTTTCTTCTTATTCTGTCTATGCTATATGTCTATGTATACCAATTTTGTCACACACTGTCTACAATGTCCACCTTCCCCAACTTCCCCTAATGGCATCCCCATTTGGGTATATTTTGTATCATACCACCATTCGAGCTACGAGTTTTTACCCTTGATTCAGCCTATAGGGTGGTAACACGTAACAAACGACAAACAATTGTTACTACAGCAATACAGTGAACTGGTGGACCAAATATTCTGATTGGTCAACTCCAACTGGTGCACATTGTTGTCTCTCTCTTTCAACAATGGGTGACGTCAGTTGAGAATACCCTATTGCTCTCCAACATTATCATGTCTCATCACTGCCTATACGATACCCAGCAACCATTTTTGCAGAAAAAACAATTTATTCTCCATTTCCCTCACAACTATTGGTGGTAATTTTGAACATTGAGACAGAAATCTTGAACCAATTGACCACTAGTGATAGGCGTGGCTTATCGGCAGGCCACCTTGATATATACTTCATGTGGGTATTTAAACATACTCTGATAGGCAATGTCAATTTTCCCACATAACAAACAGCCCATTTGATTGGATGTTTGTTTTGTGACGTTTGTGGGCGGGTCAATCACTAGTCGTCAATTGTGTCAATATAACAAACACAAATGGCACTGCTATTTTGTATCTATGTAATTTTGCAAATGAACACTTTTCAAAACGAGATTTCACATATTGCAAACACCACTACATCTTTCAAATATATTAATTCTTCATAGCTGCAGTGAGTAGCGGTACTGCCTATATGCTCTTACAATGATCAACTTCCTATACGAACTTCTTCTTTTGTAGGGTATAATAAAAATAGATACTTTTATAAATACGAGGTAAAAAAATACGGGCAACAATACGGGCTAAATTGTAACATGACTTTGGAGAGTTAATTCCGATGATTGGGGCTTAATAAGCAGGGCACCAATGATAAAGTATGAGAAGTAAGCCAAGCATATAAGTTTAACACAATTTAACACAATGGTTTCGAAACTATGTGAATTAACACTGTACTGTAATGCAACTCAAAGACTTATTACTCTCAGTAATGACAATGTCAGTAATGAACAATCATCAGTGATGGGTTTATTTATTCATATCCACATGGATTTAATATTTGCAAATTATCAATAATATATCATTCATCATTTTGATATATTATTTTAAAATTTTGAAAATATCATTCATTTCTATTAATAATGGTATCCACGTTGTATGAGATATTCTGATTCACATATATCTAGATAATGTATTCATTTCATCCATTCATATAATTCATAAATATATATTTTTATATATATATATATATATATATATATATATATATATATATATATATATTTATATTCATTTAAAATATATATATATATATATATATATATATATATATATATATATATATATATATATATATATATATATATATAATCGAAAAAAATCGTGAATGCCTTTGAAAACAACTTTACTAGGTGTAAAGGTTTAGCCTAGTTGCCATTCATTATACTAATGTACTAATGTACTATAATAGTTCGTACTAATTTCAATTTTATGATATAAGACCATGAATCGACGTAACAACTACTTAGGCCACTTGATTCCAACATTCAATCACAATACATTTTTATTTCATTCATTGGATAAATCATCTGGAATTACGCCAATACATAATTTTGGAAAACACTTGTATTTGGCGCTTGATTGATTATGCGATCGTTTTGATTCCGTTTCGAATGCCTGCCCGCTCTTGAGGGAGATCTATCCACAATGTAACATTTTCAGCGTCAACGTCACATATAAACTATCGTAATGTCCTTCCGTTTGAACGTATCGCAGTGAAAACCGTTTCATGAGGTTCAGGAAAGTAATTTACTGAAATACTGTCGATCCATTATGAAGTCGTTAACATCAAGAATAGACTGAAGAATACTATTCTTCAGTCCATGCATCAAGCTACAATATGTTATTGAACTTATCAGTAAATGTTACTATAGCGTTAAAGAATTTTTAGATGACTAATATTTTATCCAGACACCCTGCAGTCCTGTTTCATATACTAGTATTTTTAATATTTTAATATTTTATTGCCATTTTGAATGTATTCCTTTTGTTTTGGCTTTAAAAAAGACGATGAAAATATCATGTAATTTGATCAATTTGTACTAATAAAAATTATTATTATTATTATTATTATTTGTATGCTTTGGTACGTGGTGAGGTGAAACTAATTGTTGGATATATCTGCTTTTTCACTATGTCAAAAATATTAATCTTTCCAATTGTGTTTTCACAAAATATAATTCGTGTTGAGTACGATTATTGTCTACATCAGATGACGTGTATATTAATTACTTACTCTGTACAGCCAAAATTTTATCTCCATTTACATTTTGTAAAATATCCTGGTGGGAACTTTTTTCCAGATCCATACAGTTGTGGAATTCCCCAATTGAAAACCGGGATTCAAATTTTTGGTACAGTTAGTGCTGAATTGGTGCTGATTAGTGCCTTTGACCTCGTAATTAGTGCTTGCTTCCAGTGATAGATAAGAAGAAAAAACTGTGGGGAGCCACAACTTTACGCTGGGCCCCCCATGAAACGAATCTTGATCAAAATTGAAACCTAATTAGTGCCGAATTAGTGCCGTTGGACACGACATTTTCCCCAAAAATTCTCGAAAGAATGCAGCACGAATTACGAGGTCAACGGCACTAATCAGCACTAATTCAGCACTAATTGTACCAAAAATTTGAATTCGGGATTCCAATTGGAGGGTCACAACTTTATGGATATATTTCTTTCCTCAACGTGTCGGACTCTTTCTAAGCAAAATTGTTGTTTCCTTTTTTAAAAAAAAAAGGCTTTAGCACATCACTGTGCGTTCGTCCACGACCTCACGTATAATCACTATAATATAAATAATTATGCAAAAAAGTTTTAAATGCCTCATAGTAATCATAAAACGCGTCTCGCCTATGAAATGAGAACACCTAAATTAATTAAACACAGGTGTGAATTCTTCTAGTCAATCCGTCCAAAGTCAATACGGAGAATAGCGTTTTACGAGTTCCTTGATTCGAATTAATTTATTACCGACCCCGAAGCAGTTTTCTACTTCTTTTTATTGAAAACTCTTGAAACGATTTCTTTACAAGAGCATCTATAAAAGTACCGTTCGAACGGCAGTCTTGTTGTGTGTTTAATGTTGACAGGTGGACGGTCGGTAGTTCCAACAACTCATTTTGAGAATATAAATATTATTGTATATGACCAACGAATAATTATAACCCAGTGTAGTTACATTATTAGTGTGGTTACGAAAAGTTATAGTGTGGTTACAAATTAGTGTGTGTAGTGTCGAGTAGTAGTTACGTTTATTTGATTGTAGCTTCGACTGTGTAGTTAGTAGTTACGTGTAGTTGAGTTGGTTACGTAAAATCAGCATAGTTTAGCTACGTTCATCCAGTTACAGTTGGTATGGTCGATTGTAATTGTGTAGTTATAGGCATATATAGTTAAAAGTAGTTGAGTATAATATCTTTCAATTGTGTAGTTGTGTATAGGTAAGATATATAGTTAATTATAATTGTGTTGTTATAGGCACATGTTGGTAAGAGTAGTTTAGTTTAATTACTTATAATTGTGTAGTTTTGTATAGTTTAGACATATAGTTACTTATAATTGTGTAGTTGTGTGAAGGTTAGACATATAGTTACTTATAATTGTGTAGTTATGTGTAGTTAAGACAGAGTTACTTATAATTGTGTAGTTATGAGTAGTTAAGACATAGAGTTACTTATAGTTGTGTAGTTGGATAGTT